>JAGPOW010001661.1:10724339-10744267 GCA_030014935.1 Caiman crocodilus | reverse complement strand
CCCCAGCTTGTATGTATGCTGTGGATTCCTTCTTCCCAGGTGCAGCACCCTGCATTTATCTACATTGAACCCCATCCTATTACCATCCGCCCACTTCTGTAGTCTAAGTCTAATTGCAGCCTTTCTCTCTCTTTGAGCGTGCCTACCTCTCCCCACATCTTGGTGTCATCGGCAAACTTGGACAACGTGTTTTCCACCCCCTCGTCCAAGTCGCTGATGAAGATGTTGAACAGTGTAGGCCCCAGGACCAAGTCCTGGGGGACCCCACTGTTCACATCCCACCAGGTCAAATATGACCTGTCCACCACCACTCTCTGGGTGTGCCCCATCAGCCAATTTTTGACCCATCCAGCTGTGTAGGCATCAGTGCCACAGTCGCTCAGTTTATTAATGAGAATGGGGTGAGAGACAGTGTCAAAGGCCTTCTTAAAGTCCAGAAAGGCTACGTCCACAGCGACACCATCATCCAGGGATTTAGTTACCTGGTCGTAAAAGGCCATCAGGTTGGTCTGGCAGGACCTGCCCTTGATGAACCCATGCTGATTTCCCCTGGGCATGATCTCCCCTGCTGGCCCCCCACAGATGTGCTCCTTGATGATTTTTTTCAAGGATTTTCCCCAAGACCAGTGTGAGGCTTATGGGCCTATAGTTTCCTGGGTCCTCCTTCCTCCCTTTCTTATAGATCGGGACCACGTTAGCTAGTTTCCAATCTCCGGGCTCCTGGCCTGTGGACCACAATCACTCGTACAGCCGGGCCAGGGGCACAGCAATGACCCTTCCAGTTCCCTCAACACCCGTGGATGAAGGGCATCAGGGCCTGCAGATTTGAAAACATCCAGCCCTTCTAGAAGATCTCTAACTACTTCTGCACAGCCCTGAGGCCTGGCAGTGCTGTCCTCAAAATTGCCCCTACCTGTGGTGGGAGAGCTGTCTTATTCCCTGTCCAAGAAAACAGAGGCAAAGAACTTGTTAATGATTTTGGCTTTCTCGTCTGGCACAGCCACAAGATTACCATTTGAGTCTAACAGGGGCCCTACATTAACCCGGTGACCACTTTTTACTCCCAGTGTATTTGAAAAAGAACTTTTTGTTGGTACTTAATCCTGGTCGCTCGCCTGAGCTCCACCCCCGCCTTGGCCTTCTTAATGGCCATCCTACACTCAGGGGCCAAGGAGGAGTATTCCCCTCTCTTCCACTTGGTGTACGCCTCCCTTTTGGCCCTCAGGCATTCTCGAATGCCTTTGCTGAGCCATGGGGGTTTCAGAGCACTCTTACCTCCCGTTCTTTCTCTCAGGGATTGTCACACTCTGAGCCTGGAGGATCGTCCCCTTAAGGTACGACCATCCTTTTGGGCCCTCAGTGCCTTCCCTGCTAATCTCCTAAGTTTGTTGAAGACGGCCCTTCTGAAGTCAAGGGCTTTAGTCTGGTACAAGCCCTCAACACCCTGCGCTGGATGGTGAATTCCAGCAGGCGATGATCACTGTCACCCAGGTGGTCAAGGACCTGTAGTCCCCTCATCAGGTCATCCCCAGTGGCCAAGACCAGGTCCATCTCCCCTAGTGGGGCTGTGCACCTCCTGGATAAGGTGAAGGTCTTGAATTTCAGCTAGGAACCTACGCGAACCATCAGACCTGCCTGACTGCTTCTCCCAGCAGATATCTGGGTAGTTAGATCCCCCATGACAATAACATCCCTAGACCCGACTGCTTCCATAAGCCGAACTGGTTCAGTGAGTGGTTCGGGGATCCTGGTTTTCTCTGTTTAAAAACTGCAAATTTTCTGATTAAAAATATAATGCAAAATTCTCTGATTTAAGAAAACCTCAAATCCATGTTTTTCCATGACTAAAATGAAATATCACTACATGTTCAACTGATTCCTGTATGTAATGTTTCATTGATAGATTTACAATTTTAAAGCAATTTGGAGGCCTACCAGTGCCTCAGTTATTATAATAAAAATAAATTCTAAATACCTATATATTTTGGCGTTTGATTTTGGTTTTTTTTTATCATGGAAAATCAGATCTCCCACTACCCCTTCACTCACTAGGACATGGGTCCAGCTGTGGCTGTCCCCCTCAGTGCTTTGTGGCATTGAGCAGGTCTGATATGCCAGTGCCCTGCGCATGCCAGACCCGCGCAGGGCCCCCCCGCCCTACTGGTGCCCTTCACTCCCAACCTGCAGCGCCCCCCCCAGCCCTGCCAGAGAGAGCCCCCTGGCTCTGTGCACACTCACAAGATGGTGGTCTGCAGGGATGGCCTCCACGATGGGGAGCATACAGCACACCTCATGCAGAAGTACAGGCAGCAGCTGGGGCACCACATACTGCCCTGTGCTGCCAGTTGGGGCTGCAGCAGAGAGGATCAGCATCGTGCTTCACATCAGCAGCGTTAAGTTGAACAAGGCTCTGGCCTGGGCCATGCTGTACTGGAGGGGCAGGTGTCTCTAAGTGGGCTTTGCTGGCAGCAGTGCAGAGCTAGGCTCGTCAGCAGTGCTGAGCGCTGCCTCAGACCCCCCTGCCCTGCTGCAGCCCCAGCGCCCAGACACCTTCCCCCAGCACCAACAAGCATCTGCCCCATGCATCCCCTCCACACGTGGGCACACACACGCGCACACACACATGTGCATGCACACGCAATCCCCTGGATGGTCCCCAAGCCCTGGCCCTCTAACCCCCATAGACTTACCTGTATCCAGCTGCTGGGGCTGCTCCCACCACCCTGCATGGCTGTCTGCTGGTCGTGTGTGTGTGAGGGTGCGCAAATGCATGTGGTGCTCCCTGCCTTCGATTACCCTCCCCCCCGCCACTCCTCCCAGCCCCAAGAAGGCAGCCTGCAAGAAGAAACCTGTGGTTTCCCATGCTTTTCTCCTTTAAAAGGGAAAATCCATGTTTTTCCACAGTGAACTGAAACCCTGGATCCCTGATGATGATGACGAGGTGCGAAGATTTCCACTAGGTGGCATCAGTGCATTGGAATCCTGGACCTCTTTCCAGTAGCGTAACAGTATAATATAATGAGAAATAGCATACCGTGTGCCAACATCTTTTTTTTTTGCCATTGTGTAACACTAGTTTGTAACTTCATCACTAGTCTTCTAGCAGGAATGCTCTTCTGGACTTTTATCAGACCTAGGACTTGGTAATCGGATGCTTACTAAATTATCTGAAGGTGGGGGATGTTGCCCAGTAGCCATGCCCCTTGCATACCTGATTGCCCCAATTTCGTGATCCTGTAGCATTAAAAATAAAATGAAATCTGGTGCCAACAGACTAGCTGTGCTTAGGAGGGCTAGATGCTGGTTTAGCACCACTCTTGTAAGCAGCACGTTCCACAGAGTAGGGCCCTTCTTTCTGAGACCCAGTCCTTGGATCTAAGAGGTCATGTCTTGGCTCCAGTGGATCAAAATTGCCGAATGTTACACACCAGAAACTAAACAAGCAGCATTCAAAATGCTAGAATGGTGGCTTGCCTTTGTTAGTGCGACACTAGCTTCCGATGCGCCTCACAGATGGAGTCTGCCAGACACTCAATATGAAAGATGAAGACTACCTTTGAGTAGGTTGCATGAGGTTTTTGAAACCAGGAACTCCTGAGCTCTAATCTCTGTTCTCCCATGGGTTGATAATGTGTGCGTTCGGCAAGGCACTATGCTGCACTACCTCTTTGTCTGCCTGTGTTTGGGGATGATGAGGGTTGTTGTGAGGAATGCTTAGTTTGCTCTTTCTGCTGCAGCCCCGAACCTGAGCCCTGCTGACTTCTGCTTTGTAAAGATTCCACAAAAGCCCTTTCTGTTGCAGTGCCCTGGCAAAGCTCCCGACTGAAATCATTCCCTTCTGCCTCCCTAAATTTCCCTCGGTCTTTCAGTTGGCCTTAGGATGCTGCATGCCCTAACCTAAACTATGATTTAGAAATGTTGTATGCTTTTAACATTTGCCATGTTCTACCCCAGAAGCAGCTGCATTTTGTTGTTGATTTCGCTGCAAAACAATTCCTGTTTGCAGTTGGGTGTGGAGTGAGCCCTGTTTATATAACCTGTAAATTGATAGGCATTTTAAGCTTGAAATGACAGGAAAGCAGTTTCCTAATCCAGTTGTGCCTGATGTGAATAACATAGCAATAAATGGAATAACAACATGTTCATGAGAAACAGTTATGTTGCACTGTGTGCTTGGTTTTACTTCTCCTAGGTTAGACTGCTTTATCATACTGATGGTATTAACCTCTGTACTTAGGGCAAGCTTTGCTCCCTTTTGAAAGTGCATGAAACAGCCAGTTAGGATATTCAGGCCCCTGTGAAAGACCACTGGCTGTAGCAAGCAACTGCATAGGGACAGCTGGAATTAGACCTGGCTAGTAACAAACTTTTTAATTCTGAGAAAAATCAGAGGTTTTGAAATGCATATAATGCCCATGTGGATACTTTTTCCCACGTCAGTACCAAAATGTCAGGAAACCAAATTAAAAATCATTGCAGGATGAATCAAAACATTTAATGGTTTCTTACTCTTTTAATTTTCTTTAATATAAAGGAAATTCTGGAAACTGTCATACTAAAGGAAAAAATCAAGTTTTCATTCCAGCATTTTTATTGTTCCCCCACCCCTCAAAATTGATACCAGTTCAGTGAAGTGTATTTAAACAGGAACACTGGAGGGGAAGGTTTTAATCAAGAAAAATATTTTCTGTCAGAAAATAGTCGTGACTGTTTTCTGACTAGCTTTAGTTAAAATACAAAAATAAGGATTTTGCAATAAGGAAACCAGTTAAGTGAAAGCTTTCTGACGGCCTCACCTGAAACCCACTAGGTTCATGTTCGAGGCATCAAGCAGAAGAAGGTTCCAAACGGACCTTGGCTGAGACCTGCTGCTCTCCCCAGGCATTGTTATCCCGTCTTAAATGTCACAGGAGATTAAGAGGGGAAAGATGAGCTTCTCAACTCCATGAACCACCAAAGGCTTTACACAAAACTGCTAATCCTTTTGCACTGCACTCCAATCTAGTTTTCAGAGACTGATCCACCTTTGAAGTTGTTGAATTTTCCTAGGGATTTTAACTAGGTGTTGATGTTGCCAAAGACCTGGCACAGTCATAACAGTCTCTGACACTTTAACTGATTCTGAAGCAATGAGCATGATGTGAGGTAGTAGGGAAGGGGCCGGGCTGCTTAAACACACTGATGTGATATAAGAAGGCAGGGACTTACATTTACATTTCCAACCTGTAAGGGGTGAGGGATTGGAATACCTGAGAAGAGACCAGATGTGGAGCAGGAGGGGGTGTAGGGTGGCACACGGCCAGATGTGGAGCGGCAGCAGCATGGGGGTGGGGGGGGTGGCAGCAACCACTGCATGTGAGCACCCCCTAACCCCCTGCATCCGAGCGGCACCTGTGCAGCCCACAGAGGGGTTCAGACTGGGGTCCAGATCACTGCCCAGTGCTCTGCTAGCATCAGTCGAGGCTCTAGTTCCCCACCGCAGTCCTTGCTGCTTGGATCAGAAGCTGTTGCTGTGCATCAGTTGTGCCAAATCTTCACGGTCTAGCAAGCCTTGCTTTACTAGAATATGGATGACTTATGGGACCCTTAATCTCTTCAGCTTCCTAGACTAACGTCTCATTAAAATTTCAAAGAGGAAATTGTGAGTAAAGTAAATAATGAACTCAGCAAGAAGAAATCCTCCCGCCCTCCAGCCTTCTGTGGCACTGTGGAGCCCATTTGCACAAATTAAAAATGATATTTTTTTCAAAGAAATTCTGTTTATATGAAATTGGGGCTCTTGATATACTAGCTACTCTGTTCCCTGCAGAGGCTTAGAAACTGTAACATAGACTTCTTGACCAGGCTTTGCAGGTTTCTTTTGGCTTCCCAGATTCATTACATGCTGCTCCAGGCTTCAGAAATCAGTGGAGTGTAATCAGTTGACTCTTAACTCACCCTTCAGCGCAGTTGGTTCCTCACAAGTTGCCATATGGCTCTTGTTACCTGCACTCACAGATGGGTCGCTGTAGCTAACCCAGTCCAGAGGTTCTGCCTCTGTGCCATTGTGTAGCTCTTTGCGAGAGAGAACAGGGTAAGGCAGTGGTTCTCAGTCTTTTGAGTATGACGAGGTGTCTTGAATGTAAAAGCACTCCCCATTACATTTGTAAATTGAGCAGCACTCCATTTTAAAAATGAATTTATTACAGTGCTTACTTCCTTGCAGTGGGGCCTGGCTTTGGAAGCAAAGGAGCAGCCTGGTAGGGAGAGCCTGAGCCTGCCCTTACTGCTCATCATCTCACTTCTTGCTTGTCTCCTCATGCTTTCTGTGGCACCCTTCAAAAAGCTCATGGCACCCTAGGGTGTCTTGGCACCCTGGTTGAGAATCACTGGGCTAAAGCCTTGCTTGCATTGCAGAGTTTTGGTGGCATGGACATGTCTGTGTCAGCGAGGGATGTGCAAAGATCGCACTGTAACCAACGTAGTTATGCTCATTACACCCTAATGTGGATGATGCTGACCCAGCAGAAGAAGGCTGCTGCCATCTGGGGTAGCTGGGAAAAGCTGTGATACAAAAGCTGCACCCATATCAGCTCTAGCATTGCTACTGTTGTGAAAACCCAATTTTTTCCTGGTGCTCTGAGGCTTGTCTCCTGGAGCAGCAAAGAGGCACAATAGCAAGCTGTTCATGGGGCAGTGGGTAGGTTTTTAAGGTATGAAACCAGGGCTTGCAATTTCAAACACAGGCCCAAAGTACAAGTTGGCACACGGTACTGTACAGCCTCATTACAATCCCGTAACCCAGGACCAGGAAGGAAGTTGACTAAAAGGTTGTCACCATAGAAGTATTGCCAACCCCACTGTGTCAAAAATTATGAGATGAGCTCTTAAAAAGTCAAGAGATTGGCACATAAATCATGAGATGCTGTTTTTGAAGTGTGTGTGGAGGGGGTTTTGAAGGTTTTGCGGGCTGTGGGTGTGTGTTGGGGGTTTGGAGCCCAGGGAGGGAGGGTCCCTGCATACCCTGGCAGGATGTGGGGTACTGTGGGTCAGGAGTGAGAGGCGGCAGCAGGGGCTGGGAGTGGCTGTGACTTCGGAGTGAGAAGCAAACACACAGACAGCACCCAGCTGGTAACTGGATGGAACGAGGCAGAGCGAGAGAGAAGGGGTGCAAGCGGGGGGTGGGAAATCAAGACAACCATGGTGAGCAAGGGCGTGGGGCAAAGGTGAATGGGGCCCTGGGGCCAGGCAGGATCATTCAGAGGTGTGGGAGAGGGGTGTGTTCCCTGCAGCAGCATACGCCTCTGGGGGAGCCACAGGGGCATGGGTCCCCCATGGGGCAGAGGTGGGCTACTTGCTGCAGGCTGGGGCTCTACACCCTGCTGCCTTTGCCCTGGGAGCTCAGCCGCACAATTTCAGTGTGCTTCCTGCCCCCCGGGCAGGCAGGGGACACAGTGTGGCCCTGTGGCCCCTACCCACCCAGTGGGTGTCAATGGCAGTGCGTGGCTGAGCTGGGGCAAGGCAGCAGGGCGCAGAGCCCCAGCCCACAGGGAGCAGCTGGCCTCTGCCCTGTGGGGGACACCTGCCCCCAAGCCTCCCTGGGGCTGCATGCAGCTGTGGGGAGCCACACCCCATTCCCCCGCACCTCTGGATGATCTGGCCTAGGGCCCCATTCACCCCAGCCCCTGCTCCTGCCCCACTCCCTACCTCAATGCGGGGGGCCTCAGTCTACTCTCTGCCCCTTCCTTCTCCCCCTGCTCCTTTCCCTCCACTTACTAGAGATTTGAGGGTTGGATCAGGAGATCGCGAGTCAGAGTTATTTTGGCTTTGAAATCCCAAGTCTCGTGATGATTTGGCGACAGTTGGCATTACTGCCATACTAGTGCCAGTCTATTTGTTACATTGTAATGATGAAAAAATTAAATTCTTTTTGATTTTTTGCAGTGAGATTGTGCTCCATGGGAACAAATATGCCCGAGGGAGGAAGTAGGGGAATCATGGGCCAACAATTTTCTGTATAAAGGGAGGATGTGGATACAATGGTGTTATAACTTAGCCCCATTTCATATGGACAAGCTAAAATCAGCAGCATTTTAACTAAGTGATAAATGTCAAGATCAGAGGTAGAGCAGGTTCCAGAATGGATGAAAACAGGCTTGGCAGGCAGGACTGAGTTGCATTTAGAACCTGAATTTTTAACCTGTTGCTCTGAGAATTGGCACAACACTTGGTTGATGAATAGCAGAAAGGCTTGTTTTAATAACTACAAACAAGCTAAACAACTAAATAACAGGAAAAGACTTTTCCAATATCAAACAAACTATTAGTCCTTGATATTATCTTAGCTGCACAGAGATCTTTACCCAGTGCAGGCAGGAAGCCGTTCTTGTACAGTCTCAAAGCGTGGATCCTTCACTTGTTGGCTGGGTGGCAGGATGGCTTCTTGTCTTTTTTGGACTGCACACACTTTGCTGGCAGCTCTTTCTAGTTCTTATACTGTTTTTTCCAAAGCATATTTTCTTGATGGGTTAAAAATCAGGGTCGGAGCAAAACTGGCAGGCTGGAGGGTCATTGTTCTTTGGTTGCGTTATAAATGTTAGCCTTTTGGATCCATCTCTTGGTTGTTGTGGGTGAAACTGGCATGCACAAAACCCTTTGATTGCTCTGGAGGTTATTGAGTCCAACTCCCTAAACCAGAGTTATACTACTTTATTTACTTGCAGTAACACTTGATTACTTGAATTGAATGCGTTATACCATGAATTGTAAGGCTCTGTATAGGTTATTGTGATAACAGGACAGAACCCAACATATTTTCCAACTGGCACAGACATCTAGATTGACGAGGGAGCTGATAACAAGGGCGAGGCAATCCCTTTGAAAGGGAAACTTATTCATAATCAGTTTAGAATAGTTGGCCAGAGATGAGATTAACTGTATTGTTATGTTTCATGTGGTCCCAGGCATGAGTTTACGTTCTTGTGCAAAAGGCACTGATATTATAATGTAGTCATTTACATTTTGCACATAGGTTCAGGCAAGCTCTGTGTCCAGCACTGAGCTGGGGCATTATGCGATTCCCTAACACAGTCAGATTGATGCATGGAGGAGTGGCTCTGTCTATGGCATGTAGGCAGTCACTTGGTGGAAATGGCTCAGAATTGGAGGCTTCACCTCTTGAAGGTAAAGCTGCTTCCTGCAAAGCCCTGTGGAGAGAGGAATTAGTGATTACAAGCTGTTTGTAAACATAGAAGCTCACTGTTAAATCTGTTGCATAAAGTGGTGGATTGCAGGTGGATTGCTACGTTTCTTCTTTCAATTAGCCAATTTCAGAGGGTGGTCACAAAAAACAGTGTGCATGTCTTTCAGAACTGTATTATTTCAGTGAGTGTTTTGAAGTTTTTGTGGCTTGAGCACTTTTGGGAGATTGTGAATTAGTTTAGAGTTTCTTGAACACTAGATGTGGCATCTTCTCCACCCTTAATTGAAACTTGGGTTATCCCTTTCATGGTGTAAGGCCAATACGAATATCTAATCTAAAGCTAGTTACTGTTTTATGTTAAGAGACCTGGAAGGCTAATGAAGTAGAGGGGTGTGTGTGTGTATGTGTATGTGTGTGGTCAGACTTGTGGTGAGGATATAGTGTCCAGAGAATGAAAACTGAAGTGTCTTGAACAAGTGTATGACTTTGCTGCCTGTAAAATGGGCAAGGTAACTCTTCCCTGCTTCATTTGGGAGGTTGTGAGGCTTAATTCTTGCAAAGCTCTGATACTTGAGTAATAAGTACTGTGGAAATGGTTAGCGATTAGGGCTTGACAGTGCCTGAGACAGAAGTTTTCTGTGTATGCTTGTTTTTGGAAATGGATCTGATCTTTGGCAGAAGTCAGTGGTTCTACTTCACTGAAACCTGCATCTGACCAGTCCTGGGAAGTCTATGCAAGCGAGAGAAGCCGTGTGGGAAAACAAGCAGTGTAAAGTGAGGTGGGAGAAAGGTGAGAGAAGCATGTGGAGGATGCTTGTGGGTGAAAGCTGAAGGTTCAAGGCTTCCTGTTTTTGCATGGCTTCTTTTTTATTTAAGTTTTATCTCCTTTCCTGCCAACAGGCAATGAATTTAAACCCAGCATGCATGCTTATTTTGAATAGTGTCTCCTATACAAATCCTATTCTAAAGCACTTCATGTGGGAAAGACCTTAAATGTCCGAAGTACGGGAGAATGTGTATGTGTTCACTTGAGAAGCGAAGTGAGGAGCCTTGAGGAGGAGCGGAGATAAAGGAAAGGTGATTCTAACAACGCAAGCTGCAAAGAAGGGTCTTCCCTGCTCAGTAGCTGAATTGTGTGGTGGGGCAGAAGAGGCAGAACTGCTTGGCTTGCAGCCCAGTACTATTATAAGAAGCAACTTAAAGGGTTGTAGTGAAAGGTATTTACCATCTTCAAAGGAAGAAGGCTACTTGCACTTCAGCTGAATTGATCTTCCTTCTTACTCAGTTTCTTATTATGTAGATAATTTACTTATCAGTAAATGAATGCCTGTCTTCTCCTTTCCTGTTGCCTCTTGCTTCGTCGGTGTACAGAGAAACTGCACTGTCTCCTTGTTTTGTTTCTGTGATGTATAAAAAACCTCTCGCTCTTTCTTTAGATAAATCAGCAATGTCATGACTTGTCTTTGTTCTGCTGGGAGTCTCCTTTGAAGAACCTGGAGAAGTGGACTGGGAGCTTTCTTAGTCTTTCACTGATGTGCTGAAGCTTTCACACAAGTGTCTTTTTTTCCTCTCTCTATTGTTTCTTGTTTGTCTTGAGTTAGGTTAGTTTTACAAAGGGATAAAGTTGCTTTGAGCACTCAGTATAAAATTGCTTCTCATATCAGTTAGGAGACACTTCCTTCATGCTTGCAACAGCCTTGCTTTGTTAGTTCTTGTCACCCGTAGAGTTTGCAAGGACAAACAGATACTTTTGCAAAGAAATAAAAAGCAGCTGAATATGTTTCCTTCTGGTCATCTTTATTCATCACAAAAGAGACCAAGAAAAGACATAAACCTATTTCTCTTTGCCTATCAAGTCTGAGGAAAGTCATTCTCCTCAGTTTGCTTTCCTTACTGGTGTCATTGCACCCAGGGCCCCGCCAAGCAACAGCATTTCAAGCCATAGTGAGTCACAACATTTGCATACAGTTCACCCAGAATCCCTGTCGTGCCCTGTATCAGCTTGGCACGTATGATTAGTGTGGCCATGCCTGCCAGTGACCTCACAGCTCAGCATAGTTCATGTGTGTCTACTCCAGATTACACCCTCCCCCCACTTGCAAAGGATCCATGTGTTAATTAGTCTGTGCTCATGACAGGAACCAGGTGTTCT
The DNA here is from genome assembly GCA_030014935.1 of Caiman crocodilus. Lineage (NCBI taxonomy): Eukaryota > Metazoa > Chordata > Crocodylia > Alligatoridae > Caiman > Caiman crocodilus. The sequence goes on along the minus strand of JAGPOW010001661.1, from coordinate 10,732,934 downwards.
TGTCACAAGTCCTGGGGTGCTCCAGTAATTTATGTGCAGGTGAGGTGCAAGGCAACCTGGTCCAGCTTCACCTTGTGGAGAGTAAGGCCAGACTAATCATATGCACCAGGCTGAGAAAAGAGCTGACAAGGATTCTGGGTATGCAGTGCCATAGCTCATTATGACTTGAAAAAGAGTTGATGGGAACTATACTTAATGGGCACTACCATATGCTTTACTCAGATGCGTTGTACTAGCCTATCCTTGTGGTAGGTTCTCGTCCGCATTGAAAGCCCGATCTCTGCCTTAAAGGCAGAGAAAGAGATCAACAGTGTTGGGGTTTCAGGAATGGAGGAGGGAGGCCCAGAGCTCAAAACAATGGCAGTGGTAGTGAATAAGCATGAGGTAGAAAAAGAGTGGAAGGGTCGAAATGAAGATCTGGAGACAGGTGGAGAGTGGATGAACGTGGAAAAGAAAGGAAGATAATGACAGTGGAGGCAGTAACGACACCAGAAGGAAGACAGGAGCAGAGGAAAGTGGGAGGCAGTGGGAGCAGCGGGAGAAGGTATGTTGGGCAAGAAGCAGAGGATGGCAGGAGTATGAAGGCAGACTAGCCCACCAGGAGTGGCACGGTAAGAAAACACAGAAGATGAACTGAAAGAAGCAAGAGAGGAGCAGAGGCTAAGGATAAAGGCACCTTTAACTGGTGATAGGAGGCAGATGAGATTGGCGATGAATAGATATGATTTCCTGAAAAGGGTACTGTTTGAGATTTTGGAGGTGCAGAGAGATTCTCTCACCAGCCTGATTGCTTTCTCAAATTGAAAGCAACTTGCTGGGATGGAGAAGGGTATGAGAACTTTTGGAAGAAATATGCAGAGAAATATAGGAGGAAGGAATTGAGAGAGAAAATTCATAGGAGGGAAAAAATCAAGTGAGAATGATTATAGTTCAAATGTACATTGACTTACTAGAGGCAGAAGACATAGAAAAATGTATGGAAATGTACATCCAAAGGGTCGTGCCTGTAGAAAAAGTAAGGGACAAATATGGTATCTGGACAGGGTTGTGGAGGGCACAAGTAGTGTTACAAGCAGATGGGAGGTGCAGCACCCCACCTGGGCTCCACTCATCAGTGATCCAGATCAGGACACACTGGGCTTTTATAATGTACCATGGGCAACCAAAATAGTGTAACAAATGCAGAAAAATGGGGCATCTTTTTTCACACTGCCCCCTCACAGTGTGTTACAGATGTGAAGGGATGGGACATAGAGCAGCAGAGTGCTAAGAGTCTCTGAACTGAACTGTTTGTAAAGGAGAGAGACACTTGTATCAAAGATGCCCCAGAGCCTTTGCAAGTATAGTCGGATTCCCTGAGGAACAGCAAAACCCAGAGGAGGAGAGCAGAAGAGGAGGAATTGGACACTGAGGTAGAAGTGGTGGAAGAAACTCTGCAGAAAGGTGATTGAGGCAGCACAGGAGGAGATAGACTAGAAGGGAAAGTAGGAACAGCAAACAGCTCAGACATGGAGGTGGAGGTGGGGAAGAAAAAAGACACCCTACAGACAACTGAAGTGGGGATAGAGCAAGAGAAAAAAACAGTCTAGGCAAAGAAAGAAAATTCAGGGGCTGAAGACTAAAAAGAAGAAACCTGATAATGAGGGAGGTGAGTCGGAAGAAGAGCCACAGAGCAGTTTCTTGCTGTTAACCCCTCTGGGCTCCAGCCTGGATTGGAAACCAGAAGGTGGGAAGCAGCAGGGTGGTGGGAACATGCAAGCCTTTCTAAATGTGAAAGTAATCAGCAGCTTGCAAAGGCTACAGGAATACGAGTGAGGAAGAGGAAGGAGCTGACCACCCCAGCAGTAGCACAGATGAACCTTAGAGGGACAGGTGCACTTGGATAGATAGGTACTTGGCTGACTGTGACCCCAGCACTCGTTCCTGCCATTGGCGGGGGGTCAGACTAGATGGCCTGCTCTAGGCCCCTTCTGACCCTAGATACTATGATACTATGAACTCCAAGCATGGATGAAGGGACAGGAGTACTCATTTTAAAATAAGCATAAATGGCATTGACAGTAGTATCACTTAACATCAGAAGTATGTTAGCAAAGAAAAAATGGGAACAGATTGAATCACTATTTAACCAAGTAAGAGGAGACATAATCTGTGTACAAAAATGTGGTCTACCAGGTGAGAAGGATTATAAACACTTGGAGGAAAGGCGGAGGTGGAGACCATCCTGGTGGTCAGGGACAAATGAGAACAAAGTGGCAGGGGCAGCGTTATTATTCAAGAATCTAGACCTGAGAACAAAGCAGGTAGAAAAAGTCATTGGTAGCTGATTGCAATGAATGATACTATTAGTCAGAGGAACAGAACCAGAAATTTTCAGTGTATGCTCTACTGAAGAGGGAGGGAGGGAATGCACTGCTTAGAAAGCTAGTGGTTTACATGATTGAAGGGAGACCGTGTACAATAGCAGGAGATGTCAATCGTATAATCAAAGTGAATGACAGAACGGGAGAAGGAGGAAATGGAGCTTTAGACAGTTCATCAACTATAATAAAAGAAGAGTCACTAAAAGATGTGTGGGCAGGGGAGATAGTTTTCACTAGAACAGACCCCAGTGGGAAGAAATGATTAAGAATGGACTTTGTGTTTGTATCGAAGGAAATGGGGATAAAAAAGAAAGAAACCATACATGTGGCTTTTAGTGATTACTGGGTGCTGAAGGTGGAAATGAGTCTTGGCAAGGGCCCCAGGAAAGAGAAGGCACTGTGGCAGTTAACTGTGGAGCAGTTACAAGATGAAAAGATATGTCAAGCATACGCGAGACAGTACAAGGGATGGTGAACACTGAAGAAATATTTTGGGAGTACCAGAGAATGGTGGATGATAATGAAAAAGAGGACGGGAGAATTTTTCAGGAAGTACAGGTTTCCCTTGCTTCATGCTGTACATGCATTCCTGGAAAATAGCACATAACTCGAATTTGCATTAAGGGAACCCACTTTACAATGTAACAAATAGTGATCTGTTCCAAGATCTCAACTGTACTGACCCCCAAGCCCATTTCTACATTTTTCAAGACAGTTTTGGTACTCACCAACAGCAGGCACTACACACAAGCTCAGGGCGCGATCATAATGGGGGTGGCAACTACAGAAACACGTGTTGCAGACAACGAGCAAGGAGCAGAGATTCACACAGGAGACTATTTTGGTGCGTGTCACTCCCACACTACACCGCACAAAGCAACTGGCTGTGGGCTTCCACCACACCAATCGCATAAGAGTGAATTTACCTCGCATATAACAAATTTTCGGTATAAAAAGGATCGCCTCATAAGAGTGAATTCATACAGAACCTTCATAAAGCTAGGGGAACCTGTAAGGCTGAGGATGCATAGGGAAAAGAATGAAAGAGCAAAGAAAGATGCAAGAGCTGCTAAAGGAAGCTGCAGAAGGAAGACGAGTTCAAGAAGAGCTAGAAGAAAAACAAGGCAAGAGTTAGAAACCTGGTTTAAAAGAAAGATGAGAGAGAAAATGTTGTTAACACAAGAACCCTGGGTGGGAGAAAATGAAGAGTGGTCCCCATACTTTTCAGCCAGAGCAGAGGTGGCAAAAGGAGAGCTTAAAGCAGTGCAGGAAGGAGAAGCCCAGATGGGAAAGCACGAGGAGATACTGGAGGTGATGAGAAGATTTTATGAAGAGCTAGACCAGAAGAAGGACATAGACGGGAAGAAGATGAAAGATTTCTTGAAAGAGATTGACAAGAAAGTCGAGGTGGAGGAAGCAAGCCCCCACAACCCGGATGGAGGGGGCCCCCAACTGCCAGGGCTGTGGGGCCAGGGACCTGGGCCCACAGCTCTCTTCCCCCTACCTCCCACAGGAGGCAGTGGCTGCTGCAGCAGAGCGGAGCCTGGCTCCCCTCCCTGCTGCCTGTCTGCAGGCTTGGGCAGGGGGTGGCCAGTCCTTTGCTGCTGTGCACACTCCCGAGGGGGCAGCGATGGGTTGCACCCACTGGGGTGTGGAAGCCCTGGGAGAGGGCAGCCAGTCCCCACCCCTGCCCTGTGCACAGCTCTGTGGGGCCTGGATCCCCCTTTCTCTCATTATATGTAGGTGGGGAGCCGGCTCCTCCACTCCTTCGAGCCCCGGCCAAGCTGCCCATGGCCCCGTCCTGCTCCCTGCCTGGTCTCTGTGGCCGCGCATTCCAGCCCTGGGCCCCGTGCACCACCCCAGTGGGCAGCAGCCCCATCCTTGCCTAACTGCCTCCCTCACTATAGGGCCTCAACCTCTGCCTCCCCATGTCCCACTGACTTGCAGGAGCTGCTCTCTCTATATATGCACATGGTGCCCCCTGCCTGCCTGCCCTCCTCCAGCTCCCTGCCAGCCCCTCATAGGCTGGAAGTCTGCCAGCTTGCAGTGGACTCTTTGCAGAACTGCAAAATCCACAGTTTCTCTGGTAAAAAATGAGAAATCTGCATTTTCTCCGTTGCCTGTGGGAAACGGAAACCCCAGATCCCTGGTGATCAGAGGGTCTCTCTCTCTCGCATCCCAGAGAGGAAAACAAACATTGTTACAGCAAACCTAGAGTTAATCAAAGTATATGACAGTGGATCATGATTACATATTTGAGGTGCTAGAAAAAATGGGGCTCCCAAAAAAGTTTATATGTTGGGGTAGGTTATTGTATAGAGATGTAGAGAGTCAAGTTCAAATTAATGGACACCTAAGCGAGGCCTTTAAAATCCATGCAGGGGTGAGGCAAGGGTGCCCCGTTACCACCACTATTTGTGTGCAACATGAAATGGTTAGCACAAAGACAAAGAAAAGACAAGGTCATAAGCAGAGTAAAGATACTGGAAGGGGGTAAGGTAAAATGTGTACTATGTATGAGTGATATAAATGTAGTAGTGAAAAATTTTCAATGGAAAGGGTGTTAAAGCATAGATCACAGTATGGAGAAGCGATGAGCTAAACTAAATAGATCAAAAAGCACAATAGAGGGAGTGGGGAACTGGAGGGACTTGGAGAAGCTGGGCCTTCAAATAAAAGGGAGAAATCAGAGTGCTAGGGATCCCATCAGTTGCCGAAGGGAAAGGTAATACAGCATGGGAAAAGCTGGCAACAAGGCTACTGCAAATACTTTGGTTATAGTCTAGAAGGACACTTTCCTTTACTGGAAAAGTGGCAGCATTTAAGGCTGTATTACTGTTGATTATGTATATATGAGAATTGTATTCCCACTAATGTGGCTGCAGACAGCAAAAGTACAGAGGGAAATATGTGTGTTTTTCTGAAATGCCAAAAAGGAAAGGTTGGCTAGAGCTGAATTGTACAAAGCAAGTGAAATGGGATGAGGGCTTCCAGACTTGGGATTGTTGTCTATACAAAATATGTAAGAGCATGGTGGTATTGAAGGAAGAGGGGAAGCAGCATGTATCACCTGATTTTATACAGCTGCAGTTTTGAGGAAATGGGGAGTATATGACGAGTCCATGGGCATGGCAACCACAAATACCTTACATCAGGCTGGAGGTCCTGAAGGATCATAAGAAACTGATGAAAGTGATAAGGAAGAGAGACAGGAGGGTGCCAGTAGGAAACTTCACAGGACAAGTGAAGCAGATGTGGGGAACAGTGGTGGGCAAACCACTGAAAGGTGAACACGCTGACCTAGCGTCGCACATGGTTGTAAGAAATATCTTGCTGGTGAGAGAAATGCGACGCAGATGGAGCTTGACAAGCTCATCAAGGTGCCAAAGGGAGAGGTGTGTGGAAGAAGAAACAGTGGGATGTGTTTTTGGGAGTGTACATATGCAAAGTGGGTGTGGGAAAGGATTTGTTACTTTCTGAGTATCACCAAAATAAACCTGTCATTAGCATAGAGATGGTACTATAAGGACTCATACCAGAGAAATCAGAAGAAACGTTATAAAGGACTTTAGTAGCACGTGTTAAAACTAATTTATGGCAAGTAAGGAACCCCTGGGTGGCAAAGGACTTGGCACTGAGAGTGCCTGAAGCTGGGGCTGCATGAATTGAAATACTACATAGACTGGAACAAGTAAGAGATCAGAGAGGAAGTGGCTGAGAAGTGAAGGAAAAAGAAGTGGACACACATTTCACTAAACCAGAAGAGAAGACTGATGGGGAGGGGCAGAGAGTTTCAGGTGGTTACTGAGATAACAGTGTTTTTCTTTATGAAGAAAGAGTTTTGAAAGTGTTTGTTTTTGTGGGACGTTGATGTATGTTTAAGGGTTTAAAATCTAGCTGTGTGTTTTTGATAATGTAGTTGTTTCTGTGTTATGAGGTCTTGGTAAAACAAGACTGCTCAATAGCTTTGTAAGTATAGGGTGATAAAAAAAAAAAAAAGGAAAAAGGTTCCCAACAACACTTTTTCAGCTAAGATCAAGTGATCAGCTGAAAGCCTGATCAGTGCCTTCAGAGCAGACATAGGGATCGACAGAGCATTGCGGTGTAAGGAGTGGAAGGGGAAAACCCAAACCTCAACACAGTGGCAGTGGTGGCAAGTAACCAGGAGGTGGAAAGTGAAATGAAGAGCAGGAAAAAAAAATCTAGAGACAGATGGAGAATGGACAAAGGTGGAGAAGAAGGACAATGAAGAAGATGGGAGCAACAGCAGAAGTAGCAATGACAACAGAGGCAGCTGCAAAAAAGGTGGCAGGGAGAGGAACAAGGCCAGAGGGAAGATGGGAGCAGAGGGGAACGGCAGATGAAGCAGGAACAGCAAGAGAAGGACAAGAGGCAGAAAGCAGCAGGAGCACAGCCAAATGTTAGTCCACCAGGATTGGCACGGCGGGAAGACATGGAAGATGCACCAAGAGGTGTCAGGGAGGATGTGTGGATAAAAGCAACATCAGCTGCTAATGGGACGCAAGTGGGATTGACAATGAACAGATATGAGTTCATAGAAAAGGTACTGTTTGACATATTGGAGGTGCAGGTGGAACATCTCACCAGCCTGATTGCTTTCTAAACACAAGGACTAGGGAGTTTACTTACTGGAACAGTGAAGGGCATGACAAATTTTGGAAGAAACATGCAGAGGAATGTAGGAGGGAGGAATTAAGAGGGATAAAATTTATAGCAGGGAAAAAGCCAAGGGAATGAGTGCTTGTAGCAAGAATGTTATACGGGTTTATTGGAGGCAAAAGACAGAAAGGTGGGTGGAGTTGCATGTGCCAAGAGTAATGCCTGTAGAGAAGGTGCGGGACAAATAATGGTATTTAGGTGGGGTCATGAAGGGCATGAGTTTGTGTTGAGAGCAAATGAGTGAAGCCCAGGATGCGTGCAGCACCTTTCTCTGACCCAGCTGGGGCCCTGCTGGGTTTTATAATCTACCATGGGCAACCAAAGCAATGCAGCAAAAAGGGGAACGTGTCTGCACAGTCCCCTCATGGTGTGTTACAGAAGTGATGGGAGGGGATGTAGAGCTGCTACCTGCCAGTGGGGTAGGGGGCACCTATTCTGCAAGTGTCCCAAACCCTATACAAGCAAGGTCAAACCCCTTTAGGAATAGCATGAATCAGAAAGGGACAGAAAGAGAAAAGGAGGATGAAAATGAAGTAGAAATGGTGAGTGAACCAATGTTAAAACAAGCAAGGGCAGACATGATCTGCCTTCAAGAATGTGGGGTACTGGGGGAAAGGGATGATTATAAGCGAGGGTTACCATATTTCCAGTATAAAAAAAAAAGGACACCTGTGCTGGGTCAGGGGGACAAGTGGAGAGAAGGGCATATAATTGCAGGGGGGGGCAGTGATGTGCCCATACCCTGCCTTTGTCCCTCATTTCTAAGCCCCTGCCCCCCGCCAGCCCTGCTGGTGCCCCTCGCTCGTGACCTGCAGCATCCTGCCCCCTCCCAAGCCCTGCTGCCCAAGTGGCTCTCACCTGCATGCTTGTGCACACACTTCCTCTCTCTCTACCTGGCAGCAGTTTGCTGGGGCCTGGGTGTGGAGAACATGACCCCCAACAGCCTATCACCTTGCCTGCTGCTCCTGTCCCCAAGCAGCCAGCCTGGGAAAGCAGAGGCAGAGCAAAAACCTGAATATTGGCTCATATTTCAAAAATCCACCGGGACACGAGGACAAGGGGTCAACCTGGACCCCTGCATCATGTGCCTTGTGACTGTTGCCCTGTGTTGAAAGTCCCTGAGGGGCTCATTATGGGCTGCAGCTGTGGCCTCCAAGCTCTAGGCAACACCAAGTATGCCAGCTTCTTACTCTTGGTCCCATCTAGGCTCTGGCTCCAGGTGGAGCCCAGTTTCCTTCTTTAAGCCCTGCTGGGGGGACGGGTGCACGGGGAGTGCATCTAGTGCCGCTTCCCTGCCCTGCCTGGGAGTGGGGCGTGCAACCCATCTGTGGGCCCATTGCCTCCCACCAGTTTACTCGGGATCCCATGGACCATGGAGTGCCTCAGCAATCATTACCTTGGTGATTGTTGCCCCAGTGAGTGTGGGGCTGAGCCAGGTCCCTGCTACGTATGGGCTGTAGTACTGATAAGAAGAATGGCCATTTAGTGGGTCATACCCTAGGGGGTATGTCCATGCTTAACAGCACTCAAGTCTATGCTTCCAGCACTAGGT
>JAGPOW010001661.1:10709893-10724239 GCA_030014935.1 Caiman crocodilus | reverse complement strand
ACCAGCACCTAGTGTATGTTCAGATCACTCTGCAACCCAAGCATCTGGGGCTGGCCTCCTGGCACTTCGGCAACAGCCTGCTGGAGGATGTGGGCTTTGTGGGAGTTCCCACCTTCCAGGAGTTCTGGCCTGCCTGGCATGGGCAGCCTCCAGTCTTCTCCTCAGCCTGGACATAGTGGGGCATGGGGCAGGTATGTGTCGGGCAGTAGTGTTACTGCTACACCGTGGGGCACACCTGACAACGGGAGGCGGCTAGAGAGCAGCTTGAGAAGGAAGTGCTGGAACTGGAGATGCACCTGGTCACAGACCCGGACAACCCATCCCTCTGTTGAGACTGTCGGGAGTGGTGTGAAGAGTTCAGAGCTCTGGATGACAGATGCGTCTGTGGCATGCCCATCTGCTTGCATGTCCAGCTCCATCAGGAGATAAACTGTAGCAACCGCTTCTACACCCTGGAGAAGAGGAGGGGCGCCAAGAAGTACATGGCTTGTCTCCTAGGAGAGGATGTCATGCCCCCTCGCGGATCTCAGCGAGCTACGAGATAGGGCAAGGACTGTCTACACAGAGCTGCTCTTGTCGTGTCCGACCGACAGCTGCCAGGTTCTGTGAGAGACGGCCACAGGTCAGCGTGGGCAACTGGGACCTCTCACCCCGACCAAGCTCTTGGATGCCTTCCATCTGATGCCCGCTGAACAAAACATCAGACGTCGACGGGCTGACCGTGGAGTTCTGCGCCTTCTGGGATGTCCTTGGCCTGGATCTCCCTGGGGTCTAGGCTGAGCCTCCCTGGCATGCAGGAGGGCTGCCCTAACCTGGCTTCCCCAGAAGGATGACCCTCACAACCTGAGGAATTGGTGCCCAGTCTTGCTCCTCTCTGGACTACAGTGTCATAGTGAGAGTCATCTGCAGTCTACCCTGACTAGATGTACACAGTTCCAGGGTACTCTCAGTTCTCTTCCCTGTGTGATAACAGCTAATGTAGAGTCCATCATATTGCAGGTATTGTTTGGGTTATTTTTGCTCAGCTGCATCACTTTGCACTTAGTGTGCGTTGAATTGCACCTGCCTTTTAGTTGCCCATTGGTGAGTCATGCCAGATCCTTCTAAGGTTCTTTACAGTCCACCTTGGTCTTTACCACTTTGTATAATTTTGCGTCATCCAAAAGTTCAGCCATATCACTACTCACCGCCTTTTCCAGATGATTTTTGAATATATTAAACAACCCAGTACGGATCCTTGGGGGCGCTGCTGTTTACTTCTTTTCATCCTGAAAACTGACCATTTATACTTGCTCTTCGCTTTCCTATAAGCCTGTTTCTAATTTGCAAGTGGACATCCCCTGTAATCCTGTGACTGCCTAACTTTGTTAAGAGCCTCTGATATGGGAACTTGCCAAAGGCTTTTCAGAAGTCGAAATATATTGTGTTAACTGGATTACCCCGATTCACCTGCTTACTGACACTCTCAAAGAACTCCAGTAAGTGGCTGAGGCATGATTTCCCTTTGACAAAGCCGTGTTGATGCCTCCCCAGCAAGTCATGTTCATCCATGTGTTGAACAATTCTTTTTTGCTATTATTGTTTCTACCAGATTTCCAGGAACAGAATTTAGGTTCACTGGCCTGTAGTTCCCTGCATCCCCTGTAGAGGCTTTTTAAAATATTGGAGTCACATTGGCAACCCTCCAGCCCTTTGGTACTGAGGCTGTTTGTAGTGATAGATTGCATACTGCTGTTGAGTTTGGTAATTTGTGCTCTAAGCTCCTTCAGAACCATAGGGTGAATGTCATCAGGTCCTGGTGATTTCCCACTGTTCAGTTTATCAATTTCTTCTCTGACCTCATCTATTGAAACCTCAGTTTGGGTCAGCTCTACTGATTTGTCCCTCGGTAGACATTTGTGATTCCCTGTTTGAGAATGAAGATCAGTTACCTCCATTTAAAACAGTTTAAATAATTGGATGAAAGAGTGCTTAATTTTTGGAGTACTGAAGTGTTCATGATTTGTCTTAAATCAGTTATTGGTTTTTGAGAGAGGTAATTTGGTTTGGGTCACCTCCATTGTGACTCAAATGTAGGTTTGGAAACAAACCTGGGTTGATTTGATTTCCCTTAAGCTAGCTCAGCATGTGCATTGTTGGTATAACTAGGTTTTTTGGCACATGTTAATATTGTCCAGCAATTTTTTTCTTTCTCATTCAGTGGGAAACTTGCAGCAAGTTGGAAAGTTTTGAAATGCTGACAACAAATATGTCCTGATTCCTCAACTCGCTTTGCTGCATATAAGAGCAAAGTTTGCTTCCACAGCGGTAGAAAGACATTTCTGATGACAAAAAATGTATAGCAAAAGCCAGATGAATTTAGCTACATATTTCTCAGTAATGTTTAACTTGTGCTGATCCATTTGTTCAGCTGACATCTGGATTCTTTTAGGCTATTCTTCAGAGCCTGTCATTCACATGCCATGGGACAGCACATGTATTCCAGTTGTGTAGAATGAGCAGTGTTTCCAGGCTCCAATAAGAGGCAACCTCATCTGGTTTTACTATAGAAAGATGCTGTATTTCATGGAAAAAAATTATGCTGCCCACTAAAATGGCACCTGGAAGTACTATTGCAGTCTAAGATCTCTTTTTATAAACCCTATCTTTGAAGGCATTGTAGCTAGCAATGCAAAGCTGTGGATAATAATGACTTGCAGGGGTAGGGAGTGCACATTTCATCTCGTGTATGAAAGTAGATTGTACCTACCAGACACGGTGAGTTCAGGAGTCTGATCAGTTTGACCGTGTAATGCTGATGCATCAGCAACCCGGATTCTACATAGTCATTCTGCTGCTTGGTATGAAGAGTAAGATGGTGGTGAGGAGGGAACATAGAGTCTAGGAGTGAGCAAGAAAATTATTCTGTCATGCAGGAATTAATGCTTCTTCCTGTATTCCCAAGCCCAGAAAATATCCCACTTCATGCTGTAGGAGCAAAAGATGCTTTCAAATGAGCTTCACCATGAAGCTACCTTCCTTCAGTACTTATAGGTCTCTTCCCTCAATCCCCTCCTACATCCATTTTTATTTTTCAGTCTTCACCACGCTTCATGCTGAAACAGCAGGGCAAGATTTCAGAAGCAGCGTGGGCTGGGAGGATATAGCCTGGAACTGATGGAAAAACAGGCAGAGAACAGCTAAAGAGACCACAGAAATAAGAGGCCAGGCTTGTAGGAGATCTTTCAAGTAAACCTGTGCTCCTCCTTTGGGATGCCTGTGGGTACTGGCAATTACTTCTCAAGCTCTCTCTGCTTTGGGAATGGGTTGTTTCTGAGCTTTTCCACATCTCCCTGAGCACATGCTGCAGTTGGCCAAGGCATGGTGGGTCCTTAGAAATGAACCACAGTAGAGGCCAAATAATCCTGGTGGAGGCTCCCCAGCTTGTTCCCCCACTTGCTCTCTCTGGCTGTTAATGTCTGTTTATCTTTAAGGCTCCTCTTGCAATTGGACTTTTGCCTAAATAGGGCACAAATTAAATAACTGGTTTCCTTTTCCTGTTGGGTGGATGGATAATATGGGCAAGGTTTTCATTTCTGCTCAGTCCTGGGCGTTATAAAAGCACGGGTGACAGAAGTCAAAGCTAGATGCTTAGCTCGGAGAACTATACAAAAATGTTTATTAGTAAAAGTAAATAAATGACTAACAGTAGCTGGTGGGACTGGTCTGTCATTGATTGTTGTCCTAAGTATTTGGAGATCTTAAGGGACTACTAGAAAGTGAGGGAGAGGGTACAGGAAGAGTAGAGAGGAAGTGGTTTGGAGGAATCTGTTCAGCTTTTTTCCTTCCAGACATCTCTCTTAAACTTTCTAGTATTATTTCTGTACTATCTTAGTTCCATAGAGCACTCTCTGGTAAAAAATTATTTACTTAAATATTATTGATTATGAGTCAAACCTCTACTCCACTTTCTGTTTGCTAGGGAAAAATATGTGGTGTCACTTGACCCCTGTCCAAAAGCAACGAGTCAAGCTGTTCCTTTCCTGCAGGTTTCTTGCCATAACTCAAACCCCGAATACATCTGAATATGTTTTTAAAGCTTGCCCCATTAATGTTGCTGTCTGTACGCTTGGTTGGGATGAGGAAAGAGAATACAAGGCCTCTTTGCTCCAGTTGGCTCAGTGGGACTCCCCATCATGCTCTCCTCCTAATTTGCATTGGATTGAAATTTGACACACTCAGCTGGATATGAATTTCTATAATGTCTTGCAGAGAGTGAAGGATGGGAGGGGGTTCACAGCTAACGAGTGTGCTACAAGTATCAGAGGCTGGGATGCTGCAATATCATTAGCCCTTTTTCTGCCACATTGGATCACTCTTCTGAAAAACTCAACAAAAAAGCTGCTGACCTGATAAAGTTTGCATGCAGTTTTACTTAAAACAGGGTAAAAACCTTCACTAAAGACTATCCTAAAATAACATTCTGGGTACGAGCAAAATCCAGGCAAACTGGAATTTCATCCAAGTACAATGTAGTTGTCCTTGTTTCTGTATTGGGGCGTATGGTTTCTGCATATCTTCCTTTATTACAGCAAACAGCTGGAAGCTTGCAGTTTGCAAACTCTCATCTCTAAACACAACAGCTGTTCCAGAAGTTAGCCATCAATTGGTGGATGGCATTGTATTGTATTGCATTGCTTGCTGTGATGATCTTTTTCTAGCTCTGGCCTAGAAATTCTCTAGTAGAATTAGTGTGTGCTATATTGGACTTACCTGTTTATAAGCATGCCACTCAACCACAGCAGCTACAGTAATTCAACTAGCCAGTGAAGACATAGGGACTGTGGAGTCCCAGTATGCGCAAGTGCTTTGTGTGTCAAAGTTATTCTGTTAGAACAAGCCTCCTTGGGACCTGCTGAGCAAGACTGGGCAGTAAGCACCTGTATTTTTTGAAAAATACAGTTTTGGCTGACTCAGCCTTTTCAGTTGAATTTGCTGATATATTTAACTGAATCTCTCAGCTAGATTCACAGAAACTAAAGTAGTGTTATCCAGCCAGTGGGAGACTGGGCTTTAACGCTCACCATCCTTGCCTGTTGCTGGGGCTTGAACCCTTCTATCCCATCTTTCAAAAGAGTGTCCTTAGTATTTAGCTTATAGGCCTTTTTGAAGTGGGACACTCTCATCTATTTATAAATATTTTATACAAAAGTGAAAACTTAGATATTGATTGGACCACCTTCTCCTTCCAATGTCCATTTTGCTAATGGTGTAGATCTAGCCCTCAATTTCCAGTGGTGAAAATGCCCAAGATATACGTAAAGCTTTTAATTTCTGCAAAAAGAAATTGGGGATGTTTTTCATATTGGTGAGAGAGCTAAAGATGTTGTCACTTCTGATCAGTTGGAACCAGTCTTTCGTTTGAGGTTCACTGCCCAATTCAAACAAACAAACAAACAAAAAGTGATTGGCCAAGACCTCTTACTAGCCTGTTTCCAGAATGAGATGCCCAAGCAGCCGCTTTGCAGTGGGAGTGCACGCAGTCGCTGCCTCACTTCATCTGTTTGCTGTTCTTGGATTATCTCCACTACATTTTTAACTCCAGTTAATTGTTCCAAGATACACCACAAGCATTCTGTGAAGCCTGTAGATCAGTACAGATAAACGTGTTGGCTAACCCAGCTTCAGTTTGAGTGCAGACAGTCCCTTTGAGAGAGCTCAGAAAAAAAAGCTCAAAGCCACAGGGTGAGTGTAAAGGAGAGTGATTCACTTAGCTCATCATTTCCCAGCTTTAGGAGGTTTCAGCCACACCATTCATAGTATTTTAAACATATATTTAGCTTTCTTAAGAAATATGCAGCTTTTGGAATTAAATTAAGAATCAGTGCAGTTGGTCACCAGTAAATGGAAAGACTTAGCAGTTTAGTGGTTAGCATTGCCTCATTGATGTGTCTGTGGCTAAACGAGGCAATTCAGTGTGAATCAAACTTAGCCTTTGCTTACTGGATCTGGAGTGCCAGACACCTAATTGAAATCAGGGTCTGTCCTTGGTGAGTGTTAAAAAAGCTACTCTAGCCTTAGTCGGGTACATTTGCTTGTGGTCTCAAAATGTTCTGGAGTAGATGAGACTTTTATAAAGGAAATAATCATTAGTAAACCACAGTCTGCCTCTCTTTCAAAATGTTTGATACTGAACCACAGCCTTGCATTAAGAATTACATTTTTTCCCTTTCCCCTGCATAGTGGCCATAACTATTTGGGACTACTAGAAAGGGAGGGAGAGGGTATGGAAAGAGAAGAGAGAGAGTGGTTTGGAGGAAGATGTTTGGCTTTTTTTCCTTGTAGGCTGCTCTCTCAAACTTTTTAGTATTATTTCTGTATTATCTCAGCTCCATAGAGCATTCTCTGGGAACAGCTTAAATTATTTACTTAATGAATATTATTAATTATGAGCCAGACCTTTGCCTCCACTGAAATGTTCTAGCAATGTATAAAGTATGTTAAGCTGCAGTTTCCACTGAGCACAGTGAACCAGAAGTTGTAGATCTAACGGGTGCCTATTTCCTGTTGGCATGGGAATGATTCAGTGTTGAGGAATGAACCACAAAGGATGTTATGCAGTCTTTAACACTGGGAAGTACAGGATGAAGGCAATTCTTTCCAAAACAGATAAAGAGAAATACATGGGCTTGAGTAATTTGTCTTCTGAGCAGCATGAGAAGTGTCAGCCTCCAATAATCAAGTCTGACATGATTTTGACATCCATGTTCCTTCCCTCGTCCTGTGTTAAGAAACTGAGTTGCAGAAGTTTGTCCTAGTGACTAAATGTTCTTCCCTGCTGCTGTTCCTGTTTCTCTTATTGCTGCTTGGTGTGTGCTTTGTGTATACTTTTTTTAGCCAAAGGGCGTAAGCAAAGCCATGGCCTTGTCTTTCACTATTACCTCATCCAGCAACAGCGCAAACCAACTGTTGGAAGGCTATCTTGTTTGAACATGTGTATGGTGGGAACCGGACCAGACTGCCCTTGTGGTTTGCATTTTCCTATTTCATGTTACCAGCATTTTCCTGTGGATTTCATTAAGCTGGTTTGGCATGAAATGAAAAGAAACAGTCTCCCAACTTATGCAGTCCTGGCCTGAAAAAAGTTAAATCCTAGCTTAAAGAGCAAATAGACATTTATCTTACCCAGACATTATAAGATAAGCAAATTCGGTTACCATGTATACGTGGGACCTGCTAACTGAGGATCTCCTAATGCCTCATAACGACCAATAGCCTCAGTTTCTTGGTCATTGTGGTATAAACCTGACTTTTGCATATGGAGGAAGTGTAACCATTCTGTATGCTGAAGAATGATTCCCCAAAGTTTTGCAGCCAGTGGTCTACAAGGTTGCTGCAGACATAATCAGAAGTTTGGTTTCCTGACTTTCAGTCCTGTACCCTAGCCACTACATTGTCTCTTATTTATAGAATACACAGCATTAACAAGTCTTGATGCATAAATCTGAGTGGGATAACCATGTGCAGTGTTTACAGAGGTGATCCATGATGGAAGAGCAAACATAGAAGACAATAAACTGTATTTTGAGTCTAAGAAAGAGCTGTGCATCACAGGTTTCATTTGAAGAATTCCTGTTGTTCAGTGGACTGAAACAAAACAGCTCCTTTTCTTTATTTTAAACTGAACCAGCTGACCATCCATGGTTTTGTACCCCTGTTCCCCTGTCTTCTGTATTCAGCTTCATAGGTACTCTCCATAGGGCAGTACTTCAGTTTTCTTAGCAGGGACATTGCTCACATGCTCAGAGTTTTGCTAGGGTCTGTGCTATATGCCAAATCCACAGCTAAAGAGCTTAAAAGCAATTTTTTTTCTTTGTTCTAATGCTGTGGTCAGGTTCTCAGGTTAAAGCTATTAGGCTTTGGAGTTATAAGCCTCCATCCCTTCTAATACTGCTGAAAGTGCATGTCAGTGAGTTTAATAAGAAATTGTTTTGCCATTGTTAGCTGTCTGCTCTTTCTAAACACCATCTATGTCATCCAGTTCTGGGGAGCAAGTCACTGAATCGCTGCAGTTTGCTTTCCCTAAGGCTTTTCTTTAGCTGTAGTAGTAGTATGCAACATCTTTTGCAGTTGCTTGGGAGACACCTTGTGATAGCAAGTCATCTCTTCAAAAGCACACTGGCTGCCTCTCCCTCTGTGATGGGAGGAGACCAGATTGGATACTTCTGGTGTGGGGCGCACACACAGAGAATTGCAGACTTCTCAGCTTGCTTTCGTTCCCCCAGGGATTTGGTAGTTATCCTTCCAGCAGGAAGAACAAGCAAGGGAGCTGCCTTCCATAACCTTGCTCCCTGCTAGAAATGATTGTTGTGGGGCATGCATGGGTAGAAGCAATACATACGCTTCCTGCTGCTTGCCTCAGAGGCTTTGCAGGCTAAGTTAGATGCAAGAGAGTGTTATAACATGGGAGGATGGGGGCTCTGAGGACAAGCGCTCAGGTAATAGTGAGCTTATCTTTGCATACACATTGCACTTTCACTTGTTTATGGAACTAGAATTTGGAACTGGTGACTGGGGCCAGGGTTAAACATGGGTTGGTGCTGGCAAATGGGCTAGATGCAGATCACAAGATAGGAATCTGATAGTGCGTGAGGCTACCTTGCTTGGGCAGGCCTGGGGGGATGTTCCAGTCTTAGCTGGAAATAGAATTGAAGTTTTAAGCAGTGTCCACAAGAGAAGGCTCCAGGTCTCGGTCAAGAATGAGCCCTGAAGCTGCTGTGAAAACTGTCACAGAGGAAAGTGCTGGAGAGAAGTCTGTGTACAAAAAGATCAGAGAAGCAGGAGAGAGACAGAGGCAGAAAGAAATTCAAAACCATGTCCGTCTTGCAAACCAAGTGCAGGAGGGCCCACTTGGATTCAGAAGCCCTTCCAAAGCTCCACTGGCATTAAAACAGCATTTCCAGGGATAGAAAATACCTCTCCAGATATTTCCCATGTGAAGGAGGCCAGTGGGATTTGGAGGCAGTGCCCTGTTGAAAGCCCTATATTCTCTGCTCGCTTTTGCCAAGATGTTGTGGCTAGGAGATGACTGGTAAAGCTGCTGAAGGCTGTTTATCTGCAGCTCTCTGCGGCTTTCCTAAGAGTAGAAAGGAAGAAGAGGAAGAAACTTGACCGGCGAGGGAAAGAGGAAGTGATCTGTCACCCCGACCCCTTAGCCCAGCAGATTTGCCTCCTGGGAGCCCTGAGAGGATCCCAGAACTTATCCAGCCCTCCAACCACTACCCTATGCTCCTTATCCATGTGGGCACAAATGATGTGGCTTGGAGCAATTCCAGCTGGGCCACAAGTGGCTGCAGGGCTTGGGGGCGCAGGTGGTTTTTCCTCAGTCCTCCCAGTTACGGGTCACGGACAGAGGAGAGAGAGACGAATTGAGGCAGTAAACAGAAGACTGTGGCACTGATGCCAACATGAAGGCTGCAGCTTCTACAACCACAGTCCGCTCCTCGGAGAGAGAGGCAGTGGTCTGTTGGGAAGAGACAACCTCTGCCTCACTCCACAGGGGAAGAAGCTCTCCTCTGCCAGAATGGCCAGCCTGCTGTACTGGGCTTTAAACTAAGCTTGCCAGGGGATGGGCAGACAACCGCCAGGGCAAGCTTGCCAAGCATCAGCTGCAAACCAGCAGGTTAGGATGCTCAAGGGAACCCACTACTACCCCAGCCCAGGAACAGAGCTTCTCCATGAGTACAAGAAAGCCTAGGGCCCCCAATGGCATGCTTACTGGCCTGTACACTAATGCTAGGAGTTTGAGGAATAAACAGGAAGAACTGGTTCTTCTGCTAAACAAAAATGACCATCGTCTCATAGGGATTACGGAGACCTGGTGGGATGACTCCTGTGAATTGACTACTAGTATAAATGGCTATGCCCTGTACAGGAGAGATCATGCTGAAAAAAGGGGGGAGGGGTGAGATTGGCACCCAAGGAGGACAACTGGAGACCCTTTGGGTTAGAATACAAGGGGAACCTAGTGAAAGGGATACAATGGTAGGAGTCTGCTACAGACTTCCAAACCAGGAACAAGTGCTTGACCAAGAATTCACCAGGGAATTGGCCAGGCTACGCACTCTTGGTGCATGGTTGTCATGAGAGACTTCTACTACCCAGACATCTCATGGGATGAGCACTTGGCCAAATCTGATCAGTCACAAAGCTTCCTTACATGTGTGGATGAGCTCTACTTGTCTCAAGATGTTTATGAACCAACAAGAGGCAACACACTGCTGGACCTGCTACTGGCCAAAGGCGATGATCTGATCAGCAACCTAAGAATCGAAGGGAAACTGGGAGACAGTGACCCTGAGTTGATCACTTTCACCATCCATTGCAAAGCTGGCAAGTCAGCCGGCAATGCAGTAACCCTTGACTTTAGGAAAACTGACTTTCATAAGCTCAGGAGGCTTGTTCTGGAGGCCCTGGGAGGAGACCCTGATTTCACAGGGAGGGGAGTTCAAGATGAGTGGTTGCTCCTTAAGTAAATGATCCTAGAAGCACAAGGGGAGTCCACCCCAACCCATAGAAAAGGTGGTAAAAGGGCTCAACAACCCCCTTGGCTCAACGTGGGTCAAAAGGGTAAAAAGAGAGGCATATAAAGGATGGAGGACAGGAAACACAATTAAAGAGGAATATACTGCACTGATCTGCACCTGCAGGAAGTGAACTAGAAAAGTCAAGGCTGCAACTGAACTCCATCTGGCTACATGAATCAAAGACAGATACGTGAGGAGTTGAAAGAAAAACAAGGGCAACGTTGGACCCCTGCTAAACAAGCTGGGGCAGCTAACTACTGACACCCAGGAAAATGTCAATCTGCTTAATGATTTTAAAGCATTTTAAAGGGGAGACAGAGGCACAGCTGCGGCAAGTTAATGGTCCGTGATTGTATAGTGAACCAGTGGCATTCAGCAAGTAGAACCATCCCTGTGCCCTGTCTCTGTCCTCTGCGCTGATCAAGAGGTCATGCTGCTTCCAGGAAGAAATTTTTTTAAAAGCCTGCCTTCCTGCATCTTCCCTGGGGTCTTTCCCCTTAAGTCCTTCAGGGAGACCTTACAATCTCTTATCTTTTGTAAGGGCTGTTTTTGTTGGTTTATTTTTCAGATTCTCCATGTTTCCTCCCAGCTGGAAATTTGAGAAACTGAAATTGCTGGACTTTACCTGTCGTGTTAGTGCCTTACTGTAAAGTCTTTTGCTCCTGCTCTGTCCTCCTGTCGTTCCCCCCCTCTCCTTAGACTGAAATTCACCATCCTCAGAACATACCCTGGGATTTCATTATGGCTCTTTAACTTGGAGATTATTTTATTGGTCATGTGACTCTTGAAGGCAAGCAAGAGTTAATTCTTTTACTCAGTTGCCACCTTGCAAGGTGCTGGGCCAGTGTGCCAGGATTGGAGGTTTTGATGCCCAAATGCAGAAATTGTCTAACGAATATAAATGGTCTGTCTGACCCTTCTGTGGTTGGATTCCTCCCACCCATACTACTTCACCATGCCAGCCCATTCAGAATGAAGCCGAACCATGAAAACCCATTTTTATACAAAGCATAAACATGCAGCATCCAAAACAAATTAGAGTCTGCAACACAAGGTCAGTATGTGCTGCCTGCAATAGGAAATGGAAATGCCTGAGGTTTTCTTCTTAATTACAATCCTAACCCTCCCTCATACCCCCAATCCTTGCATTTTCTCTGACATTTGAAGGAGGAGGAAATCACTAGATAAGTCAGAAAAATGAACTACTACTACTGCTTGCTTCCTAGGTGAGTCTGGATGGCAGCAGAGCTGTGGCCAGCTTAGCGTAGATCAGTGCCGTCCTTGCAACATTGCCTCTTTTCTCCCACTGTCGCACTCAGATGGGTGGGTGTAGGGGAGAGCTCTCTGCTGTCTGTAGTTCTTTGCCAGATGCTGTCTTCAGAAAGGCAGTGAGTAGTAAATATGCCCACAGATTTAGCTGGTTGGAACTTTAATAAATACATTTGGCATTGGGATAGAAATGGTTAAGGACTTCCTGGACTTCCAGAGTTGTTTTGGCTTTGAAACCAATAATTGAAATGAGAGTTGTGGACTCTAAGTAGAGGTATATTAATGGGTGTATTTAATGGAACAGCCCCCTTTGCCCCTTCTCCCACACAGACACCAGAGAACATAAAATGTTTACGGAAAGTCAGAGTAATGTTTTGACTCCAGGGATGCAGGCAGTTTTGGTGTCAGATCCGTTCAGAGTCAATCTGCATCCGAACAGCAGCTGTTCTACATTCAAGCCAAGCGTACTCAGTGCTCTTGGGTTCTCTCACAGCCTTCTTGTGTATTTAGAGCAGTTTCTTGGTAAGATGGAATAACCGCTGACATCTCAGTTGCAAGTTACACTTTTGATGTAAGGTATTAGATCGGTGGCTCCAGAGACTGAGCCTGCATCTGTGCGGCAGGAGTGACCTCAAAAAATTGGAGGATTGGGCCAAAAAGCATCTCATGAGGTTCAACAGTGACAAGTTCAGTCCTGTCATGCATCACTACCGGCTGGGGGCTGTAGTGGAACAATCCCAGTGAAACAGTCCCACGCTCCGGTACAGGCTTGGGGGTGACTGGCTGGGCAGCAGCTCTTTAGAAAAGGGGGTTACAGTGACAGTAAGCTGAATATGAGCCAACAGCATGCCCTTGTTGCCAAGAAGGCTAACGGCATACTGAGCTGCATTGGTAGGTGTGTTGCCAGTAGGTCAAGGGAAGTGATTATTCCCCTCTATTCAGCACCGGTGAGGCCACATCTGCAGTGCTGCGTTCAGTTTTGAGCTCCCCACTACAGAAAGAATGTGGACATATTGGAGAGAGTCCAGCAAAGGGTGACAGAAATGGTGAGAGGGTGGGGGGGGACAGTTTATGAGAAAAGACTGGGAGGACTGGGCTTATCTAGTCTAGAAAAGAGGAGACTGAGAGGGTATTCAATAGCAACCTTCAACTACCAGAAGTGGGGTTCAAAAGGAGCTGGAGCTGGACTGTTCTCAGTGGGGGCAGATGACAGAACAAGGAGCAATGGTCTCAAGTTGCAGCAAGGGGGGTTTAGGTTAGATTCAGGTCTCTAGCCCACTGAGGCCTTGGGGTCTCTGAAGCTGCCATGGAGGTGCCAAGTGTACTGTTGTGGTCACCCCTGAATTTGGAGCAGCAGTGAGACCACCCACCAAAGAGGCAGAGACCACTGGACAGACATATCGGTGCACAGTTCCAAATTAGGGCCCGATTCTACCAGAGGAGCAGCTCTAATCCTAGAAATGAAATCTTGAATTCTGTATCTTCTCATAGGAATGCCTGAGCATTACTCCAGGTCCTGGTTTAAGCTAAGCCCTGCTAAAACCCACTCTGGCTTAGTTTTCTAAATGGTTCCTGAACTTGAAGGTGAAAGAAGCCCATTGCAAGTCACTCAGATTTTCCTACGCACCTTCCCCAGCCATCTATTGATTAGCTCACAAAGGAGGTTGAGGCATTTCTCAGTGAATATAAGATTGCTTTAGAATGACAGAAGTAGTAACAAATGCATCCAACTCCCAGGACCACCGCTTAGGTTTTCTTTCTCTTGTTTAAAGTCTGTTCACTGATTTCTGGTTTACTATTTTTTAAGCCAGATGTAAGCTCATGTCTGGGGCGAACATGAAATCCAGATTCCACTGCCGGGTCATAGGGAGGTCTGTTGAACACTAAGCAGAGAGCAAAGGGGCGCTTATTAACCGAAGGAGAAGGCCTGCAGAACTGCTGGTACAGTCAGTCTTAAAGTGACTATTTAGGAGCCACTGACCTAGCAAGAATATCGGCTGGTTCTGCAGTATGGCAGCCCATGTCAGAACTGTTCAGAACATCCCTCTCTTCAGGAGTGTAGCCTGGCTATGCTTAGATTAGGAGGGTCAACATAAGAGGTAAACCTTGTCCTGCAGTCTCTGTTTTCCCCCTTCAGTCTGGAAAACTCAGGAATTTGAGCTGTTGCCTTTTCCTTGTTCCTTTTGGAGGAAGGCTAGGGTAATAGGCAGGGATGATGTGTGGGGAATATGCACCATCAACTTGTCCTGCTGCTGTGCTCATAGATTCATAGCTTGTAAGGCCAGAAGGGATCTCGGAAGATCATCGGTTCCAGCTACCTGCACCAGGCAGGAAAGATACCTGGGGGTCAGGTGACCCCAGCAAGGTGACCATCCAGTCTCGTCTCGAAGATTTCCAGGGTAGGTGGTTGCACCACTTCTGGAGGGAGCTTATTCCACAGCCTGGACACCCTGAGTGCAAAGAAGTTTTTCCCAATGTTGAGCCTGAATCAGTCTTCCAGGAGGTTGTGGCC
>JAGPOW010001661.1:10683472-10698805 GCA_030014935.1 Caiman crocodilus | reverse complement strand
CCAGGAGTGCAGCCCAGCAGCCTGCAGAACAGTGTCTGGCTGCTAAGTCTGTTGGGGGGGAAGGGATGTGGGGGTGCAGATCAGGGGTGGGAGTGAGGCTGGGGCAGGGGCAGGTGCTGCACAAGTGGCATGGGCAGGGGACAGAGCCACGGCTCACGCGGGGTTGGGGGGAGCAGGGGTGGCTCCTACAGCTGCACACATCCTGGGGGAGGCATGGGGGGGTACATGCCTTCCAGATCTGTGTGTGGACTGAGGGCAAGCTGTCACTGCACACTCGGGGCTGGCGGCTGCACTGAACTCTTCTCGGTGAAGGGGCTTGCCTGGGCCTGGGCTATGGCAAATTTTGGGGTAGTTGTAGTCCTCCCATAGCCCCCCCACCCCAGCACTGTTGCCACCTGCCCCAAGCACAGCCCTGGCCCAGCCCTCCCACCAGGAAGAGGCTGGCTCAGCCTCTGGCCCCAGCCCGCAGCAGGAAGTCTGCCCTCTCCCCGTGCACAGATCTGGGGGGCACATGCCCTCCATGACTCCCCTGAGGGTGCGTGCAGTGGTGGGAGCCACCCCCCCATGCCCCTCTGGATGAACTGTGGCTCTGTCCCTCTGCCCCAGCTGTGCAGCACCTGCCCCAGCCCCACTCTCTCCCTTATGGCGGGCTTGATCTGTGCCCCCATGCCCCTTCCCTCCTTCCCCCAACAGATTTACCAGCTGAACATTGCTCTCCAAGCTGCCAGGCTGCATATCGGCAGTCGGCTCAGTATCGGATGATATGGCTGGTTAATAATCAGCCATCAGTATCGGGCCACAAAATCTTTATCAGTGCACCCCTAGCAGTTATGAGTGTCATGAAAACCTGCTCCTAGCTTTGCCACTGGATTTCTGTGAAGCCTCGGGTGAATCGCCCCTACTCTGTCTCTGTTTTCCTCGTATGTAAACTGAGAATAAAGATGAACAAACATCACTGCAAAATGCTGTCATGTAAATGTTTTTTGATGAAGAATGTTTTGTGGGCAGGCTGGAAAACTCAGCTACTAGCTTGAAAGCTGTGGTGCGTGATTCCAGTAGCACCGGAGATGGAAGAGCTAGAACCAAGCCTATGGGAGCCTTGCCCTTCCATGCTAAGTCCTAGCAGATGTTGTTGCTGCTCTCTTCCCAGGGCTCTACTACCTTTGGAAAATAATCTTTTAACTACGCATTCTTCCTTGAGCCCCCTGCTCTTTCATGATGCTGAGGAGGGAAGGAGTCATTAGAAAGCTCAGGGCTGGCTCTATGGTACCCTTTCTGCATGGCAACCCACATGTTTGGAAATTGATAATGGGCAGCTCCAGAGATGTAAAAGCCAGTCAGTACTGCCTTCCTAATGAGTTGTTAAGGCTACACAAAGACTAAAGCCCCTTAGAACCTATCTCCTAGATGGCGATTGTTCAGGATTTATGGTCCTTTACATCCCAAGCTGGTTCTCCGTGGCAGGCTGCTTGTGCGAGAAGGCCTCAGAAAGGGTGTACACTTCTGTCCTTGGCTCCATAGGTATCAGTGGCCATTGAGGTTGACATTTTTAAATTGCCACTCCTTGGTTTCCTCAAGGTTCCTCTCCCACCTGCTTTTCCTCTTCCTTGGGCTGTCTTGCTCTCTCCCCAGCTGCTCAGTTTATTATGATAGCCTGTATTTTGGGGTCAGCTCTTTGCTCCTTGCTACAGCCTTTTTCCTGGCTTGCGGTGGAGCTTTTTCTTCTCCCTTGCAAGCTCAGACTCGCTGCTGGACAGCTTGGCCCATTTCACTATCTGCCTCCTAGTTTCGTGGTGGCTAGGGTTACCATATGTCTGGGTTTTCCCAGATATGTCCTCTTTTTTTTCCCCCGTCCTGTCCTGGCAGGTTTTTAAAATGCAAGCAAATGTCCTGGGTTTTTTGCTTTGCTTCTGCTTTCCCAGGCACTAGCAGCTTGGTTGCTTGGGACTGGGAGGAGCAGGCAAGGTGATTGGATGTCGGGGGTCATGGGCCGGCAAGCAGCAGGGCTGCAGGGGCTTAGGAGTGAGGGGCAGAAGCAGGGCATGGGTATATCGCTGCCCCCTCCACAATCATATACCCCCTCCCTAATCCCCCCAGGTGTCCCCTTGTTTGATTCTAGAAATATGGTAACCCTAATGGTGAGATTGGGCCATGCCCTCCAGTTGTCAGCCTGCTTCTGCTCCGGCGTGGCTCCCTTTAACCACTGGGAACAGAATGGCCTGGTAAAAGGACAAATAAGCCCTGGGGTCAGGGGGAAAGCGGGTCTGCTCAGGGCCTCTGGGGTTCTGTTTTTTCCTTCTGCTGGCTCACTGTGTGACCTTGAGCAAGTTCCTTCCTCCTCTGTCTCCTTTTTCACCTCAGTAAGATGAGGATAACTCTCATCTCCCTTGCAGTGGATATTGTGAAACTTAATCAGATTAAGTTCGCCAGCTGCCTTGAGATCCTTGGATGGAAGCTGGTTTAGAAGTGCAGAGTGCCCTATAAAACGTGCGGCACGCTCTTGGCAGCGTACAAATGGATTATTTATTTTTATTTGCAAAAATGCTGTTTTACCAGAGATGTCCCCTCAGGAACAGGAGCAGAGGAGGAGAAAAGAAAGCCCTAGAGTTGCAATGGGTTTGTTCCAAGCCTTTGTGTGATATCTGATCTCTGCCGTTCTGCAGGTTGCACATCTGACTCGTAGACTGAGAGAGTCTGCCCCCAGAAGAGTAGAATGACATTCGTTGGGTCACCTGCTTTGTGGGGAGTTCAGGGATGTGCATTTGGGAGAGGGGAAATTGCTGAAGTTAAGGGTGTAAAAAGATGATATACTCTATCTCAGAGGCCTAGGCTACCAAATTAAATTAAAGAAGCTATACATGGCTCCCAGTAGGACTGTCAAAAAGTCTCTGAGACTAGGAGTTGGCAGCCTGCTTAGTAGGATTGTGTTCCCGTAACTTAGCACTTTAATTGAGGATGATGCACATACGAACCTTTTTAATTACTTGAGGCTGCTGGATTGCAGGAAGAATTGTTTGCTTGTTTACACTTTGAAATCCTTGTTCGTGTTGGTGACCTCAATATTCTGAGAACAAAAGCTGCTGACACTACTCAGACTGTCAAGTGTTGAATCTGCATCATCCACCCATCCCTCCTCCCACCCTCCCACCCACCCAACCTACAGAAAGGATGAGAGGGGAGCTATTTTCAGGCTTCCTCTGGGTAGAGCCATCTGTAATGTTGCATGCTGGGTGTGAGAGGAACATCTGAAGCAGTTGCATGCTGGGTGACCTTCTCAAAGACATGTGCAAGTAATGAGACTTGGGCTAACCAGAAGTGTGCATTGCCCTTTGGCCTGCCCAGTTGTGAAGATCAATCTCTCCTAGTGGCTGGATGTTTGCATGGTTTATAAGCCTTTGTGCTTCACTAGGCGTGTCTACACCTTCAGTAATGCACTGTAATCTACACTCCTGCACATTAGCACGGATGAACGGATTTTTTTTATGATGCTACTGCGCATTAGACTAAATCTACTGCACATTAGCACGGGCTTTGCCTGCCACTGTAATGTGCAGTAGAATTAGTCTTCTGCACATTAAGTGTCTTGTGTAGATGCACCCAATGTGGACAAAAGGCAGATTTATGGTTAAGACATTTGTGTTTGACACAGGCTGACAAATAGAAAGTCTAAGGTTTGTAGGGCTGGATGCTTAGCTGGTGTGAATGGCATAAATCCATCAATTTAGTGGGGCCAGCTACTCCAATTTATGCTAACTGGGAATATGGTGGATGGTGTGCTCTGTAAAGTATGATTACTCCTTCCCTACCTTCACTAATTCATTACATATATCCATGTAACTAACTTTTCTCCAACTGCACGATCCTCATTTTCAGACTGAAATTGTAGCTCAGCATCTGTTCCAGCCCACCAACATCATGTGGGAAATCCCAGGCATCCAGATCAGGACAGGAAGCATCTCTGATCATCCCTTTCAGCTGCTGAGGTTTGGATGAGGAGGATCCTTGCCAGGCTGAACTTGGTGGGGGAAAAGCATACCCAGGAAATACAGTAGCTGTTTGTGTGCTTGGACCACACAGAGAAATGAGTTTTAGTTAAACATGTGACACAAAGTCCATTTTTGGCCTTCTTTGAGTGTTCATTTCCATCTCAAGCCCATGGGAGCCCTGAGGCGTTGCCCAAAATGCTCTACATTACATCACCCCCAGCCTTTTTTTAAGCAACTGGCTTATTTATTTCAAACAGCCATGTACAGATGTTCCTCTGAGAAGAGGGACATTTGCTTTTCTTCTGCAATCATACTCTGATAGGGAGCCCAGGGTAATTTTAATAAGATACAATAATTTGCTGTCTTCTTCAGGAGCTGTGGGGTGCGCCCACAGTGCTAACTGGGCCAGTCTGAGGATGACAGGGTTAGGTTATGAAAATCAGTTTGTTCCTTGGAAGCCAAAAGATGTAATTGAAAGCACTGTGCATTTGGGTGTTTGAACAGGCGTCCTGGGAGCCATCTTCCCAGCTGTTTCCAAATAGACAGGCTTGCTTTTAAATGTGCAAGGATGTGCTTGGTCTCAATTACTTGTTTTCTGCGCACATTGATTGTACTCTTTGAAAGCAAAAAATGATACATGGATGGCACAAGCTGCAGAACTGCAAGAAGGGAATGTTAATATAAAGTCAGAAGTCTGTTCCAGAAGCAGAGGAAAGCTGAGATAATGAGCTTATTAAAGCAACCTTCTGCAAAGCTTTGCCATCAGAGAGCAAAATACACACACAATCAGTAGGGTTTGCAAGGCTGCCCTTCTGGGACCTATAGCTATATCAACAGTTATCAATAGCTGGTATGCATGCATGTGCTGCTGTATCACATCTTCATAACGTGATTTCATCACTAGGCTAGCCCTTCAGAAAAGCAAGAGCAGAGGGACCTTTTCTGCATGGGAGGTCCTTTTGTGGGACCTCCATGTACTACCTGGCCAAAATTTTATTTTTATATATATATATATATATATATATATATTTTTTTTTTTTTAATGTGTAATGATTTTTTTACGTTTGTCAAACATTTAATGAATAAAGTGTTTTGGGAGATGCCAGAAGTCTATTTGAATTTCTCACTGTGTTGGTATTGCTAGTTGTCTGACTAGCTCCTAAGAAAAGGGCTAGTTATTTATGGAACCACGGGGATTGGAAGCTGTCCCTGTATTTGTAATGCCGCACAGAAATATGAAAACTTTTCATTCTAAAATGTAAAATTTATGCTTTTGTCCTTCTGAATTCTTAGAAAATCTCCTTGTTAACACCTGTGTAGGAAGATAAACTGCTCTCGTGTCCTGCAGGAAGGCAACCACTTACACACATTAAAAAATATTTAGGAATCTAGATTCTTGACTTTTCTTCCAAATTCTGCCTTTGGCTTATGCTGATCGTAGGCAACTTGTGCCTCAGTTTACCTTCCATTAAAATGGGAGTGATGATACTTTGTCTAACTCTGTGCTCAACCTTTTGGCCATGGGGCCAGATGAATGGAGCAGGGCCAGTCCACTGGCTGGATCAAGCCTTGTGGACCAGAATCAGGCCCTGGGGCCTGACACCCTGCCCTGAGCATATGAAGTGGGCCCTGGAGGCCATGCTACCCCCACATGCTGGTTTTGGTTCTCAGGGGCCTGGCACCAACCCTGCCTTTCAGGATTGGTCCCCCAGGGGCCTGGCACTGCTGCCTTCTGCCCCCCCCAGCATGCTAGGATTGGGCCCTGGGGCCCATCACTCCCTTTGCCCAACCCTACATGCTGGGATTAGGCACCTGATCCAGCACACAGAGACTTCTCACAGGTCTGGAAATTTGGTGGTGGGAGAGTCATGTCACTATTCACTCACTGCCAAATTTTGGGCTGGATGGCATGGGACTGAAGGCCAAGTTTAAGCACCCCTGGTCTAACTCATGGGGGTATTATGAGACTTGATAACAGGATTTTAAAAACTGTCTTTGGGAGATGTAAAAGATGCTTTAAGCGTAACATATTTTTCTGAAAGTTGGCTTAGTCTGCTAATTCATTTAAACATATTGACAGAAGAAAAGAATAATACTGAAAGCTGGAGGAATGTGTAACAAGTGAAGAAAGAGGAAAGGAACTGTATTAGTAAAGAGTTGATCCTACAGGACCATGTAATCCCTTTGATTTTATTCAGGTGCTTCATTTACTATACCAAAAGGGTCTTTAAAGCCTGTAGAATGATGAAAACCATATTGGCAAATACACTTAGTTGTGGGGGGAAGGGAGAGAAGGGAATTCCCCTATTTTGGGGAATGTTTAAATTGTGGGAGAACTCCATTCAGTAGAAAATTATTCCCCAGTGGTTTTGTGGTGGGGAAGGAAAGAAGCCTAGACTCCATGTATTTATTTATTCCAGAGGTGTGCTATATCCAAATCTAGGTGCCAGGAGATGGTAGATGATGATGATAGTCTGCATCCATGTGGGTCAGGGCTCCATTCACAACCCCTTTAGGGTGAAATTCTAAGGTCTGGTCTCTCCAAACTGCTTCTTACACCTTTGAATCTGAGCCTTTCTAATGCCCTGTCTCTGCAGCTAGATGACCTGTATTTGATAGCCATCAGTCACCGGCGGGAGATAAAATCACTGCGGGACCTCACCTCTGAGCATCTGCCTTTGCTAAAGAACATCTTGCAGGAAGGGAAGGTAGGTGCTATGATGTCTGTGGTACCTGAGCACCCCTCAGGGTCTCACTGTACTGATGCAAGATCAGTTTGCAGATTGCCTTAATTTCTGTCAGCAGGGAGCAGCTGCCAAATTTGCTGCTCCTGCTGGCTTCCCAGCAGGAAGTCTGCCCTGTTGTCACGAGAGCCATTTGCTCGTGCAGCAGACTGGGGAACTTGTGGATTACAGCAAGGGGAGGTTCAGCGTCTTAGCATGGGGGGAGTGGGGGGGTGTCCTGAATGCTTTTTCCCTGTTCTGCTGGGGACAATAACTTAATTGTAATGATTTCTCTGTGGTCAGACTTCATTGACAAAATGAAAAGCGACTTTCCATGTGAGCAGCTGCTGTCCATAATGTCACTGACTGCTACAGCGTGATGCCCAGCAGCTGGACCGACATGAAAACACAAAATGGAGGAAATGGTTTAGAGCAGTGGTTTTCGACTTGTGGTCCATGGACCCCTGGGGATTCGCAGACTGTCTATGTCAGGGGTGGGCAAAGTATGGCCCACGGGCCAAATCCAGTCCACCAGGCAATTTCATCTGGCCCATGGGTGGGTGCCTGCTAATTCACTGTATCCATCCTGGCCAGCTCTGGGCTGCCCCTGCTGTTCTTACATGAGGCTGAGCCCTGCTCACTACTGTGGGGGCAGCACACGTTGTGCTCCCACCCTTGCCCATGGGACAGCCCTGACCTTGGCCCCACAGGCAGGTCAGCAAGCAGGGGAAGTAGTGGTGGTGCTGGCAGGTGAGGGGAAGGGAAGAGTGGTGGCAAGCAGGAAGAGTGGGAGACAGCGAGTAGATGAGAAGGTGAGCAAGTGGCAGGGGAAGGGTGTCAGCAGTGGCAGGCGGGGGTGGGAGCACCAGGTGGGTGGGAGGGGGAGTGATGGTGGCGGCAGGCAGGAGAAAAGCAGCAACTGGATGGGAGCTTAGCAGCAGGGGCCCAGGGCAGGACAGCAGGAGTGTGGAGCCTGGGCCAGTGGGGGAGTGGGGTCTGCCTGGCTCTATCTCATGGGGCTCACGTGCAGTTCCCGAGTTCTCTGCCCAAGCCGCACGCCTCTGGAGGGAGCCCTGTGCAATGGAGCCAGCAGCCCAGCTCAGCTCAGTGTTATGTGCAGGTCATGGGGAACAGCAGGGAGCTCCATGCTATGGAGCCATGTCCTTCCCAAACAGAGTACTTCCAAAGACAAAGGGAGGGACTTATGGTGGCAAAAGTCAGGGGTTTGGGACGAGACTTGCATTCCCAAGATGGCAACCAGGGGGCGGGGCATCTGTCAAGGGCCAGGGTTACCCTTGCGGCCCCCAGGAGCTCACCAAAACTCTTTCAGTGGTCCTCCAGCCAAAAGAGTTGCCCACTCTGGTCGAAGGGGTCCATGACAGATGACTATGATCAATCAAAAGTATGTGAATACGCACACTTATAATTTAAAGGGGCTCACACTTCTTTTCAGAATTTTTTAGGGGTCCGTGAATGAAAAAGGTTTAGGCTTAATCTGAAAGAATCCTCTCTGCCTGGCATGTTCTCACCCACTCCGGGGGGTTGCAGTTCCAGTGCGGGGAGGAGAGGTGTTTGTGAGGCTTTTGGAGGATGAAAGGATTTAGGTAGATGTTAATGACATGCATCTATTGTCATTCTGTACCCAGCATTAGCCCTTCTGTGCACCCATTATGGGTCTGTTTATTAACTACCTGGTGCTACCTATGTGCATAGAGAGAGAAATTAGTAAATGAAAAGAGGACTCTACAACCTGCATCACACTTGCACTTTTATGCACTAGAGGCCAGATGAATGATAGGAGCCCTTTCAACTGCATCAGGCAATAGCAAGGGCTCTCTGCCTAGGAAAGCAGCAAGTCTCCATAGGGCCACGGAAAGCATTTCCTGATTTCCTCCCCTCCCCAGTTAACCTTCTCTCATAGGACATGAAGGAGAAGTCTGGATTCTTTCTCCAGCCTGGTTTCATGTCTCGAGTCAGAACTGGGCTCTAAAGCAGTCATTCTTGACCTGTTTAGATTTGAGGCATCCCTTAGAAAATGCCTGCTCTTATTTTTTTACTTTTTTTTGCCTACAGAAAAAATAGTAAAGCAGCTTTTCTATTTCAAAGTGCTCAGAACGAAATCCATAGTTGTAGTCTATGTGAAATCTCTGGGTTTATCTTATAGATCAGCACTGTTTTGTGGCATCCTGCAGTACACTTACAAGGATCTCAAGGCACCCCAGGATGCTGTGGCACCTGGGTTGAGAATCACTGATCAAAAGGCTCTCCAGCTCTGGGATTGCCCTACCTGAGCTGTCTGAACTTCCATGTTCTTTGTCTTGCACTATCCTGTCTCTTGCTCTTGGGAGGAACCCAGGGCTGAGCCGCAGCCAAAGGGAAGTATAAACTGGAGTGGGGCATGACGTGAGCCCTTAACTTACCTCAGATCCCAGAAGTGACCCATTCTTTCACTCCAGCTTTATCATATCTTTTTCTGAAACAATATCTTCATTTCTGCACACAATGAACTAAACCCGTGAGCCTTCCAGGATGCAGGAGGAAGATCATTTCACCCCTGGAAACACATGCCTATAGGGTAGCACCTGAGACCTACCTGCAACAACTGAAGCAGGAGGAGAAGTGATATCCAGATGACCTTGAGGTAGCAAAATATAATTTTTGACGTTGACATATGTGTCACAGATGGCAGAGTTGCGTTCTCTTCTTCTGTGGCCGGAGTTGCAGGATCATTCATGCTCACAGGCAGGCTAGGGTTCCAGTCATGTGTTGTCCTCTTGCCAGACACCTCCTGCAGTGTAGCACCACGTCTCTTATCTAACTCCTTTGTTTATGCAGTCTGACAGGGTCACAACTCTAGCAGATCTGGTTATGGTCCATCTGTCTATTCATTGCAGCATCAGTTTTCAAAAGTGAGGCTTTCTCCATCAGTGCTTGTGCTGAGGGTCTCTCCGATGTTAGGACACATCCCACTTTTCTATCTGTATTGTTTTTCCCTTGGGCTCCAATTTAGATTCCCCTTTTTCATTGCTCTTGTCTGAAACACAAGGTGACCCAAAAAGAGCAATATGCTCTTCTCCAGCTTTGGAAGTGGGTCTAAGAAAAGGTTTGTGCTGGGGTGGTCTGCTTCAGTGGTAGCGGCAGGGATCCAGAGGGACACTAGATTCCAGCTCTGGTCTTCAGTAGCAGAGTCCTTCTTCCCTCCATGCAGCTTCCCATGTTGTTATTTTTTGCAAACATCTAAGTCAGTGGTGCTCAACCTTCTGGCCTTACAGGCCAGATGAGTGAGCTGGGATTGATCTGTGGACTAAGATGAGCCCCATGCACCAGGATCAGGCTTTGGGGCCTGGCCCCACTCCCTCCCTGCCCCAAGCACCTGAAGTGGGCCCTGAGGCCCAACACCACTCCCACACACTGGGTTTGGTCCCCAGGGGCCCAGCATCACCACCTCTCACCAGGATTGAGTCCTGGGGGCCTGACTCTACTGTCCACTCCTGTCCCAGTGCACTGCGATTAGAGCCTGGTGCTCCCGACTACCTTCGCATGCTGGCCTTGGGCCCTGGAGCTCAGCATCGCTCCTGCTCACATTGGCTCCCCACAGGTCCAGAAATTTAGTAGTGCCACTGCTCTCCCACTGTCAAATTTCCAGACCCATGGGGAGTCACATGGGCCAAATGATGTGGGGCCACAGGCCAGATTGGCCTGCTAGCCAGGGATTGAGCACCCCTGTCAGCTTATTGGCTGGACTGGCCATGCGAAGGGAGGATGTTGCCCAGGCTGCAGTATTGCCCATCCCTTTGGAACAGAAGCTGACACTGTTAGAAGAAAACAGCCTTTTCCTCTTGGTGTCTGGGCTGAGAGCTCAAAGTCTGAGCATACAGTCTGCCTTGGAAACCAGGTTTTTTAGTTGGAGCCAAAGCAAGTGCTTCACCAATCCCTTGGAAAGCCGGTGAATCCTTCATGGAAACTGCTTTTGGCCTGGGCCATCTGAAGTTCCTCTTCTGTTCTGTTCCAGCTAAAACCATCATGGCTTCAAGTGCTGACACTGAGAGCAGAGCTTGGCTGGGCACTGCACATCCCTGCACAGCTGAGTGGGCCACCAGTGGAGGCTCTTGCTGCCACACAGGAGAGCTGAGCTGGGGCAGGGAGGGGGCTGTGGGGAGGGGAGCTCAGTGGCAATGGACAGAGCAGGGGGCTGCAGGTGAAGAGAATGCAGATCTCTCCTCATGCAGTGAGCCAGGGAAGCAAGTAGAAACTTGCTGTAGAAACTGCCTAGTAGAGCTGAGGGGCTGCTGCTTTCCTGCATGGAAGCCTGTCCCCTGTATTAATATCCTGCTTTGTAACCTTCTGGCCATGTCTTGCCCCTTGCAGGTGTGATATGGTGTTCTCAGTACCAGGCAGTTCAGATCAAAGCAGGGTGGCAGGTTTTCCCCTTCATTGCTCTAGAAATTCTGAAAGTTATTGCTCCGGGAAAGGTAGAGATTAATTAAGAGATTAGGTGAGGGATTGCAGTGTTCCCAAACAGCCGCCTGCTAGAAGGGCCCTGACAAGCTCGCTGTTGCTGTTTATAGCTTTAATTATGCTGGCTGCTAACAGGTTCCTGTAACTCACTGAGCAAAATGCAGCAAGAAGACTAGAATGGAAAACAACAAAAACCAGAGGAAGGCACGGCTGAGGGGCTGCGTGTTTGCGTCATCTCGTGTCCCGTCCAGGAGGACTTGCTGCGCAGGCGTGGAGAGCAGACAGAAGCAGCCCTTGCTCGTAATGAGCCAGATCCTGGCTTTGTCTGGGCTGGTCTGAACCTGAGAGTGCTGGAGCCACTCCAGATTTCCATTGTCTGTATTGAGGTCAGAATCAAGTCCATAATTACCTCCGTTGTTGTCCTGAGAAGGTGTTGAGCCGTGTTGCTTTCCTTCCTGCCTCTGGGGTATTCCAGTCCACTGGCCTGATGGGCTGCACTTTTTGATGAAGCAGGGCTATGTCGAGGAAAAGCAAACTGGCTGGGGTGGATATACCAGCAGAGTGATGGTGGGGCGGGTTCGCTGGTAGTGTGCTGCTGGCTGGAACTTCCCCATCGCTGCTGCTGCAGGAGCCTCGGGCTCAGCGAGCTTGTAAGTGACCTACTTTTCGTTTTATCCTGTCTGCGTGTCATCATACCGAGGTGCTTTTCCCCATGACAGGCCCCATCCCCCCTGCTTTACACCTGTCTCCCCTGCTGCATCTCAGCCTTGTGCTTTAAACATTAGATAATGGCTCAGCCACTCAGACAACATTACAGACTTGACATCTGCTCTTGGAAATACTGTTTTGCTGAAGCAAGCTTTTCCCTCCCATCTGCTTCTATAGCCATTTCCTTGATGGTTTCATTGCTTGGTATGTCTGAACCAAACATCGATCTCCACCCACTTAAATTCTTCTGCAGACACATACCTGCTGGCCAGTGAGCTTGGCTGGTGACTAGCTCTTGGACAGGACTTAGCTGAGAAAAGCTTTGGGTGTCTGTCTCTCTGCCTCTGCCTGGCTCATAAATCTTTAGTGTGCAGGTGGCCTCTTTCTCTGCTCGGAGTTAGCAGTCTCCCAGGCACCGAGCGCAGTGCATTTACAGCTGGGCAGATTGTCAGCCAGAGCATCTGGTACTGCATGCCCCTGTCCTTCAGCTGCCTTCTGGAAGAGTTTGAGAAAGGAAAAATTATGTGAAAACATAGATGAGGATAAACTCCTCTTACATGTAATGAAACCCTCATTCCGTCATTCACAGACAAGACTTGAAACTGGGGCCCTGACCCCTTCTGGTCATTTTAAAGGTCCCATGGCACTTCTTCTGAAGCACAGCAATTAATCCTTCCTGTCCCAGCTAAATTCCAGTTGAGTAATTGCATTTTACTACTTAAATTTCACTCTTTGCCCCTTGCAGTTTCATCTGGGTTTGGGATTTGCATTTCCTATGCTAAACTAATATACAGCACAACGCTTTGATGTACTCAGCTACTATGTTCCACCCGAGAAGTGACCTCATTTCCCTGACTGTTTCCTGCAGTCTGGAATTTCTGTCCTGAATGTTTTGGGATCTGTAGCTGAAAGGAATTATAGTAATGTTGCTTGATTTTTTTTTTTCATTCACTGTCGCAAGAGACTAGGCTGAGTTGCAGGTTAAATTCCTTCCCTTCTTCCTTTCCCAGGAAGCCATACTGAAGCGCTTTGGGGTGGCTGGTACACAGCTGAGGATATACCTGCATTACCAGCCATCCTACTATCACCTGCATGTGCATTTCTCTGCTCTGAGCTACGATGCGCCTGGCATCTCAGTGGAGAGAGCTCACCTCTTGACACATGTGATTGACAATCTGGAGCTTGATCCCCAGTACTACCAAAAGCAGGCACTAACCTTTGCTCTCCGGGCAGATGAACCCTTGCTGAAGAAATTCCAAGAGGCAGGAAGAGCTTGATTTCAGAGACTGAATATGGGCTGGTAAAATCCCTTTTTATATGGATATGTCTGTCATTGACTTGTGTGGGGGTTTTAGTTTTTGTCGCTGAATTTTTTTTTAACTTGGGTTTTGTAAGAATTGGGACTGTATTCCCATAACTTCTCCCTCCATTTTTTATCAATAAAAATTGGTTATTAGACTTTTTATCAGTGTGTCATGTTTAATCCCGTCTTTTCTGTTCAGTGGAAAACATCACCCACAGCAACCATCACCTCTAGCAAACCTTGCCAGTGAGTCAATTTACAAGCAAGAGTATCAGTAAACCTGTCAACAGTGGCAGAATTTAAGATTTTCCTTAGAATAAAATTTTTTTCTCAAAACCAAGGTAGTGCAACATAAATAAGCCAGATTGATGAAGCCAGTCCTTTTCCTTCACCCAAAGTCTCTCCCAAGTGAGCTTTTTGATTGCTTATGTAAGGACCATATGACTTGCAGACTGTCTTGTGATCCCTGACCTAGACCTGCCACCAAGGAGGTGCTTATTAGTCACCTGCAAAATGAAACCCACTTTTCAGGCTGTTCTGTGACTTAACCCCCCTTGGATTTCTTCAGCAGCCTTGGATTAAGGAAATACAGAGCTAAAGAATATCTGATACTTCGTACTAAAGGTGGGAGGCATATGTGCCTGTCCATCTGCGTGATCAGTGTAAAGCATTTTCCTTGACACACACCACTTGAAACTTCACAGGCTGCGTGTGACAGGCTCACACCTGATGCAGTTGTCGACAAACCACAGGCATGTCCCACCCCCTGGGGGTCACATCACATCTGGGCCTATTCACCCGCTACAACTTTGTTGTTTCCACTGGGTCAACCTTCATTTGCCTGGAAGTAAAGATCATGGTTCCCTGAGAGTCCAGGTGCAACTACGTTGGCATGACGTTTGTGGAGCTCCTCCTCCCCTATACCCTTCCCCTTTCTACTCGGGTATTGTGATCAGCCCTGGAGACATCTTGGCGTGCAGACATGACCTTTTCTACTATGTTAGGTGTCCAGTGAGAAGTGAGACTGCGAGGATCCTGCTGATGCCATCTATCTTCAAAATAGATGGGCGTTGCCCATCTGCAATGCCCCAGTGAGCTTGGCTGGAGGTGCAGAGCTGCCTCCAGTGGTCAGGTCCCCTTCAGCTGCCCCCCACCACCTGGGCCTTCCCCACTGCCGCTCGCTCTGTTGGCCCTAGGACTAGGCCGCGGGAGGGCACCTATCCCTGGGCTGCATCCCATAGGCACCTCCACCCCACTGTCCCCCACCCTGGAAGGGCACACAGAGAACTGTGCATACTCTGCTCAGGGGAGAGGTTGCGTTTTTGGTGGGGGGTGGGATGGTTGATGGCAGGTTCTGTGGTTTGGGAGGGAGGGTGGGACGGGGTCTATGTTTGTGCAGGGGAAGAAAGTGCTTTCCAGGCAACTGTCTGCAGTGAGCGTGGTGCTGGGGGTATGCAGTAGGGCTGGAGTCTGTGGTTAGCCATCCAGCAGGGAGTGCAGAAGGAGGTGGTCCACCAGCACCCCTGGCCCCCACTGCTGGTTGTGTAGCTCACCCGGGGCCTCAGCGGGGGGCCTGTCACTGCCACCAGAGCCAGGCGTCCTCTGCCTGCTGCACATTGTCCAGCCAAGCCTCACAAAAGAGCTCTCCCAGGGCCTCTCAGATGTCCTGCAGCACTATGACGATGGCTATGATGCTGACCTGGGGGACACTGGTCTCTGTGACCTTAAGGTGGGTGGTGAAGGTGCACCAGCATCCCTTCAGGTAGTCCAAGGCACACTGCACCAGTGCACAGGTCCAGCCCAGGCACTGGTTGAAATGTTCCTGGAGGGGGGTCCAGCTGGCCGGTGTAGGGCTGCATGAGCCAGGAGCAGAGTGGGTAGGCAGGGTCCCTGATGAGGAAGGCTGGGACCACCACCCCCCTCAGCTGGAGGTCCAGCACCCCTCACATGATGCGCCCGTTCTCAAGCAGAGCTGGCAGGGCAGAGTTCCCGAAGACACAGTTACTGTGGGCTCTGCCAGCCCAGCTGGCACTCGCATCGGTGAAGGCACTGCGGTGGTCAGTGATGGCCTGCAGCAAGATGGGATGGCAGTCCCTGTGGCTGTAGTAGGGGCAGTCACCACGGGGCCCCCATGCGCTGGGGGAAGCCTGCCACC
>JAGPOW010001661.1:10646499-10675656 GCA_030014935.1 Caiman crocodilus | reverse complement strand
GCAGGACAGTCTCATCCAGATTCTTCTTTGCTAGGTGCACCTAGCCCATACATTGCCTTACCAACTCAACCATGCTGCATCTTCCCTGCTCCCCTCTGCCCCGTTCAGTGCCAAGGATATTAAAACTGGGGCACTCAGGCCCTCCTTCTTCCACTGAGTCCAAGTTCAGGGCTCTGCACAGATACGTGGGTCGGCCTCACGTAAGCCTTCATGCTTTATTCCCTGAGTCACTTCCTATCTCTTCTCATAAGGTCTGTTGTCTTCATCCCTTCACAGGTTCTTCGTCCATCCATTCCATCCACAACAATTCACCTCCACCACCTCTTGCCTTTACCCACCGGGAGAGCAAGTCTAGCCCATCTCGACTAGAAGCCGCTCAGCTGCAATCCAAGTACGTGGAGGGATTTATGCTTCTTTGGCTTCCCAGGATGATTTATCTCTCCATGACTCACAGGATTCAGAGTCTCTGAGTGGATATGGCTGGAGGTGGTAAGCAGGCTGGTTCGTAAGGGAACCTTTATCTGTGCTAATCTCGAGGTCCTAGTCATTTTCGAGTCCTTGTTCTCCTTTTGTTCCTGTCTGGAAACCCCACCGCAGGGCTCTTCAGGGAAGGTTAATCATATTTTCCTTGAAATGAAAACTGCATGGGGCAGTGTGGGGCCTTGTAAAAATGTATTAGCTGGTGGTAGGGCCATTGGTTTTGAGTGACTCTCATTGCAGAAGCTGACCAGAGGAGTGGGAGGGGATTTGGGAGCTGGAGCGGTCTCCAACTTGTAGCACAAGAAGAAAGGGGGAATGGAGTCAGCTATGTGAGGGAGG
The DNA here is from genome assembly GCA_030014935.1 of Caiman crocodilus. Classification (NCBI taxonomy): domain Eukaryota; kingdom Metazoa; phylum Chordata; order Crocodylia; family Alligatoridae; genus Caiman; species Caiman crocodilus. Next base: position 10,674,837 of record JAGPOW010001661.1, on the reverse strand, counting down.
GCAACCACACTTGCACGCTTGCAATAGAGCAAGCCAAGCAGGAAGGAAAAGCTGCCTGGCCAAAGGTCTTGGACCAAACCCAGGGCTCACAGAGGTGGTGCGGGGGGATTTCATTGAGGTCTGTATTTTTCCACACACACCTGGAATTCTTGTAGTTCGTGTGAGTGAAGTGCCTGTGGATAAGGCATTCCTCCACTGAGTGTGCGCCTTGCCTTACTGACATGTGATCTTGTGTGGAAGATAACCAGGAAACCGGATCTCCCGCAGCCAGATGAGCACAGAAGGGACTATGTATAAATGACTGGCATTCTAATAGGCTTGAGGCACTGGTTTTAGGCAGCAAGATTTGTAGGATCCCACTGTCCAAGAAAGGGATCAGATGCAGGGTCTTCCTGGGGAAGAGCACTTGAGAGACCCTTGGGCACTGCTTGGACCCAGAGTGATTCAGTGCCCTGACCCAGCCATAACAGACTGTGTGTACAAAGAGCAGGGCTGTTCTGCGTGTGACCCCTTAAGAAGTGGCCACATTCATGCAAGGATTAAGTGCATCGCCCCCTAAAATGATACACCCCTATTATTCATGAATTATACGTGGTTAATAAATAATTCACAATACGTAAGGCACGTCCACTATAAGGTTTGGGGCTTCGCTGTATAAGCAATGTTTACATTTGGACAACTCCTTTCAAACAGAGAAATTTGGATACGGAGGAAAGTTTAGGAGTGGCAAAATCTGAGCTGCTGAGAACTAACCCCACCATGTGCTTATGTTCCCGGACTTGGCTTCCTGCCCCGGAGGGCCTCGCCTTCCTCATCCGACTCTCCGAGCACCGTGCCAGCGCCGTGCTCAGACATTCTTTCTGTGCTGCCTTCTTTTCCTTGCAGCCGCAGGGACGCTTCAGCGCTGTTGGAAGAAGCAGGAGGGTGTGCAATGAGAGAGACTCATACCTAACTGGATCACAGGGTTCGCTATTTGTTTGTCATGACATAAGTATGTGAACTATGCAGCTCCGTCTTGCATTTATTAAAGGGACCCAAATTCCCCATTTGGGGATTCTGAAAGTAAAAACGCTCTGGCAGTAGCCTCCTGCTGCTGCACCAATGAATGCTGGGGGAGCGGGGTTGGAAGAGATGTTGCATGTATGGTTTCTTAATTCCTTTGACTCCTGTAACTTAAACTGCAGCAGAAAATCTCCCCAAACCTGATGTCACAGAATCACAAAAGAAGCCACAGCCAGTTTGATTTTCACATGTGTCTGCACATTCACATTGCATATACAGTAATACATTCAGTACTTTCTCCTACCCCTCAGCAGCACCTCTCCCCCGTCCCCGTCCGTGTCATTCAGAATCAGGTAGGCAAGCTGGGGTGTTTGCCAAGCACCCACCATGGTCCTGGGGGTATTTTAGATATTAAGAATGACTGAGAATGAGCTGATGGGATCTTGGGAATAGCCCTGGTGCCTTGGGATAAAGAGATGGGCTTTACCATCCTGGCTGCATGTGACCAATGTTCAGTGTCCAGCCTGACCCCTTTCTCCCTGCATTGGCCACCTGGGATGATGACTTGTTGGCCCTTGTTGTAACTTCCTTCCCTGCCTAGGTAAAGATCCCTTTCACCTCTACCACCTCTCTCTCTCCAGTTCTGTCCCTGCTCCACCTCCCATCCAGCAGCATGTCTCCGAGGAACCTCTTTCTTCCCTTGACCTGTCCTTCTTTGTTTTTGGCTGCTCTTCCTATTCTTCAGTTGGAAGGACTGTACATCCCCACCCCCACGCCTCTTCGCTGGCTGGTAGGCTCCTCATTTTTGACTCCTTCCATGAGAAATGGCTGAATGTATGTATTTATTCCTGTATGTCTTTCTGCTTTTCTAGTGCTCCTCCACCTTCCTTCCCTCCATCACCCTAACACCACTGCTTCTCCAGTTTCCTCTGTCCTGGCCCTGTTCTCAGTGTGATTATTCTTGAGGAAAATTCTCCCTGCTCCTCAATCACTATTACTTTGCCTAGTGCCCCTGGCCCTGGTGTTACTCAGCAGTTGCTTCTCATAACTGGGCTACTTGGAGCATCTCTTTCAGTTCCCCAAGTGACCATTTTGAAAGCATCTAACAAAGGGGGCTGTTGCCTATGAAACTTCATGATTTTCTGAGTGAGTTAGTCTCTAAGGTGCCACGCTACCCTGCCTTCTGCCTGACCTCAGACCAACACTGCCAACCATCCCCCCAGTTCACCAAGTGGCAGCCTTTGGTTTGGCTGATATGACAGGTCTTATCATCTCTCTGTACAGTCTGTTCCCTCTTACCACTCCTTGCCTGCCCTCACCTGTTAGACCGTATGCTCTTTGGGCAGGGTCTCTTGCACTGTGCATGTGTGCAAGGCCTAATCCCAACAAGAGCCTCATCTTCTCCAGGGCAATGGTATTGCATCTGAAAGAACAGAACTATTCTGGTTTGCAAGCACCAGCTCAGCTCTTTGATAGTCTTAGCTAAGTGTATCTCCCTCCTCATATGTAATGGGTCTGCTCCCTCCGGCATGTCCATCTCCCCTGCTGTTTCTATAGTAGCCTCTGCTTATTCCCTTTGCCCTCATCAAGAGCATGAAACCTGGCTGGATTTCCCTCCATATTGTCTGACAGCCTTACTTGACCCTGGGTATATCTACATGTACACTTGAATGCACATTAGCCTATTTTAATGCACATAAAAGTACAACTACAAGAAAGTGCTATTTAATTAATGTGCACTAAAATAGACTAACGTGCCTTAAGTGTCACTTAAAAACCTTGGGCACTTTTACACTTTTACATGCTTCGGGAGTGGCAGGGGAAGGTGGCACTTTAATCAGAATGGCTCTGAGAGATGCTCTAATTAAAACACCACTACATCTCCTGTATCAGCATCCCCCACTTAAAAATGACCATGGGGGTGCTTGAACTAAAGCTCATTTGTCAAGCTTTAGTTCAAGTGCTCCCTCTGCCACTTTTAAGTGTGAGGACACGGACACACAAGGCACAGGAGGCTGCTGGAGTGTGGCATTGCCATGCTTTAGCAGACTCGATTAAGCAAGTCTTGGCCAATGTGCTAGAATTCCAGTGTGTCGGAGAAGACTCCATACTCATGTATAGGTGCCCCTTGCTCTTAAGTTAATGGGCATTAAGCTAGGTTAATGCACATTTCCTTAGTACGAAGGGGTGCCTGTACATGATTCATCGAGTCTGCTGGAGTGTGGTAATTACTGTGTTCCAGCAGTCTCCCACATCTCATGTATTAGCATCCCTGTGCTTCAAAATGGCAGCAGGTATGCTTGAACTAAACGAGCCAAACGAGTTCAAGGGCTCCCATCACTATTTTGAAGTGTGGGGATGCTGATACACAAGATACTGCAGCACTTTAATTAAAATGCAACCCCCAAGCCCTGGAGCATGTGTAAAAGTATCTGCACAACCTAGGTACTAGATTTAATGCAGATTAACTAAAGCACATTAATGCACGTGTAGATGCATCCTCTGAGTACTCTCTTCATTTGTCCTCTATTACAAGCCCACATTCCTTGTATCATCAGTCAGTCCCCAGCTGGAAGCAGTGCTGTTCCTTTCCTTTCTCAGGATGGCCACATAGGCTTCTTGCTTCTCCTGATGTGGATCCATCCATGCATACCATGCATACCTTCCTCTGTAGCAGCATATGCTTGAAAGCCTTCTCAGCAGGATTGTGCTCTGCACACAATGTCTGGTTGTAAGCTGGAACTAGTCTGCCTTGAAATACTTTTCATGGTCTTCAGCACTGTCTTATCACTTGCCTCCTGATGCTTCCCAAATTGTTGAGGTTTTTCAAGTGGCTGCCCACAGTAGAGGGGTTGGCCCTGTGCTACCCGCAGAACCTCCTTGTTGAGTGTATGGTCACACCATTCTTAATGAGAATTTTCCATACAACACTTGCGGCCGCTAGCCAGAATGACAGCTGTTCATTAAATGCTTGCTGGCTCTTGGTGTGCCCTAACAATAAACTGTACAGTGTGCTCCTAGGTATGCACTCTGGAGCTTGTGCTCCAGATCTTTAAAGATATCAAGCATTTAAGTCCTAATTTAGGCATGCTACATCTATATAGGTTCCTGACTTCAATGGGAAGTAGGCACCTCTATATATTTAAGGAACTTGGCCAGTGTGGCTCACTGGGTTCAGTCATGCTGGTGGTCTCACATGTTTCCTTCCTGTTCATTTTCTTGGTTCTGTGCATCAGTTTTAGGATTTTGTGTGGACTGTAAGCACTTGATGCTTTCTGCATAAAATCAGTGGCAACAAGAAATGTGCAAACGAGATAAGCGTGAAATCCAGTGTCATAGCAAGAAAAAGGCCAATGCAATCCTGGGCAGCAAATCCAGAGGGATCATTGAGTGGGAGGTTGACAGCCCTTTGCACAGACCCTTGCTGGAATAGCTCATTCTTTTCTGAACACCTGTTACACAAAGGTAAAAGTTCTCAGTGGGACCTCAGAGAAGACTTATAATAATCAAGCATTTGGAGGGACCAAGTCAGGAAGAGAGGTGCAAGGAGCTGCAGATGTATTTAACAGAGTGGGCTGAAACTTGTAATTTCCATTTTGCAGTAAATTTTGACATATTATGATGTGATTTTGCAGCACTAGTGGTATCATAGAGAAGCAGAGCTGGAAGGTCATGTAGTCCAACCCCCTGCCTGAGACAGGATCATCCCTATCCAAACCATCCCATATAAACCATAACCTGAACTCTACTTAAGGCTACCATCAGCCCTGACACAACACAGCTCTAACACCCTGACCTGCCACAGGTAAAGCAGGGGAGCCACAGCAGCCAACATCCCGCTCCCATGAAATGTCAATATTTGCTCAAGAGAGCCCAGGTGGAGGGCCATGCACCTGCTACAGAGGAAAGAACCCCCTTTCCCCCCAATCCTTACCAAGCTGATACTTAGATAAAACTCCTTTCAGACCCCAAATATAGTTATCAGTCTGACTCTGAGTGGAGGGGCAAGACCCTTCAGCCAAGAACATCTGACTTTGGTCCCAGCAGGAGCATTGGCACACCCCAGTCAAAGTCTCCAGTTTGGCTGTAGCCAATGCCCAATGCCTTTGGAAAGGCTAAAAACCACTCTGACACGTGCAAAAGAAAAGAGGGAGCAGGGGAACCAGCAAGGTCCAGAAGGATGGGAAATACCTATGGTAGAACATAGGCGTAGCTGCACCTTGATCAGCCCTGACCAGTGGCTGTCCATGTCCAACCTCTTCTTTAACACCTCCACTGATAGAGAGTCAACAACTACCCTGGGCAGTCTATTGCACTGCTCACTGCTGTAACACTGAAGAAGCTTTTCTGGATATCCAGTCTAAATTTATTTTGCTGAAACTTTAAGCTCTTGGTCCGTGTCCTCCTCTCTGCAGCAAAACAGAAAAGGTGCTTTCTGTCTTCTTTATGGCAACCCTTCAAGTATTTGAAGACTCTTATCATACCCGCTCCTAGCACTTTTTTGGCTATCTGAACATGCCAGGCTCTTTCAGCCTTTCCTCATATGATATGCCTCCCAAGCGCTTGATAATCAGTATCTTTGTTCCCTGCCTCTTGACCCTCCCTAACTTCTCCATGTCCTTTTTAAAATGTGGAGCCCAGACCTGCACTTAGTACTCCAGATAAGGCCTAATCAGTGCTGAGTAGAGAAGCACTGTCACCTCCTATATCTTGCACCTTGTGAGAGGGGAGGCAGAAGCTCCCCTCCCAACATGTCCCGGGACCCTGGCCAACAAACACTATTACTTACGCCAGAGTCCGGGATGAGTGGCAGCTGTGGGAAAAAGCCAGCGAAGAGGAGCAGAACGCCGGCAGGGAGTCGCAGGCAGTGGAGCCTGTTAGAAATGGTGGAGTGGAGTATGGGGCAAGAAACCCCAGCAGCAGCTGAGGAAACCCGGTGGAGAAAACCCAAGGTCCAGGCTCAGGAAGCCAAAGTCTGCCAGAGGGTCACGTCAGGGAGATGAAGAGCGTCCTCACTATCATGGACGAAGACCAGTCTGCTCCGGAGGGCTCTGGTACTGCGATGGGGAAGGGTGGTGAGTGGCAGCAAAACCGTGTGGGCAGCCGGGTGAAGAAGGAAGAGCAGGCAGCGACTAGCCCAGAGCCCAGCAGGGAAAGGGCAAGATCCACCAGGTGGTGGGATCAGGAGTGATTGACTCCTGGTCTGCTGGTCCCTGGGAAAAGTACCCAGAGAGATGGGTGAAACTCCTCTCATCCCAAGGAGGCAGAAGGGTCCTGGAAGCCAGAGCCCCAGGCACTCCATTGGCAGATGCTGAACATCTCTTTGAGTTAAGCACTTTTCCTAAGTTATTGTTAACCCCAGGCTGGGGCATGTTTAGTTACCTGAAGGTTGGTTCAAAGACAAGGGATTGATTCAGGAGAGATTGATGGCCGAACCCCAATCTGACCCCAATTGTAGTTGTCCTCTGAGGTGAGAAGATATCATGCTGGGGAAGATTACAGGGAGCCGAGACATCCCAGGCCATGGATGTGGTAAGGGTGGGGTAAAGGGGAGGTTTTGGAGCCACACAAAGAAAGATCAGTATCATGACTGCTCTGGGACCACCAACAGGGAACTGCTTCCCCATCTATCAACATCAAAGTCGTGGCAGGTGAGTAGGAGCAGCGCTCGGAAAACATCTAGGTGGCCCCAAAGTGCGGTCTCACCCGGACGTCACTAGGGAGGAAGGCACTGACCAGAAAGGGGCCAAAGCCTTACAACACCTACCAGCAACACACCTAATGTTTCTAGTAATGCATCCCAAAACCACATTCACTTTTTGTGTGACAGCATCACGCTGCAGACTCATATTGAGCTGTGATCTACTAAGAATCATAGAAAATGTGAGTTGAAGGGACCTCAGGAGGTCATCTAATCCAACCCCCTTCTCAAAGCAGGACCATCCCCAATTATCTCATCCCACCCAAGTCTCTCTAGCTGGGTCTTAAAAACCTACAAAGATGGATATTTTCCAACCTCGCTGGGTAACCTGTTTTATTACTCTCCTAGTAAGACAGTTTTTCTTAATATCTAAACTAAACTTCCCTTTCTGCAACTTGAGACCGTTGCTCCTCGTTCTGCCATCACTGAGAGCAGTCCAGCTCCATCCTCTCTGGAAGCCCTCTTCAGGTAGCTGAAGGCTGCTATTCAAACCCCCCTCGTCTTCTCTTCTCTAGACTAAATAAGACCAGTTCCCTCGGTCTCTCCTCAGAGCTCACGTCTCCCAGCCCCCAAACTATTTTTGTTGCCCTTCACTTGGCTCTCCTATTTGTCCACATCCTTTCTGTAAGGGGTGGGGGGGCAAAACTGGACATAGAACTCCAGATGTGACCTCGCCAGTGCCAATTGGAGGGGAATATTTATTTCCCTTGATCTGCTGGCAGTGATCCTACTAGTAAAGCCCAGTATGCCATTAGCCTTCTTTGCAACAAGGGCAAACCGGTGGCCCACATGCAACTTATTGTCCATTGTAACCCCCAGGTCCTTTTCTGCGGAGCTGCTGCTTAGCCAGTTGGTCCCAAGCCTGTGCTGGCGCACTGGGACTGTTCTGTCCTAAGTGCCGGACTTTGCACTTGTCTTTATTGAACCTTATGAAATTTCTTAGTCCCGTCCTCCAATTTGTTGAGGTCTCTCTGGATCCTAGCCCTACCCTTCAGCATATCTACTACTCCCCACAACTTAGCATCATTGCAAACTTGCTGAAAGTGCACTCTATGCCATTTTCCAGGCCACTGATGAAAATATTGAACAGAACCAGCCCCAAGATTGACTCTGAGGCACTCCACTCAACACTGGCTGCCAACTAGAATCAGGCCATTGATTACTACCCTCTGAGCCCAATGATCCAGCCAGTTTTCTAGTCACCTTTCAGTCCATTCATCCAGTCCATACTTCCTTAGCTTTCCTGCAAGAATGCTGTGGGAGACCGTATCAAAAGCCTTGCTAACGTTAAGATATATCGCATCCACTGCTACTTCTACATCCACCGAGCAAGTCACCATATCATAGAAGGCAATTAGGTTGGTTAGGCATGACTTGGCCTTGGTGAATCCATGCTGAGTGTTCCTAATTACCTTCTTCTCCTGCAAGTGTTTAGAAATGAATTCCTTGAGGGTCTTCTTCATAATTATTCCAGGGACTGAGGTGAGGCTATCTGCTCTGTAGTTCTGTAGATGCTTCTTCTTCCCTTTCTTCAAGATAAGAACTGTATTTGCTCTTTTTGAATCTTTCGGGACTTCCCCCAAGTGCCATAAATTTTCAAAGACTCCCAAGTCCTTTTCCATTGAGCTGTCCCCCATTTTATATGTGGTTTTGATTATTCCTCCTGGGATGTAGAACCTTGTATTTGTCCACATTAAACATCATCCTGTTAGCTCCAGCCCAACTTTGCAATTCAGCAGCGTCTTGAGAAACTGGACTCACATCTTCCATCGTGTTCTCAATTCTTCCCAGATAATTTTGTGTCATGTCGCGGCGCACCTTGCTGCACCGCTCCTTGTGCGTGAAGGCTGCTGGGGAAGAGGGGCAGGAGCAGGAGCTCCCAGAGACAGGATGTGAGCGCAGCTCACGAGAGCTCCAGAGGCTGGAGCAACGATGCTAAGTTGGAGCCAGGAGGCTGATGCTATTATGGCCAGGTGCCCGATGTTTAGTCATAGCCGGCAGGCTTGTGTTATGTTTTGTTAGTATTGGATTACACCGGTGGTTTGGGTGAGGCTGCAGGGGTGGAGGAGGCCTCAGCAGGGACCCCAATAGTGTGGGGATCCTGGCGCCCAGGAGGGCACGATTCAGCACCAGTTTGGGCGCAGCAAGCCCCAGAGAGGGGGTAAGCATTGAAGAAGCCCAGTGGGGCACAGCAAGCGCTAAAGAGGGTGCAGCAACACGGGGTGCAGAGAGCCCAAGCCCATGAGGGGCAGTATTGTTGAGAGGCCCGAGAAGGGGCCGCCTTGAGAAGCCCATGAGGGGCCGTATGCGAGAAGCCCTAGGCAGGGGGCAATATTTTTAGGAGCCCACGAAGGGCAGCATTACTGAGAAGCCCTGTGGGGCACGGCGAGCCCTAGAGAGGGGAGCGCCATTCGAGAAGCCCAGACGAGGGGCACTATTGAGGAACCCAAGAAGGGCAAGTCAAGGAGTGAGCACAGCATTAGGCTGGCGCGGCAATAGACCCCAGTCAGGGGCAGGGTGCTGCACTGGGCCCAGAGACAGGGGTTAGCAGCACAGCACCTCCTAAAGAAAGGGCAAGTGCTGCAGTGGTCCCCTGGTTGAAAAGGGGGATAGTAACACAGTATGCCCAGCCTAAGAAGGGGGTAATCGTGCGGTGGGCCGAGAAGACCGGTGGCTCACTGGGAAGCCCCTAGAAAAGAGGGGCAACATTGATGAGCAGGCCCTAGAGAGGGGGCACTGACGGGAGGCCCAGAGCGGGCGAGAATATAGGGACGGCCCAGGGGTGCCTGGAGGGCACCCATCATACGAGGAACCATTCCGGTGAGTCCAAGAGGTCACAGGGACGAAGGTCCCAATAAGCCGTGCCCAAGGCGGTAGGAGGCAGCCTCTCATCTTATACTTATTAAGAACAAAGACGTGGTGGGCAAGACTTGAGGGTGTCTTGGGCGTGGGCAGAGGGCCTTCAGGAGATCACGGCCCTCCTGAAGGATGCTGCTGTGACATGTCATTTGCAAGCTTGCTCAAGAAGCTTTCTACACCAGCATCCAAATAGTTAATTTACCCATTGAACAGCACCAAGCCCTGGACAGGCTGCTGTGAGACTCCACTTGAAACCTCCAGCCATTCTGAAATGGGCCCATCATTTATTCCCTTTGCTTGTGGCCATTGAACCAGTTATCTATCTGTCTTAGTTTTATCTAGCTCACATTTCTCCAGTTTCTTTATGAGAGAGCACTGGGGGACCTTGTCAAAAGCCATGCTGAAGTCCAGATACACTGTATCCACAGCGTTCCCTTCACACACCCAAGAACTGTAGTTACTTTGCCAAAGAAGGTTGTTTGACATGATTTTTTTTTCATAAATCCATGCTGGCTGCTTGTGATTGGCCTTTCCGCCTTCAGATGCCTGCAAATGACCTTCCTTAGGATATACTCCAGTAATTTCCCAGATATTGAGGTGAGGCTAACTGGTCTGTAGTTCCCCAGGTCCTCATTTTTGCCTTTTTTAAAGAGGGGCACTATGTTGGCCCTTTTCCAGTTCTCTGGAACCTGGTCCATCTCCCACAACTTCATGAAGATCATTGCCAACGGCCCCAAGATCTCCTCTGCCAGTTCTTCCCTGGCAGAGGACAAGATCAAGGACGGTCGATCCCCTAGGTGTGTCCTCCGCTTCCTGGAACAGTAAGTTGTTCTCCACACAAGTTAGGAACGGGCTTTACATTTTATGTTTGGCTGCATTGTTCTTCCAGCGGATGTCTGAAAAATTGAAGACTCTCATCAGTACCATCCCATAGCTTTGGGTAGATTTGTCTCCTGCTTGAAGAGTGCCTCATCCACCGCCTCTTCCTGATTCGATGGCCTATGATAAATCCATACCATTATATTGGTGCCACAACTTTCACCTTTCTTCTTCACCCAAATACATTCTGCTTTGCTGTCATCTTCCTCTTGAACCAGGGAACAAGTGTATGTGTTTTTGACATACGGGGCAACACCACCACCTTTTCTCCTAACCCTGTCCTTCTGAAACAGACTGTAGCCCTCCATGTTGGCAGGCAAGGTTCTTTGGATAGATGTGATATCTTTTATTAAACCAACTAAGTAGTTGGGGACTGCCCAACTACTATAATAATACTATATAAGTAATTCTGGGGGACTGCCTCCTTTAAGTAGTCACATGCTGCCACTTCTCATTGCCCGTTGGTATCCCCAGTACCAGTTTCTCATAACTCTTGTCCAAGTAATCTTCATGGTCCTGGATGCAATGCAGCATGGATACATGTGCTTCCAGGCTTTGAATCCTCTCCTCCAGGGCAGACACCAGTTGATACTTAGTGTATATGAAGCGCTCTTGACCCTCTGGGAGGAACACAAATATGGCACTTCCCATGCAGGTCACAGCATCTAACCCAGACTCCATTTGTCCCTCCTTTTATCCCCCTGGAGAACACTTATGCTGTAAGGAAGAATAAACAGCGTGTGTGGGTGGGGAGGAGAGAGGGGGAGACACACCACAAGAACTTGTATGCCAGACACCTGCACCAGGGCCCTTGCCCATACTTGCACATGCACAGCATCCTGCTGCCCGACTCCCTCCTTAGGCAAATTCCCTAAGCAAGCTCCCTCTCTGTTTGCTTCCCTTTGTTGAGGAACAGACACAAAGTCTCATTTCCTTGTGGAAACAAGCACCAGCAGGCTGCACATTCTCTTGCTCACAGATATCCAGGTCTGCCACCCCTTCAGGGAGCTCTGTGCCCTGGAAGGCCTGTCTCTGTTTTATTCATGTTTACCATCGCAGCAACTCTCCCTGGTTTTCTGACACCAACCTATGATCAATGTCTTGCCCCATGCATTTGCAACCAAGAAAACCATGTGGTCCACACAACTCAACTGCTAGCAAATTGAGCAGTATAGCCCCATGGGCCAGCTGTTTTTACCACATGAAATACTTCATTGTTCCTCCTGTTGAATGTGAACGAGGGCTGCCCCGCTCCTTACTGGCTTTTAATGTGGCCTGTGACTGTCTTTGGATCCAGAACGCACTTCCTGAAAGTTATTACAACCTTTCAGTACTGTGTACGGGGGCTTACATGATGGGACTGATGGTGTCCTTAAATGATGTCATCGTCCAAATGGATGCTCATTCCCCAGCCTGAGGCGAGGACCTGGCAGAAGTGCATTACAGCTTAGCCTTACTAAAGACCCCACGGGGTGATTAAAAAGAACCAAGGTGTTGGCTTGAGAGCATCCTGGCCCCGTTCCTAGCTGAGTGATTTGAATCAGCCACTCTGAAACGCCTCCAGAAATTCGAGCTGGACACAGCACTCGTGTTTGCCTGGTGATGACCCCAAGAGGCTTTGACACTGTAGCCAGCTGGGAAGAAGGGAAACTCCAAAGCTGCATCCAGCTCCCTGCAGAGAGACAGATGGAAACCAGAAAACACCAGAGTGATCTGATCTAGGTTTCTGCTATGCCCCTTTAAATGCCTTCCATTTAAACAGCATGTTGATGGCTTTCAAACCCTTTCAGCCATGCATGAAATGACTGTAAATAGACCCAGCTTCGAGGCAGGACACTGTGGCTGTTCAATGGCGCACAGCGTCGTTACACAGGAGTTTTTTATGGGAAGTGGCAAGCCCTGGATCTGGCCGCAATAGCAGGGTAGCTGTGGCTACCCACTGCTGCAGGGGACAGTGAAGGGAGGAACATTAGCCTTTTGTTTTGCTCATTATACAAGGTGCTTTATGTAGCAGAAGTGCCAAAGTCCTGAGGAGATCCAGGAACATGCATTTATCCAGCACATGCACTCACTGGCCCCATTGCCAGTTTTCTATATTTCGGAGTTCAGGCACCGCTGAAACAAAATGCAATTTCTATCCTTTAGCCCTGGGCGGTCCTCCATCAGGGTGGCCGTTCTGAAACTAGCAAAGATCATTTCTTGGGAAAAATGAGGCTGTTACTCACTATAGTGAGACTGAACATTTTAATTTTTAACCAGGTTTATTAACTCGAACTCCCCTCAGAAGGCTGGAACGAATAGCTTTAAAACCAATGATATGGTCCTCGTTATTAATTCATTTTTCAAACATCCTAGAATTTTTTTTCCGTCTTTTTTAAATTACTTTTCACAGATCACCCTGAATTAATCTAACTGGCAAGTCTTCTCTTTCATGCTCTGTAAATTAAATATTAGGGTAGCACACATTCATTAGAAATGACTAACCACAAAGAGAATGCTTGTGGCATTCGGCTAATACAGCAAATGTTTCAGAAATGTGTATTTTCTGTTTAAAGATAATCTCTGTATAAGATTTCTAAATTATGAGCCACAGTCTATTATGACAATGGGGTTTTAAAATGCGTCATCTATTAGTGTTACTAAAGGTAATTATAGTGCCTTCCAGTACTATTTATGTAGCAAAGTTACTTCCAGGCAGTCTTTATACCTCCCTGCTTTCACAGAAATTCTCCTTTTTGGCTGGTATTTTCTATGCTTGGTTCCCCCACAGAGTATTTTAGGTGACAGCTGAGCACCTTTAACTCACCTGTTTTTGAGAGGCTGGAAAAGAAACAATGGACAACTGACCTTTCTGAACCTTTCTGCTACAGATGCAGTTCTCTTACCTGGGCGGGGAGCAGAGGTTGAAGGCAACGTGCTAAAATAGGTTTAGACCTTCCTAGTGGGAAGAATACCACACATCCACGGCTATACCTTTACCAGCAAAGTCCCAGAAGGACTGATTCTCTTTCTGGTCCTGTTCAACATCTGAATGCAGCCAGTAGGTAAACTCGAATGTCAGCAGTTGACAGATGACACAGTGCTACTTACTCCTAATCACAAACAACCACTCCCCTACCATCAAGAGGTCCCGGTGCTTTGACAGATTCATCTTGCAGATGAAGAACAGCTGACTGAAGGTTTTGCAGCCTTGGTGTAGTGTCCTTGATGAAGGTATCCACCTAGAATCTGCTCAGTCTGACACATAAGGGTGCTTGGGGAATCCTGACTAGCTCCCAGCTTTCATGTACCAGCATCCACAAATGCATCTGTCAGGAGCACTGGGGTGCCCCGTGCCTGAAGAGGAGAAGAGCTGCCAGGGAGGGAGCCCTAGCAGTGATGAGGCAGCTGACCCTAACGGGCAGGGCCTGGCTCTTATAAAGCCCAGAGCCAAGGCCAGCAGCTGGAGAGGTAGGAGCCCCCCTAAGCTAGGATACGGGAAGAAGCCTGATTGCAGGTACAGTTTCTGGCAGCTCTTGAGGCTTGAGCACTGTTGTTATAGCCAGGCAGCTTACGTTTATGTTATAGCCAGAGGTTTGCGTTTATGTTATTGCGCTTATAAGGCAGGCTTGCATTTGTGTTATTGCGGTTATGAGACCGGTGGTTTGGCTGAGGCTGTAGGGTAACTCCAGTGATGGAGAGGACTCCAGTGCCAGGGAAGGCGCAGAGTCCTCATAAAGGGACCGGCAGCAGTGTGGGGGATCCCGGTGCCTGCGGGGGTGCAGTATTCTCATAGGTGCCAGAGAGGGCACGATATCCTCATGGGAGACCCACAGCAGTGTGGGGATCCTGACGCCTGTGGGGGCACGGTGGCTGCATAGAGGCCCACAGGAGTGTGAGGCCCTAGTGCCAGGGAGGCAAGTATCCTCCACCCCAGCCTGGGGCTTCAGATGCTTCCAAATCTTTTGGCAGGCCCTACCACGTAGTCCAATCCCCTGCATGAAGCAAACTCATCCATCAGTCCTTACACAGTCACAGCTCTAATGCCCTGACCTTCCCTTTACCTTTACCTGCAGATAAAGCAGGGGAACCACAGTAGCCGATGTCCTGCTTCCAAATCATTAATAAACGCATCGACCAGCACCAAGCCCAGGGCAGGCCCCTGTGGGACTCCACTTGAATCCTCCTGCCATTCTGACATGGACCCGTGCATCATTACCCTTTGCTTGCAGCCTTTGAGCCAGTTGTCCATCCACCTTGTAGTAGTTTTAGCTAGCCCCATTTCTCCAGTTTGTTTATGCAAAAAGATCCTGCTGCACCTTGTCAAAAGCCTTGCTGAAGTCCAGATATACACTGTATCAACAATGTTCCCTTCATCCACCCAAGTAGTTATTTTGTCAAAGAAGGAGATTAGGTTTGCTTGACATGATTTGTTTTTCATAAATCCATACTGGCTGCTTGTGATCAGCCTTTCCTCTTCCAGCTGCTTGCAAATGACCCTCCTTAGAATATGCTCTGGTAACTTCCCAGATGTGGAGGTGAGGCGAACCAAGCTGTAGTTCCCCAAGTCCCCCTTTTTGCCTTTTAAAAAGAGGGGCGCTACATTGGCCCTTTTCCAGTCCTCTGGTACCTGGCCCATCTCCCACAACTTCATGAAGATCATTGCCAAGGGCTCGGAGATCTCTGCCAGTTGTTTCAGGACCCTGAGATGAAGCTCATCAAGCCCTCCTGGCATGAATGACGGGTGCCCCCAGCAGCTGGGGGGCATGGCGACCGCCAACCAGGGGTTGGCAACCACGCGCAAGCACCGCCAGCTGCAGCAGCCAGAGGCAATTGTGGACTGCCCGCAGCTGCCGCTGACGGTGCCAGTCGTGGGGTGGTGAGCGACAGCTGTTGGTGGCGCCTTTTTGCAGGGGGTGAACCACCACATTCAGGGAGTGCATGTGCGCCCACGTACACCCCTTATGCACCACCCCTGCCTTCTGGCTTGCATTCATTCAGACCCAACAAAAGCTCTGACCATCTCTCCTGTTATTTCCTCCCTCATCTTGCCCTCTTCTTTATGCAGATAATCCCTATTAGGTGTTTGGCTGCAGCTTCATTTTTTTGTGAAGACTGAGGCAAAGTAGCTGTTGAGTAGCCCTGCCTTCTTTGCATCTTTGGTTGCTATTTCCTGGTATGTTTCCTGGGTGACTTGCTTATTTTTCCATGACCCTTATGCTTTCCTTTTGCATCTGAGACATCTTAGAAGCTCCTTGTGCAGCCATATTGGTTTCTTGCCCTTGTCCTTCCATCATGTTGGGACGACTTCTTCTTGGGCTTCCAAGACTGTGCTCCTTAGAGGCTCCCAAACCTCAGGTCACATTTATGCTTCTGTCTATCTGCCTGTCTGTGTATTGTCACACATGTCTTTAGAATAAGACCTTGCAAATACAATGCACACAGTCACAGCAGGAGCCATTTGATGGCACTGTTACACATAGGCTGGCCAGTTCTCTTTTTTTTGGCAGACAAAAAAATTGTAGCCTTTGAAGAAATTCTCTCTCACTGCTAGCTTTTCATGCAGCTGTTCTCTGAGGGAAGCTGTAGCAGACAGCAGAGATTTGTTCTTTCATTTCTCCTCTGTAGCTGGAGGTAATTCATGGACAGTAGCTTTGTCTGCACTGGCAGCATCCCTGACATCTGAAACTAGCATGTGCAAAGCCCACTGGGTGAAAAGGGGTGGGGAGGTTGCCCATGCTGAAAAGTGAGAAGCTGAAACTGTGTGTGTAAAGGTGTGCATGCACACACACTGGAAAATCAACCTGGGAGATCCTGAAAGCAGGGGTGCTGCCTGCAGCAGCCTTCCCCAAAGTCTGGGGTGGATGATGTGCTTACCAGCCCAGAGCTGGTTGTATTGCCAACAATGGCCAGATGCATCCTGCAAAGTGTGTAGAGGGAGGGATTTTAGGATAAATGGTGCTAGGATCTCAGATATCCTGGCAAGATGCTGCTGGGAGGGGTAAGACCTAACTAGCAGGGTGGGTTATACCTGTGGTACAAGAAGCAAAAATCTTCAGTTCAGGATCAAAGCTGCACTGGCTTTCATCAAAACCATAATTAGTTAGTCATTCTGAAAAGCAGCCTCTTGACTGGTCAGACCCCCACCGCTCACCTGGGCATACCCAAGGTGCCCTGGGCTGACCTCTGTGGCTGAGCTGGTTACGATCCATTTTGATTTCAGGGCAAGTGCAGCATAAATCAGGTGGAGAAGCATCCTCTGAGGATATTAAAGGAAGGCTCTCAGACAGCACATGGGTAATGTCCTCTCCAGCACTGATTGGTTCACAATGGGCCCCTGGGCAATAGCATTCAGAAACAATCAATGCAGAATGAGGGAGAGCTCAGCAGGTAATGAATACAAAGTTAAACCAAGTGATCTTTACACAGTCCTTGCTTAAGTCCCTGAAGTTCCAAGAGAGATTAACTTCTACTGTTTGAAACAGCACATCCCGCAGCTCTGAGAATTCAGGACACATGGCTCCCAATATTGAGAAGCCTTTTTTTTTGCTGTTGAACACCTCTTCTGCCTCTAGACTACTCAAGTGTAGTGCAATTACATCTCTTTTGTGGGTCACCACAGGTTAACCTACTCCGTAGCCTCCTAAAGCAGCAAACAGGCACCAGGAAATGCTCTTTCCCATAACACCTGTGCAACTCCATGCTACAGAGAACGTGGGAGCAAAATGGCTTAGCAGGTTTAGGGAGCACTGGGCATTCTTGTGGCTAATGAGAACATCCAGAGAGATGATAGGTTTTGGAAAGGCTGTAAATCCTCCAGCATTAAGGTATAAGCAAAGTTCCCCTAGAGCAGGTGAGCCCAGTAATGCCATTCTAAAATCAGTTTCTGGAGCACAGCTGTATTGAATGCCACAGGATGCAACTAGAAAGTATCCTGTGGCATTTTCTTCCCCTTGGGTCTTCCAAAGATCTGTCCTCAGCTTGTCCCCTGTTCCCGAGAGCACACACGTCCTGTTTCTGAAAGGTCATTCACATTGTGAGTGACTTTTTAGCACATATGAACAGTGCCCTAGCAATGAAATTTGGTGCCCGGGGCAATGCCTTCAGTGGCAGCCCACCCTTGCATTGTGCACAGATCTGAGGGGCACGTACCCCACCATGCTTGCCCAGGAGTGTGCACAGTGGTGAAGCTACCCTTCCCCCATCCCTGCCCCCCCTGAAACGAGCTGCTTATGGCTTATCCTGTGCCCTGCCCTGGCTGGGCAGCACCTGTTGGCACCCCTTCACTTTGTTGCCCAGGGCAGTCACCCCGCTTGCCCCCGTCTTGCTCTGGCACTGCACATGAAGCACCACATTTGTGGTCCTCAACTGGCATCTTACCCCTCAAAATTAAAAGGGCCAAATTTTGCTTGCAGTAATGCCTTCAGTTTCTGGGAAAAGTATTTTCTAATACATTGCTAGACCTTTGCTGCTTGCATCAACACAATTAGGTTGCATTACAGCATACTGTCAAATCCAGTTATTCCAAGAAGAAGGGCAAGATACCTAAGAATTAACGTTAATGGATAAGATGAATGAGGATCTTTTGATCTGCTGAGCCTTAATTATGGGCTGCACTCACTGCTTTTGTCTTCATCTGGAGGTTGGTGGCTTTTTCAGTGTCTTCAGAGATTCGTATCTGCCAATATCCATGTAGATTTCCAGCAAATCCTGCTAGAAGCAGGACTTTCTCCACTGCCTTCCCTGCCTGTGATTTCTTTTACTCTTCTCCTCTGCCCTGAATTTATGTGCTGAGGTCAAGAACAAGGATGCATTTTGTTGTTTTGCTGAGAGCTGGCTCCCCTTCAAAAGCATGTTGGGTCCCTGGTCTCAGATGTCAATTCTACAGGCAAATGGCTGTTTCCAGAGCTCACATTTCCTGCTTCCAGTGAGAATCAGAGAAACTGGTAAGACTTTAATTGCCAGATCCAACTCTGTTTGCACTAAGAATCTATACAGAACTTTACCAGAATGGCTTGCTTAAACCTCCAACCACTGTTGGGAGGTACGTAAAGGATATGCTATGACTTATCTCTGCAACAGATTACAGAGAACTGCTGCATCCGAATGAAACTGCAACGCTCTGCTTCCATAGGAATACAAACCAGTGGCAATATATCCTCCTTACTAGCTTTGAATAGTTGGGGGCTGCACATGGAGTTGTGGATGTGGGAATGGGTTTGGGATCCTGGCCCATTCCCAGAGCTGGGGCATGGAGAAGGCAGGGTCTGCTAGCTAGTTGGAAGCTGCTGCTGCCACTGGAGCCATTGCTGGCTATGGAAGCGGATTTCCACATGGAAAAAATGGGGCTGCTTCTGGGGAGGTCATGAAGTTAGCTTTGTATTTTTACTGTGGGTATAAGATCAACATTTTCATTCTGGGTTTAACTGTGCTGATGGTGTCCCAACTATGCAGGTTGTGAGCTGGCCCTCCGCTGAATACTGGTCTGTGCTTGAGTAATTAAAAATGGTCTAGCAATGTAGATGCCTCTGGGGTAGCATTAAGGTTACAGGGACCTTGAAACTCTTTTAATTGCAGAACTTTGCAAATGTAATGTTCTGTGAGCACAGGCCTCTTGTATGGAAAAAGACATTTGTGATGAATTATTTTCACTGGAATGTTATTGAATGCTGTTATTATTTTCAGATGCCACAAACATTGTGGTGGGGAGGAACCAAGTGACTGAATTTAGATCTAGATATTCTAGTCAAGTCCCAGATCCCTGCTGGGGTGAGGGCCCAGCACTGCTGTTTGCAGCTGGATGGTAATTAGGAAATAATCAAGGGCAGTTGGCTTGTTACAGTCTGTAAAATCTCCATGGCAGATTCCTCCTCATTGCTTCATTTCCCACAGAATAAGCCCCTGTGCCACGTGGGTGCATGTGGTATATAAACAGGGCAAGTAAGGAGCTTGGATACAGCGCAGGCATGGCAGAAGTTGGACAGAAAGGAACATGCCTCACAGAAGCCCCACGGTTAGTGGTGGAGCAACCTCCAAGTGAAGATGGTGGCTTCAGTGAGTGAAGCCTTTGTAAAGCAGAGATTTTTTGAGAAGAGCTGCTTCTGTTGCTCTAAGGAGTGATACTGCAGCCCGTGCCATGAGCATTCAGGCCTGGAAGAACGTAATGGTGTGACGTGTGATCTTTGTTGCTGGAAGCATAAACCAGGTAGGGCGGTGAGCTGCAGGATGGGATGGAGGTGTGTGGTAGGGTAGGGCCTGGCTTACTTGCTGTCTGTGGCTTCTGTTAAGTCATATACACAATATAGCCCTGTTTTTAAAAGCATCCTCCATGTTGCCATACTGTTGGATGGAAAGATTAACAGCTGAAGGGAGTTCACCATCAGGTTAATGTTTCTGAGCAGAAACATCTGTCTCTGGTCACGGGAGTATTGAATGGGAAAGGGTCCTCTCTCCTGGGGCCACCCACTGAGCGTCCCAGCCACTTCCAATCTTGCAGTGCCGAGGCTCTCTTCTGTGCCTGACACTTTTAAATCTCCAAAGACTTTTCTGAGGAGAGTCTGACGGGCAGTTTGTGTTAGGTGCAGACTATTATGGAGCATGAGCGTGCACACAGATGCGCGCACACACACAGCTTTGCTGTCTCTCATAGGTCATATTTACCTTGGTTGTCTCTTGCTTTGTTGTGTCTTTAATCTGAGTGTAAGTCATGCAGCACTTCTCAGAAAAGGAACCCCCAGACTGGGATACACACACAACCGCAGGAGGCCTCGCCTGGTATCCATCCATCTCCACTGGGCGGTGAAACAGGCAGCACCACTCAAGGACCTTGTACAGGACAGAGTATCACTGGGCTAAACTCCCACTGAGGAGCTGTCCTCAGCTCTCAGATCTACAAGCTTGAGCCTTTCTTCAGTCATCGCCCATCAAATGAGTCTCATAGAGGTTTACTTCAGAAGCACCATGCTGGAAGCTGCTCTAAACTTTAACAGGGATCCTGCACAGCTTGCAGCACTGTGTCTCTTTGGCCTGTTTTCACTGGCTTTTATCCTGATGCAGGTAGAGATGGGCCATGCTCCCCTGGGAAGACTTGGGGCCTCTGGCCTGAAGGTTGAACTCCCTGGGTAGCTGGGTATCCATTACAGCATAGCTAGGGACACACATTACACATACATCAGTTGAAGTGGTCAGAAACTGGTTTAAACCCCTAGCAGAACAGACGTTCAGTGCACATCACCCAGTTTGAAAATAGCTGAAACCAGTTTGAGAGAAACCTGGTTAAATGTAGTATCAGACTTAGCTGCTTTGGGTCAAACTGGTTTATGCAATGTCTGTCCCAGATCCCTTGCTGGTTTAAAGCTAAATCAGACTCCCCCAGGATCCCACATGCTCTCTGGCCTGGGTGGGGCTCTCTCTTGGGAAGGCTGGCCTCTCCCCGCTGCTCCCTGGCTGAAGCTCCGGCAGAGATTTGCAGGCAGAGCATCTGCCTGGCTTCCACCTCCCCTCCCCACTCCCTGCTAAGCAGGAATCCCCGTCCCCTCTGCCTTACACAGACATCTCATTGCTGTGGCAGACTAATGAGAGAGGCTGTCTGATAGGGTGATGAATGCTGATAATGAGCTGATATATGCTCTGTTATCATCGAGGAGAGGGGGAGTCCCTCCGTAATCCTATCTGGGCCTTGCCAGGCCCCCTCAGCTCAGCTGTGTGGAGGGGGAGGGAGGGCTGCTCTAGCACCCCCTGGCTTCTAACCTGAGCCACTGTTTGGGATGTCTGTGCACTGATAAAGTGATTTAGCCTAGCCAGGTTAGACTAACCTGAAAAGATTGAATCAATTCAGGCTCGGGCTTTTTGAATGTTTATCCCTAGCCCATGGGGTTTCTCCTCTCTCTGTGAGGGCAGCACTGTTTTCCCTGTTATGACCTGTACCTTAATCTGCTTCTCTCCTGCACAACAGAGATTGAGATGACCATGTGAGGGGCCAGACTGCCCTGCCCTGCCCTGAGGGTCCCCTTCAGTCAGGGCCTGCCTCTACAGAAATCAAGTGGTCCTACCTTTCCCAGGCAGAGATAAGAGCTTCCCCAAGAAGACACTGCAGCCTGATGGACTCTCTCCCATCCCAAGCCTTGGGCACTGACTCCTGCCACTGCACCAGCCCAAAATATTGCTGGGGGAATCCTAGCCTCTAGAGGAGTCTTTGCAAACTGTGGCATGTGACTGCCCTAGGCTGCTGTCTTGGAGTCCCTGGTACAAAAGACTTGGGGAAAAGCTGGGGTCCCATCACAGGACTTGGGGCTGCTGCTGTGTCTGACCCTCAGCCTATAGATTACCAGGGAAATCTGAGACTGATGGACCCAACAGTTTTGAACTACAATGGGGTAACATTCTCTCTTCCGCATGTCAGGGTATTTCGGCTCCTGCTGGGGGTTTCCTACAGTGTGGGTATCTGCTGCTCAGTGAGGAAGGTCTTGTAAAACACTCAAGGCACTGCTGCCTGGCCTCAAAACATTAATTCCCAAACTTATCACATGAATCCAGGCTCTTCCTCTTGAGGTACCAGCCTGTCACATAGCAGCTTCTGCACCTCTGTGGGGTGACAGTCCCTGGGTAAGAGCACACACTTCCACCTGCTACTCGCTCTGGAAGCCAACTCCCAGAGAGAGAGCTTGAACATGTTGCAGGCTGAATGGAGGTGTTGTGAGGGTGCAATGCAGTGAATTGACACAGAACTTGTTTTACAGGGGAAGCGTGAGAGAGCTCAAAAGAAGACAGATGGAGGCCTTCTCTTAGAAACAGCATGTCAAGCAAAACTTGTCCTTTCTATTCCCTTTTGGGTGTGATCTTGCAACAGACTGAGCATTGGAAAACTGCAAAAATAGCATTGCTAACAGTATGTAAAAATAGTATTGTGTTAGGGTCAGACCAGCTCATCAGTTAAATGTAGGTCATGATTTGCACTCAGAGCAGAGAAGAAATGTGTGCTTTGCAGAAATGATTCTAGCTTAGTATTCCTGCAGTGGGGGCTGGGGGAGGGGAGACAGCCGCAAAGCTTGGAAAATGCCTTGCCACAGCTCCAGGTGCTTGAATTCAAACAGCTGGTCCAGCTGCAACTGGGGACCTGGCAGTCTGGGTGAGTGGCAGCTGGCTGCAATTCTGGTTTAATCACCCCTTGGCGTGCCACTTGTTACTGAAACTGCCAGGCTGTGAGTACTGCAGTCGGATGTGCCGCTGAAGCCATCACAGGTTTCCCTGGTCAGCTTCTCTGTTTTATGTTCCATTTTACAGAGATGGAAGCTGAGGGCACAGAGCAGGGTACAGATTTTTCAAGGTAATGCAGTTGGCCAGTGGCAGAATTGGAAATACAGCTCAGGCTTGATAACCAGCTCAGTACTTTGTCAACCAGGAATCACTGCCTCCCAAACTGAATATTGGTGTAGCTCATTGTCCCTGGATGCACAGCACTTACTTTTCGAGCAAATGTATTTTCCAGACATAGCCACGTAATTCTGGTAATTAGCTTACAAGTCACGAGCTTTTCTGAAACGATCCCTTTGAGATTTTCTGGTTGTTGTTACTGAGGCTAACTTTTCTTTAGATCCCTCTAGCAAAGCAATCGCTCATTTCTGAAAGCACAGAAATAACTCAATTCTGGACTGTAGCAAAGTAGTTGGCAAGTTACTATTAAAATATTGATACGATCGTTTTTGTTTTATTAACACCGTCAGTTACAACCATTTCAGCGTCAGGGTGCCTGATGGATACATTGTCACTGGATATATCTATCAAATGGATGGATGTCCTACAAGCTGAGCTTTCTTTCATTTATTCATCCTACATGAAGCAAACCTTGACCATGGGAATGACACGTACATGCATGGACTTCTTGATTCTGCATAGCATGGCCTAATGGCTTTGAGAGACCGGTGGGTGGCCCAAGCCGGGTGGCTAATATTTTACATAGTCAACATTGGTGTTGGCATTACACCCAGTCGCTTTAGCCGAAACATCCAGGTGATGAAAAATGGGCTTGAAACTGCTGATCCCAAGGTGCTTTGATGACATTATTTATTGAATGTATGTTTTTAAGGACAGTCAAGGGCCTGCAAAGTGCTAAATGGGCACTTTGAAAAAGTGCATAGTTTATAAAAATTAAAGTGAAAAAAAATATTATGAAGGCACACAAGGTGCTCTGTCATGAAAGCTGTGTCGGTGCAAGCCCTCTAATCTCGGGTGGGAATCATCTAAGATGGTGGTGCTCAATCTTTTTGCCCCATGGGCCAGATGGGCAGTGCCCAATCCTTCTGTGGCCCCAATCTGGCACGTGAGGTGGTGCCTGGCCCAAATGCATGGCAGGAGGGGGCCTGGCCTGGACCTGACCTTATGGGGCTTGGGAATTTGGTGGCAGGGGAGGGGCAGCAGTATCAATTGCCACTGCTCCTCCACTGCCAAATTTCCTGATCTGGGCTGGATGCCACGAGTCAGTGGGCTGGATTTGGCCCATGGGTCAGGGGTTTAGCATGCCTGATTTAAGAGAACAGGACTCTGCTGGAATAGTCCCTGCTTCAGGGCGCTGAAGCAGAGCAGGGGTAACAACTAAGCCACGCTGAAAAGCTTTGGTGATGAAATGCAGTCATGAGACCCATAACAACATGGGCAGAGACTGAAGAGGACTTGGGGGGGTTTGACTTCTCAGAGTGTCCATCACCGACAGCTAGGATGATCCATTAGGAAAGACTTTCCATATTGAACGCTGCCCTTGGCTGTCAAAGTTACACCGTGCCTGAGCGCAAGTCAGAATCTGAGCAAGTGTCCATGTCCGGGGGTGCGTGATCCTTGGGAGGCCGTTCAGTGGAAGGGGCAGGCCCAAGCAGGAAAGCATGGGCCGCTGGCATGGGATGTGAGATGCTATGGCCACGGGAGGAGCAAAATGTACTGGCTTCAGCAGGAGTTTGGTGAGGGAGGAGGTTATGATTAAACAGGCAGGAAGGCACCGCGATCCAGGCCAAGAGGAGTAGGGAGCCCTTGCTGAAGGAAGCTGCACAAGCAAGGAAGAGGGGAAAGTGGTGAGCAACAGGATAATGAAGATTCAAGGGCAAAGCCAGCAGCTGCAAGGTTAGAGCCCGAGGAAGGGAGCAGGTGAGAACGGCGGGAATCTCTGCGTGACCGGCTGCGGCGTGCGGTCTGGCCCGGCTCTCGGCACCGGCCGGAGAAGCACAGCCGGCTCGGGGGCTGCGGGGAGCACCCGCCGCTGCTCGGCGCGAGGTGCCGGGAGATGAGCCGGGCAGCGAGCGCTGTTGCGGGCCGGGGGCGGCCGGGGACACTTCGCCCGCGGGCGCCGGCACGTGCCGCCTCTCCGGGCCGTCCGGGCTTGGAGGTGCCTCAGTTTCCCCGCCTTGCAGCGGGGGGCGGCGACCCCCCGGCTCCTTTCCCGCCCGCAGGCGGCCGCGCACGCACGGCCCGGCCCGGCCCGGCTCGGCTCGGCTCCAGCGCCCTGTGCGCACGCGTGGGCGGCGCGGGGGGACGGTCTGGTCCGGTCCTGTCCTACCCCGGCCCCGCCCGCCCGCCCGGAGCTCCCCGCCGCCGGGAGCGTGCAGGCGCCGCGGGTCAGCGAGTAGCGGATCCCATGGCTGCGTGATGGTGAGTCCGCGCCCGGGCCCGGGCGGCACCGCTCCGCCTTTGTCTCGGGGAGGGCAGCCGGGGGGCCGGCGGGAGGCGCCTGCGGGGCCTGGGCCCGCCCGGAGGGGCCGCGGCCGCCCCGGGCATGCGTTGGCTGTGCTGCGGGCCGTGCCTCGGCATCCCCGGCCCCGCTGCGCCCGCCCGCGCGCCGCGTCCCGGTGCAGCGCCCGCCGCGCGGGAAGGAGCAGCGCCCGCCGCGGGCAGCGCAGCGCGGGGCGGGGCGGGGAGCACGGCGGGGGCGCGCGGGCAGGCTTTGCAGGCCGGGCTGCAGACTGGGGGCAAGTGCCCGGGACCCGGGTCGTCCTCTCCGGTCACGTTTTGTGGCTGTTGAGGAGCTGACCTGCATGCGGGGCTGGGAGGGAAAGGCTGCGCGACGGGCGGGAGCGGTAGGAGCCGCTGGACGTCTTGAGCCGTGTGTGTGGAAGGAGAGAGTCCCCCGAGCGGCCCACGGGTTGGGCTTGTCCAGAGGGGTGCACAGGGCCCAGCGCTTGTATCCTCCGGAAAGTTTGCGAAGTGTCCGAGTGGGCTCATTCGCACCCCTAGCAGTCGGGCGCGCTTCTAGATGAGCACCCCGCGTGTGTTGTAGCCTCGTGACAGCACCGATCCTTGCAGCCGTGCAGCTGAGCGGAGCAGCCTGCTGATGCCTGAGAGACTGGGGCTAATGCATGTTGCTTTGGAGCATTTCAGCCGCCCTGGTCCGTGTGGGCTAGGAGTGTATTGAAAACACGGAACGAACACGAAATAGGACAGATTTAGGTGATCTCCGGCCATCCCTTGTTTCATCCTCCAGCTGTAGCTCCTGAGACATCGCCTTGGCTGATAAGTTCGGTGCTTCTGCAGCACCTTCTGCCTGAGGATTTCCAAGGGCTTTGCCAAGTACCATTGTGCTTGTGGGGCACAGAAAGGAGGAAGGACCGGTGCGAAGCAGCAGCTGGGCATGGAACCAGGGTGTCCTGAATCCCAGCAGGACTTCGCCGGTCCTCCGTGCAGCACCAGGATTGGACTCCCGAGGGAGGTGGCAAAGTGAGGTGAGGAACAGGAAAGGGAAGGCAGCGGCTCATTTGGGAAGTCAGAGCCATCCATTCCCCCGCCTTGCTAGGCAGTGCTCTGGTTTTGTTTACTTGGAGTTCCTCAATTAAATTAAAACCAGCATGCTGTGGTGCAGGCTGCCCCCATGGGGAGTGATTTATCTTCGGTATGGAGCAGGCCTGGCGTCCTGCCACAGGCTTGTGCATCTTCTGGGACAGTCCACTCATTTGGGCTGTCAGGAACACAGTCCAAGTTGCTGCTCTCCTGGGGGCTGGCTCCCCTGCTGTGGCTGGCACAGTTGCACCTCGCGCTGCTGTAGAGGACACCTACATAAGGCCTTGATTATAGATCAAATACAGCCTGGTCTTGCAGAAGCTTGCCATGCTTTAGGTTTTCTTACTCACTTCTAAAGTTCCTTATGGGAGAAAATAGCTGGGATTTGACTGGAATGAGTATAAAAGAGGAGCTTTTATCACTGAGGCTCCTGGACACAGACAGATCTTGCAGGGTTCTTTGGTTCTCCTCCTCCTACGCAGGCTGGCACAGCCTATCCATCCTTAAATCATCACTTGTACTTCCTTGTCAAGGAAGTGCTCTGTAAAATGGCTCCAAACCTGTCTGATGGACTGGGAGCAGGGGGTAAGAAAGGGCTCTGCAGGTCACTGAGTGAAGCGTCTGACCTGCAGGGGGCATCATTGGCCTCGTTATATTTTCACCATCCTTTCTATGAGCCGGGGTATGGTGCTCAGCGCTGTACAAAATCCAGAGCAAAATGGCAGTTAGGCCTGGGGAGCCTAATTGACACAGGGCTAATGGGTTGGAAGAAGCAGGGAAACACTTGCTAATTACTCTTGTAGGCACTGGATGATTAAGATGTTCAGGAAATTGGATAGGGGTGAAAGCAGTGAGCAATGCAGCTGTGTGCGTGCGTGCGTGCGTGTGTGTGTGCATGCCTGCCTGTGCAAGTGTGAGAGAGATGTTGGGGAGGGGCTTGGTGGCAGATGCAAGCTTGATGTGAGCTTGCCAAGGGACAGGAAGGACTATTTCCCCCTACCCTGTGACACTGGAAGAGGGGGCAGTGTGGAGTAATAGATGAAGACTTGCTTAACTCTGCTTCTGAGCAGTATCAAGGGTGGAAGCGCTCTTGGGAAAGGAGGGGACTGGATGCACATGTCCTGGTGCAGGTGAGGGGGGGAGCAGGCTCTAATACGGCCCACCGGGTGACTAGATCTGGCCTGTGGCTACCCCTGTGGCACCCTGCATAGGGCCCTGCCCTGCCCACTTGCACTGGGGCAGCCTGTGCCGGGTTCCTGCTGGTCTGGGCCCTGCTCGGTGCACAGCTTCTGGCAGGGCTGTTGTCAGTTTGGTTCTGCTCTGCACCCCCTTGCCTCCAGTGACAGCTCCTGCTTTTGTTCTTGCGCCGGCACACCACGCTGTGCCATGCTACTCTGGGCAAGCAGTTTCAGCTTGGAAGGGGGAATCCTCAGCCCCAACCTTCAAAACAGGGCAAGCTGCTGAGGCAAAGACTCAAGATCAAAAGACATTGGTCTGCTCCCAGATCTGCCCCTGCAGGAAAGGAGGCAAGGTGCTTGGAAGCCAAGGTCAGCGGAAGTAAACTATGCCTTGGCCCTCAGGGGAATGGAGGGCATCAGAGCTAAGCCATGTTCACGGACTGCTGGGAGAGGAATGCCAAGTGCGAGGTGCTTGCTGGACAGGGCTCATGTCACTGCATCCCTCCAAGTGCAGCAGGAGGAGGAGGTGCTGCTGGAGGCAGGGGGTCCAGAGCAGCACCCGATTGGCGGCAGCTACATTGGGAGCAGCTCACTGGAAGCTGCTTCTGTCCTTGCTGTGCTTTGCCACGTTGTTCTGGCTGGGTAGGCGAGCAGCTTCAGCCAGGTGGCTCTGTCCTGGTGCTGGGGCTCCAGCTTCAGCTCCTGGGAGTTGGAGCCCTGTGTACTGGGGCAGGAGCCCAGCTAAAGCTGCTCGCCCAGACTGGCGCAGAGCTGCAGAGGCAAGATCAGGAGCAGGAGCCAGCACTGGAGGCAGGGGGTACAGAGCACCAATGGCTGGGCTGTGGGCACTGGTGCGAGCATGGCATGGGCTGCCCTGGTGTGAATGGGCAGGGCGGCCCCATGTAGAGCACGGCAGGGGTAGCATGGACTGCTTACCCCGGGGCAGGAGAGGGAGATAAGTGGGACAAAACCTCCAATGGGGTG
>JAGPOW010001661.1:10625420-10637441 GCA_030014935.1 Caiman crocodilus | reverse complement strand
GAGAGCTTCCCAGGGACAGAAGATGCATTTTTTATCCCTGCCTGAGTGAAGGCAACTGGAAGCTGGGGTTCCTGCTTCTGGGGAAAGAGCCCTATCATGATATGACTGAGCTAAAAGGTGGGAGGGTCGCTGCCATCCTTCTGCTATGATCTACGCGTTGCAAGTATATGCACACTGCCACGGGGGGACGACAACCCCAGGCTGAATGAGAGCCAAGGACTGTTGTTATGCGGCTATGGACATGCCACCTAGGCACTCAGAGGGGAATAGGATTTAGTCCTTTGGATTGGAACGTCTCCTGCAGCCTGAGCAGCTTTGTATCTCTTCTCTTGAGTTAGCTTAGTATGAGGAACATGTACTCCTTTCTTGCAGCACAGAAACGCTGGAGAGCAGTAGAAGTCTTCATTTGTGCCCTGGAATTTCCTGAATGAATTAGTCTAAGGTTGAGACCATGCATGGACTTACCTCTTTTATCCCGCATCTGCTTTAGAGCAAGGTGCTTCTCTTTAACAAGCCTTAGAAGTGTATGATGGTGATGAATGCAGGCAAGTATAAAGTTGGAGCTTTTGATTTAATCTTTAGCCTTTCCTCTGTGCTGTTGGAGGGCCTCCTATGATCCTGGATGAAGAGACCAAAGAACCATGCCATAAACTCCCAGTCTTCCAACCAGGCCAAGTCTTCCTAGAGAAACGCGGCAGGATTTACCAAACTAAAGCATCACAAATGAGCTCTGCTGTCCTTCCAGGCGACACTGTTGTGAAAGGTTGCAGTTCTGTTGTGACGCAGGTAAATGCTTGTGACCTGAAGTGACGCATTGTCCCGCGTAGGGCTCAGAATCTCCCTTACATGCCATTAGCACTGGGGGAGCAGTAGTAGTTCTTAGACCATTAGGCAACGGACTTAGTGACCGGTCCATTTTGCAGAGTTTTCCTTGTTTGATCCAGCGGCTGTGTGCGTACTCGCGGGTGTTAGTGGAGCAGTGGCACGCGTGTATGGGTACCGCTCCTTTCATTCTAGAATTTGGGGTTGGCGGGGAGGGGGGCATAGTTTCTACTTTCCCACTGAGAAGTAAGTAAATGAATCTAAGGCCTGTCCTGGAGGGAAAATGTCCTTCAGAATGGCCAGCCTGCTCAGTAGACCTTGTGTCTGCAACTTGAAAATGCCTGCCTCCCTCCTTGTCACTGTAAACAAATGTCTCTAAGGATGGAGGCAGCTAAGTGGTTTCTCAAAAGGCTATTGAACTTTTAGGTTTGAGTTGTATTAGCAAAGCTTATGAAGGTTTCCATGGCAGCTTTGGAAATGCAGAGCCTGTTTGCTCCTTAGAACTTGTTTTTTTGTAGGGTTTGGAGCATATGTCAAGAGCTGTGGTATTGACACAATTTTTGAAAACTGATATGTACTGTGCAATACTTTCAAGGTGAACTTTTTGTAAGTGGCAGTCTCCAGCCAGCTCCTAAAGAGGACATGGTTGCTGACTGTGCCCCCAGCCACACCAGAGATGTTGGCATTTCTTCCTGTAATCTCTAAAAGATATTTATCTGATTTATATTTTTTGCCTCCGTTACATGGTGCTGTAAGGTTTTCCCATGGGGGCCACAGGCTGCTGAGACCATGATTTTCTTCCAGCTCCCTTCCTGTTGGTATGGTGGCTGCTCCAGCCTTTTGGATCTTATTCCATTGTCAAGATGTGCATAACTCTTTCAGATCTCCTGCACCCCTGCCTCACAGCTGGTTTGCTCCTTTGGGAAGTGCCTCCTCCTCCTCCTCCTGTTTTACATCTGAGGATGTGAGCCTATGCAAGCTTCCTTACTGAGAGTAGCGCTTGGTCTCTGTGGGTTGCGCTTACCCGGATCATTGCGTGCAGGATCGGGTCCTTCATCACAACAGTTCAGGTGTAACGTAATGACAGCTACAAATGTGTGCTTCTAAAGCAGCCGTTCTCAACCTGTTTTAGACTCAAGGACCCCTTCAGAAAAAGGCAGCTTTTTAATTTTCACTTTTTTTTTTTTTAACTAAAAATAATACAGCAATTCTTCTCTTGCAAACAGCTCAAATCCAACAAGAGGTCAGCATGTTTTTTGATACTACAGATTCTTATTTGAAATCTTTGGGCTTATCTTGTGAATCCTGGGTAGGTGTTTAAACACCTAATAGTGCTATTATTACATGACACCCCATGGCACTCTTAAAAGGATGCCATAGTGCCTCAAGACAATTACTGCATTAAAGGCTGCAATAGATACCATTTGGCTTGGACTGAAGCCTAATATATTCAATGTCATTACCTCTGCTTTTACAACAGAGATCCGGCACTATAGTCCTGATCCGTTAGTGCTAAAGACGCTGCCTGGCTCATCCAGTTTTTTTCAGTCTTGTGTCTGTTTGGAGACCGGGCTACAACTGCCTATACCACATGAAATACTTGTGGAATAGGCAATGGGAGACTGCCTCAAAAGTCTTGCTAAAGTTAAGGTATATTAAATCTACTGCTCTCCCCATGTCCGCAGAGCCAGTCATCTCATCATAGAAGGCAATCACGTTGATTAGGCATGACTTGCACTTGGCGAATCCATGCTGATTGTGCCTGGTTACTTTCTTCTCCAAGTGCTTAGCAGTGGGTTGCCTGAGGACCTGCTCCATGATTTTGCCAGGGGTGAGGCTGCCTGGTCTGTAGTTCCCCAGATCCTGCTTCTTCCCTTTCTTAAAGACGGACACTATATTTGCCCCTTTTCCAAGTGTCTGAGACCTTTCCCAACCCTAAGTAAGGTTTCTTTAAAATATACCCAGCTTTCTTGGACTCCTTTCCACCTCAGATTGACCTCCTGAGTGAGTTGAAGTCTGTTTTTCTGAAGTCCAGGGCCAGTACTCTGCTGCTCTCCTTCCTTTCTTTCCTCAGGATCCTGAACTCGATCATCTCATGGTTGCTGGTGCTGAAGTTACCATCCGCTACTACATTCCCCATCAGTTCTTCCCTGTTTGTGAGCATCAGGTCAAGGAAAGCACAGCTCTTGGTTGGCTTCTCTAACACTTGCAGTGGGAAGCTGCGTGGCATGCATGGTGCACTCGTGCTGTGTTGCACGGCTGTGCACACCACGTAGCTTAGAGGCAATGCTGCTGGGGAGTTGCCGCCAACACTCGCAAGACTTCCTGGATTGCCTGGGCGATAAAGCAGGGCACTCCCAGTGATTGAAGCCCCGCATGAGAACCAGGGCTCCAATCTGCAAACTTCCACTAGCTGTTTAATGAAAGCCCCCCAACACAACGGCACCCTTGTTGCTCTCCTCTGATCCTAACCCAGAGGCTTTCAACAGGCCTATCTCCAGTTTCCTACGGGAGCTCTGAGCAATCATACAGCTCTTTGAGATAAAGAGCAACTCCTCCTCCTCCTCCTCTTCTCCGCTGCCTGTCCTTCCTGATGCATGACCTTCCTGCTCCAGCCGTGCGAGCTCCCACCAAGTCTCTGTTATTCCAATCACATCACATCGCAGTTCTGTGACTCTGCAAGGACTTCCAATTCTTCCTGTTTCCCTGTGCCTTTCCCCTGAATACCTTTCTTTTGTTTTTAGTGTCAGAACAACCTCCTTGATCTGGTCTCTTCCAGTTTATAAACTGGTTTCAGTTCAACCTTTGGGATTGCATCTGTACTATAAAAAACCATGTTGCCCTCTATGCAGTGGAAAATGCCAGCAATCAAAGGGTTAGGTAGCTTGGCTTTTCCTCTACAAATCTAACTTTTTATAAGACTAATGCGTGTAACTTTTCCTGTAGTAAAATGCATTCCCACTGCAGGGCTGAAAGGTGCAGTTGGCTTGGAAACTCCTGTAAGGGTCGTGGGTGAAAAGCAACACGTGTGAGAACGTCTGTTTGCAGTTTGTACCTGCTTTGCTGACCGACTCCAGCTCACAGATGAACCGGGCAGATAAAGGCAGTGCTGCAGGAGCCCTCGCTAGGTCTAACAAACATCTGGGCCCAGGCACGTATTCCTTGAGGGTTTCTTGACCGTGGCTTGGCAGCTGGGGGTCACCTTTGGCAGCCCTTTTGTCTGCCGTATTGAAATCCTCTTTTCTCCTGCGGTTGTGACTTGTAAGTGGAGAGAGACATAGCCAGCACATCCCGGTTTTAGTCTAGCAAGATAGTTTGGGTGGTGCCGTGGGCACTAGACCCAGTCACACCAGTAGCAAATCCCAACCTATTTACAGGTTGTACAAGGCAGGTAGACTGGAATCTCACTGACTTGTGTGCCTGATTATGAGCACCACAAAATGACTGCAGTCTGGTACGATTCAGCAAAAATCTAACAGCAGATGCCATAGTCCTGTTGTCCTTGTTTGTGGATTTCAGTAAAGTGCATTTGCAGAAAATTTAAATGAGCACAAGTAGAGCTAGAGGACACTTTACAACCATTTTCATCTATTTGAATTATGCACATTACCGGAATAACATAAAAGCTTTTACACTTCCAACAGACTATTTGTTTCGTTGCCTGCATTTTTCCTAGCGTGTGTTACAGCATAAAATGATCTATACTGCTGTGTAACAAACAAAAAGAATGCCCCAGACAAGAGCAGGACTGCCGAAATAAATAGTGAGATGTCCAGCACGGAGATGGTTGGTAATGTCAACGATCCATAAATTAATCTGATTTATCCGATTCGGATTTGGCAGCAAATTTGTCTCTACTCTTGTTCACATGCTAAGCTTCTCGAAGCAGAGACTGTTCTAATATGCATTAGGGCTTAACAAATAAGAGCTTCAGTCCTCTTTGCCACATTGTAAAGCACGCTAAGGAATGCAAGGAGTCAAATGTGATTAGACGTGGTCTATTATTTCTAGAATTTCGTTCATCCCTTTAATTGCATGCCCTCTGTGCCAAGGACTGGAAACATTAATGAGGCTCTGCTCTGCATTCTGTGGGGCAAGTCCCGTTGCAAAGCCAAAGACAAAACCCCCCACACCTTGATTTGCTGTTGGGACCTGGAGAAAGGCAGCTGTACATGAATACACCCTAGAGGTTCGTAGGGCTCTGTCTGTCTTGCAGCGAGGAATCTCTTCCTTTTCAGCTCGCAGTGAAAGTGGCCACAGGAGACTGCCTTTGGTTTCTGTGCATCTGAACTGTCTCTCTTGATGTGACTGGCAGGGAAGGGCTGTATCCTGGTCAGTCCAGCAGTGCTGATGCCTTTACGGGAACATCTGTCTTGTGCACTATCTAACACATTGGCAGCTCAGGTGTCAACTGCGAATTTTCATGTCTGGTGAGGCAGAAAGAGCTCAATGGATCTGGAGCTGAAGTTTGCGTGCTAGGGATAATTGCTTCGGTTTCCTGCTTAACTCCATCCTTTAAAACCTAAGGCTTGCACTGTCTGAAGAGAGAGATTGCCATTTTGTATTTACTTTGGCATAGGGGCGTCAAATTGACCTCAGGCTGGATCTGGACCTTGGGCTCCTTGAGCTGATGCTTAGAGTCAGCAGCCGCTGTAGCGGGTCGAGGTCTGCGAGTGGGCAGCAGCGTGGGCTGGGCATGCAGTGTCGGTGTTGGTAGGGAAGCCGGCAGCGGGGTGGATCCAGGAGCAGGTGGCATCAAGTGATGGCTGTATTTGCACATCCTTTGCGTGCCCCCTGCTGCCAATAGCCATGACCACTGGAGTCCACAGACGCTGAATCCTGCAGCAGGGCACGCTACTGGTCATGCCCCCAACTGCTGGATGCTTTCCGGACTACCTGTGGGCCAGATGGAAAGGTGCCACAGGCCAGATCCAGCCTGTGGGCCATATGCTTGACAGCCCTGGCATAGATCTTTTACAGAGGAAACCTCAACGTTGTGCTCTCTAGTGGAGGCTTTGCCCCTTTTCCTTTTGCATTCATGTTAGCTAGAAAGCTCTTCCAGCCGAATGTATCATTCTCCATGCAAAGAGAGCTAGATGAGCGAGCACGCGTGAAATCTAGAGTCCCACCATGTTTTTCTTTTACGGTTACAGTTTTTCTTTTCAGAATAACCACTTTGGCGTCCGTGTATACAAACGTGCTTTCTCAAACCCAAAGCCACTACTTTTAACTTTCTTCCTTATCGTGATCTGGGCAGGTTGCCACCTTCTATTGTGTGACATCCTGGGAGGCGTGTGTTTAAGGGTGCAGACGGAAGAGCACCTCCTCGTTGCGGTTTATAGCTCTTTGTAGGAGGTGTTGCAAGTTGCAACGATTCCCCCAGCCCAGCAAAAGTTCACTGCTGGGCCCAGGAGCTGGGGTTTCCAGCTGCTTGCTGCGAGCCTGCAGCCAGGTCTCTGTACAACAGGGGTGTCCAACCTTTCTGAATGTGGGGCTGGATCACAAACTTCTTATCACCCAGTGGGCCAGCGAGCCGTATTCAGAGACCTCACTGGAAGTGATGTCACATGACCTTTGACACCACTGAAGTTGCAGAAAGTGTCCTTTCTGAACAGGAACAGGGCATCAATTTTCTGTGCAGGGGGTTGGAATAGATTAGGGCTGCCCAGCTGATTACCTGCAGGCCACATGTGGTCACAAAGGGTCAGGATTTCGCCCACAGTCTACGTGGGGTCTGCAAGCAGTTTATATATAGGGCACGGGGCTGGGCATCCTGTGCGAGGGGGAAAGGCCGGGGGGAGGAGTGGTCCATGTCCTGCTAATGCAGCCTGCATGGCTGAGGACGGGGGTCTGCACGCTGCTGGAGCAGCCCGTGCAATGAGGGGGCACTAGGGGCTCACCCCCATGACACATGCCGACGTCATCCAGCTCACCCGATCTGGACTAGCTTATCTTTGATCTCTTCCACTTCTGCTGTATATGCCTACAATTTCTATTTAATTAACTACCATGACCATGTTGCTTCCTGTTACTGGTTAACTCTTTTCTTGTAAACTTAAGACCACAGTAAAGTTAGATACCTGCGTGTAACACCAAGGGACGTCCTTGATTTAGCACAACATGCTTGTTTTCAAGGATGAATGCAGCTGGAGCTATGAGGGGGAGTTTGTGCTGTCCATTTCTGCCGACATAAAGTGTGTGCAAGTGTCCTTTACTAACTTGATCATGGTCATTGTGGTTAATTAAATACAAATTGTACAGTGTACAACATCACTCTCCCCTCCCAGCCCAGAAGCTGTTTTCAGAACGGGAGCCGTGTGGGGTAGGTGGATCGGAGCCCTCCCACCTCGGCAGGCTCCAATCCACCCGCCTCACCCTCCGGCGCCAGCTGAAAA
Organism: Caiman crocodilus; assembly: GCA_030014935.1. NCBI lineage: Eukaryota > Metazoa > Chordata > Crocodylia > Alligatoridae > Caiman > Caiman crocodilus. The sequence goes on along the minus strand of JAGPOW010001661.1, from coordinate 10,630,224 downwards.
AGCCTCAGACCAGATAGACTTCCTCTGCTTCCCCCCTCCCCAATCCTGAAAACAGCCCCAGGCTGGTTGCTCCGCAGATACAAGTTACAAAACGCGCTCTGTTTGGGAGCAGGCTCATTTAAATCCCCATGCAACAAGGGGTCAGATTTTTGCTGCATCGGGCTGTTTTAAAGCTGTCTGTGGCAGTGCAGTTCAGCTGTAGACAACTTTTAGGGGCCAGATCAGGTGCAAATCGTGACTTCTGTCTGTGCCCTTAACCTCTACATAACTATCCTGAGCCAGTTCCAATGGCATCACGGCACAGGAGAACGTCTGCATGGCTGGCAGATGGGTGCTTCTCCTGGTGCTTGGCTCTGCGGTCGGTTCGCTTTGCAGATCTGGTGTGCTCGAGGCAAAGAGGGGCAGCGACTAATCTGGTAACCGGGGATTGTGTGTGTGGTGCTTGTGTGTGTATTGGAAGTACTGTGGGTTTGTAGATGGACAAGTCACTGTCCTGTTTACTGCCTTAGATTCCCCAAGATCATGCAACAGGTTGGGGGGCAGCATTGAAAATGGGAATTTAGTACTCCCTGACTAGTACCCTTCCATTGGCCCATATCATTTCCTGGGCCCCAGCTCTTCTCTGCTGTAATTGCTTTTCCCCTATCGCCTTACTGGCTGTGCCATCTTTGTTAGAGGGTTTGAGGAGCTGGTGAAGAAAATGGAGAAGCAGAAGATAATTCTCCCAGTGCATTCTGCAGCTGCATGTGAAACTTTTTCAGTAGCTCTTTAAGCCATGGCTATTAAAATGCACACAAATATGGGAATTATATGCAGGTCACAGGGGTGGTTTGAGGATTAATTAGAGCTCCCTGAAACTGCCAGATATTCGTGTTGTTTATCTAGTACTGTCATTTTTCTAATCCCTGGCAATTTGTATTTAATGTCTTTCAGCACCTTGGGGCAGGGACCTTGGTTTCCTGCTTGTAAAATGCTACCTACCCCTATGGTGCTGTCTGCATGTGTCAGTTAAATCTAACCTTTGGTCAATTGGGCATAATCCTGCCAGGGGCAGAGTTATCCTCCACACTGCCTGCAGTCAGCGGGGATTCAAGATGCTCAGCAGCTGTTTAATTGCAGTCTGACATTCAACAGGAAAGCGGTGACAACTTCCGAATGTAAATGCAGCCATGTCTGGCAATTAATAGATCAAGTCATGAGGAAGTGTTGGCAGCATTTGCAAACGAGCCCAGATGTTGCAAGGGTGATATGTTTGTCTGGGAGTCCTGCTCCTGTTCACTGGCACCTTATGTCAGAGCCTGGTTGCGTGCCGTCTCATTACAGCAAGAGCCCATGTCGGAGCCGTGGCTGCAAAGGTCAGATGTGTGGCGGAGCCTGTCCCTTGTCAGAACATGGCATTTATTCTATAGGATGTGGTCCCTCGCAGCGTGCGTCTGCAGAGGCGCTGCAATCCCACCTCCCCCGGAAGATTAATCGTAGGGGTGTGACTTCTGCGCGGAGGGAACTGCTGACCTCCCTGCCACATCCCTGCTACGCTGCGACTCTCAAACGAGCCACCCAAGTGGTGGGCACCAATAGGGAGTACTTCAGTTGCAGCTTGGCAGGGCCTGATGTGACTGGAGCTAAGCACAGCCCAGTCGGGTCGGCTGAGTCGGAGACGTGAGAGATGGGGGCAGACAGGTGCTGCCCCTGTACCTTGCCAGGTGGCTCCATTTGCTCGAGTGGGCTGTGCATGTGAGACCGGGCAGATTAATCTCAATGTTTATATTATTTTAAAACCAGGTGATGGTGGGAAGGGGGAAGGTGCTGTCACCCCCTTCCCTGCCCAGCCTAGAGACGGCCCCTTGATTAGGTGGTGGTGAGGTATCTGAGATGATTGTAGTCTGGGCCCCAGGAGGCTTGAAGCATGGGGTGGGAGGAGGTCTGGGTGGGGCTGGCAGGGGGAAGGGGGCAGGCAGGTTTCCTGGATGGCTCTTCATTAGGACTTGAACGTGCTGGCTGTGGGCCTTGTCCTGGTGGTGGCCCCCCTTGTTCACAGGGACGCATGGCGAAGGAGGGTGCCGAACACCTGGGAAACTACTTGCTGCAGTGTCACTCGGTCCTGATCGTCTCCAGGGCCGGCCGGGTCAGCAGTTATGCAAAGAGCCGCTGCAGGCCAACACCTCCAGGTGAATTGTGGCAAAAACCCTCGAGGCCGTAGGGAAAAACTGAGGATGTTAATGGCCGTACTGAAATCCGCTAGATGCATCAGATGTGAGAGTTAAAGCAAGAGGAGGCTTACATTGCAAGATCATGTTTGGCGTTGTAATCAATGGTTTTTGCACGTCTGACAACAAACACATAGCGTTAAATCCAACAGGGCTTTTGCTGGTTGCTTCAGGAGGGCTGAGATCTCGCTCGGACTGTGTCCAGCCCGACCTGGTTGGATTCTCTTCCAGAACGGGCATTTATAACGTGGCCTCCCCGGGATTCTTCACTGGTTTACCAAAGCATCAGGTCTCAGACCTGTCAAGTGTCTCGATCTAGTGGAAATAACTGTTGCTGACCTCTGTCTACTGACTCGGGCCAAAACTTATCTGCGTTATTAAGTGATGGAATATTTTGAGAGCTGGCCACAGAGAACCCGAAACAAACCAGGAACAAATGCCACTTATCTCTACCAGGAACAAATGTCACCTGCATTTGACATGTTCTTGCAGACAGGTGCGTTGGCTGGGAATGAAAAAGGTAATAACTAAGCAAATAGAGAGGTGCCAAAAAATCGGGTGGGAGAAATGAAGAAATTCATGGTCAAGTAAGCAGTCTAAATCAGTTCCTGCTTCCTGTATCATACCACAGTCATTTGTCAGGATAGCTAGGTAGAGCAGGACACAACGGGCCTGGGGTTTCTGATGGAAGACATCTTAGGACTGCCTGAAATAGTTTGAGGTGACAAAAACACTTGGAGCCTGGATCAGAAGCTGCCAAAAGCAAAGTGGGGAGGCAAGACCAGATGTATCTGAGAGATTGCAACATCTGGAGGAATTCCCTCCATGCAGCAGCCCTCGCGGCTCCCGGGAATGTGCTCTCTGTGCCTCTTTGTAGCGAGTGTACATGCACTCCTGCTCCCCACGCGCTTGCTCTCCTTGCCTCCAGCTCATTGGGGGAGGGCCAGGCACATATGGGTGACACATTTGGGAATGCTACTGATGTTCGTTGGTGTGGCATGAGAAACATGCAGTCTTGAGCGCAGGTCTGGGAAGGAAAATGCCATTTGGTTTCCAGTGCAGAGACCTCATGAATGAAGTCTTTCAATTGAGAATTGAGGCAATTCAGCATGAGAGGCTGGGTCTGCTTATTTTTGCTTCTTTCATCACCAGGACACTGGGAGGAATTGCCCTGGTCCTGAAACGCCACTGCTTAGCAGCTTGAGGAGGGGACCCTCTTAAAGGTTTGTTTGGGTTGGCGCATGACGGGGTCAGTGCTGCCCTCCCCCCCTCCCCATCTGGTTGTGGCTTGGAAGCATCATCTCTGAAGAGCTTGGTCATTTTTGAACAGTTCTGAGTCATTTCTTGGGTAGGACAGACCCTGGTGTTGGCAGTTCCCCATGTGGCAGTTGTGTAAGTTTGGGGTATAGCCCCCATTAGACTCCATTTGGGAATAGAGCTCTGGAGCATCCCCACCAAAAGCACAGGCCTCTGGACTCTGAGCCTGGGACGTTCCTGATCTATGCAAACCCAGCAGGATCTGAAAACCACCCCTCGTAGGTGGTCAGGTGGGGCATCTCAGCCACTACTGAAAACCAGGGGTTTTGCTCTGCACACCCCCAGTGTGCTCCGGAGGTCAGTAGACACGTGAGCAAGTCAGATCCTCCGGCAGGAGCAACAAGAGTTATACAGGCAGCAGCTTGCAGTCTGCAGCATCAAACTGTTTCTACCTTTTCAAAGCCTGCAGAGCATGTATCATGATGCTGCTTGCTTGCATTCAGTGATGTCTTTCCATTGTCCCCTGTCCTCTGCGCTCCTCAAATCATGTGTCATTCCCTTTGGACAAACAAAGTCCAGCCATTTACATGGGTAGAGCTCAACTGTGGGGCAAGAGCTCTGCAGTTACTATGCACATAGTCTTACCCGTGGTAAGAGCTGGAGCAGTACAGCTTAGTTCCCAGTGAAACAGGGCTAAGGTACCACAGGTTAGCTCAGGGGTGGGCAAAATATGGCCTGTGGTCTGGATCCGGCCCACCGGGGATTTTATGTATGTGGGGGCCGAGTATAGCCGAATGGGGCCACACCGATGGAGTGGAATTAGGCACAGAAGCTTGTTGATTGAATTCAAAAGAACTTTACTTACAAACTGCAATACAGGGACTCGCGTCGAAGCACACAGTGTAGGTACGCTCCGTACAAATTGCAAAACCAGGTGGCACACCGATGTTTCCGAGCATGCAGGGTACGGGGTACGTTGGGATGAACGGCGACGGAGTCGTTGGTGGGTGATCAGGCCTCCAAGTTCGCTCCAAGATACACGTGGAACTCTCTTCTGACGTACATGCGGAGTTCTCCGACTTGGGTGGAAACTGCACTAGCTTTTATACGGCTAGCGCGCCAATTGCCAGCCGCCAGGTAGCAATAATTTATGATAAGCCAATTGGTAGCATGCATGCAAACAGTGCAATTGCAAACTTTGGCAGGGATTGATCACTACGCCAAGGTTTTCCCCACCGTATCGAGGGACTTTTGCACTGAGTGCGTGTGTTGTGCTAAGAATTCTGTGCCAAGGCACTTCTAATCACCGAGCACAGACAATGTGGAGGTCCTCTGGCCTC
>JAGPOW010001661.1:10573990-10606981 GCA_030014935.1 Caiman crocodilus | reverse complement strand
GGTTAATTCCCTGTCCCTGGCTGATCTAGCGAAATATCAAAACCGAGCTGAAACAGCTTTACTGTTTTGATGAAGCCAAATGGAAGAGCTGTTTCGAATCTAAATGAAATTCGATAGGAAATGCTGTTCCATCCAAACTTCCAAACTCAAGGCAAAATGGAACGATGCCGTTTCACACAGCCCTATTTTCCTTGGCCACTTTTTATTTAAGAAAAATGTTTTCCATCTCAGGCTTCTCTGCATTGTTATTAAGTATAAAGGAATTAGCATTGACTATAAATAAGGCTAGAGTCCCCCCCTTGTTACATCGTGATGCTTATTTGCTAGCTGTGGTTACTGTACTATGCTTTGCGCCATTGCATACTGTAACCAGGCTTTCTTCATAAGTTCTGTTCAGCTGGGTTGTGCGTAAATGAAGTTTTTTTCCCCCACCTCTGAAAGTACAAACTATGCCAAAACCAGCACAAAGCTGCAAAAACAAGTGCCCTTTATTCCCAGAAAACTGTTGCTAGGGTTACCATACATCCAGGTTTTCCTGAACATGTCCTCTTTTTTGGTCCCTGTCCTCATGTTTGGGTGGGTTTTTAAAATGAGAGGAAATGTCCAGGTTTTTGGTCTTTCTCGGCTCTCCTGGGCTGGCTGCTCGGGGCTGGGAGCAGTGGGCAAGGTGACTGGCTGTTGGGGGCCTTGTGCTCCCTGCGCAGGCCCCGGCCAGGTGCAAAGACACTGTGTGTGTTGTGTATGTGCGCAATGTGGGTCAGGAGTGCAGGGCACTGGTGGGGCAGGGGGCTGTGGGTCCACAGTGCGGGGCACCAGCAGGGCTGGGGGTTGCAGGTCGGGAGTGAGGGGCACCAGCAGTGTTGGGGGGCAGGTGGCTGCAGGTTGGGAGTGAGAGGGAGCTGGCAGGGCTGGGGAGGGCAGGGGCTTAGGAGTGAAGGGCAGAGGCAGGGCAAGGGCATATCTCTGCCCCCCCAGCCCCACAATCATATGCCATGCCCCTCCCCTCCCCTTCACAAGCGTCCTCTTTTTTTGATACTGGAAATATGGTACCCCAAACTTGAACCAAAGTCATGAAACTGAAGTAAATATGTGCAATCTTAGTAAACAATTCAAAATGGAACTAAAATTAATATTGTTTCCTGTTCTGGTAAAGTGTTTAACGTAAATCTGCTCTGATACCAAAACAGCTAAAGTTCATCTAAAAGAAAAAAGCCAGAAATAAGCAACGCAAAAAGTAGCAGTAACTAAAATGCCACCTGAAATGTGTAAAAACACAACTAAGGCAACACCACCCCTATAATCTGGGTTTCTTAGGTGTCTAACTTTGGGGTTCTACGTATGTTATACATACTCATGTGCTTTTAGCCTGTATCAGTATATTATCATCACATACTGCTTATTACCCCTGCATAAATACCAAAGTGTTACAAGGAGCACACTCCTATTAACTTAAATCCCACATGCAAGAATCCCAGGCCCAACCTATAAAACAAAGAATTGGGTAAAAACTTTCTACAGGTTGTACAAGAAAAGGTGCAAACCAGTGTAAACAGGTGGGGTATAAATGGGTGTAACAAGGTAACCTCAAAACAGAGCCTGGCCCCCTGGGTTACCTTCTATCTGTACATTATGCTTTTCCAAAACAATAGCTAAACATCCTCCGCTATAAAAGACAAACAGGAGGGCAACGTAGGCCTTGCTCGTGTGCTGATCGGTATATGTACTGCTCACACAACGGCTTTGCTAAAGCATTGAGCAGGGTAGGCCTGAGCAATGCATTAACTCCCCACATAAACAGATCTTGGCGTGTGGGCCAGATGGGCTGTCCTGCCCGAACGTGGGAGGGGGAGATGGCTGTACAAGGTGTCCAGTACCAGGATAAGACTAGAATAGGAAACCCAGGTCAGGATATGAAACAAGCCCCTGGTACAGGACTGTTTGAGACATTCAAGATGCGGGGGGAATACAATGTGTAATTTGTTTTGCTCGTTGTATAAAAGGAGAATTGGAAATCAGGGAAACTTTGTAGCAGCCTAGGGGAGCCTATGTGGTGTCGTGCCAGCTACTTTGTCACAGGCACAAATGCCTTAATGCCTCGTCTGTTGTACTTGTTAGACGAAAACATGTTAGGGCTGTGCTTGTACACGATAGACCTGGCCAAATCTTTGCCACCAAACTGACCCTGTGATTTATTTTTTAAGGCAAGATTTGCGCTGCGATGTCCTGGCTACAACTTTTTGCTGGAATTGCAGTTCCGGGGACTTCAACACTCACACCACATCAATAACACCTTACAAGAACAACAGCAACAGCACTAATAGCCAGGGATCTTGATTGTCTGTTTAAAAATCCCAAGTTATCTGATTAACCCCTCCTCCCACGTTTCTCCCTGATTACAATGAAATGACATTATATATACAAGTATCGGTTGAACACAATGTTTTATTGTTAGATGTACAATTTTAAAGCAGTTTGGAAGGCTACCAGTGCCTCAGTCATAATAAAATAGATGCTAAATACCTATACATTTTGGTGCTTGAGTTTTGGATTTTTTTCTTGTAAAAAATGAGAGCTCCTCTGCCACCTTCACTCACCAGGACATGGGTCCAGCTGTGGTTCCCACCTCCACTTTGTGGTGCCGAGCAGCCTTGCTGTGCTTATGCCTTGCCCTGACCCACAGCCCTGCCATCCCTGTCGGTGCCCCTCAATCCTGACCCCCAGCCCTACCAGAGGGGGCCCCAGCTGCCAGGGCCTGCAGCCCCCTCCCCCTGTACCAGCACCTGATTTCCATGGCTGAAGCAGTGCAGAGCCCAGCGTGCCCCCCCATGGAGACTGGAGCCAAGTGAAGCCCATGGGGGTTGGGGGAGGATGCAGGCTGCCTGCAGTGGGGCTCAGGGCTCGCCACCCTGCTGCCCTACCCCTGGGGGCTTCCATGGCCCCGTGGGCAGGACCTGGTGTGGGAGGGCGGGAAGGCTGAGTGCTGCTGCTGTTGGGAACCCTGCACCAGCCCTGCCGCCATGGTAAGGTACCTCCTGCCCACCCAGCAGCAGTGGAGGGCACAACTCCATGCCAATGCTGCTGCTTCCAGGTGGGTAGGGGGTGTGTCACCAGGGTGACATGGTTGGTGCGGGGTCCCAGCAGCGGCAGCGCCGAGCCTTGCTGCCCTCCTCTCCAGGTTGCATCCATGGAGGCTTCTGGGGAGAGGGCAGCAAGGCAGGGAGTGCTGAGCCCTGCCATGGGCAGCCTGCATGCTCCCTAACCCTGTGCACAAATCTGGAGGGGCAAGTGCCCCCCTGTGTCCCCCTCCCTGGGAATGCACACTGGTGCCAGCTTCCCCCGCCCCCCAGATGATCCAGCCGGCCCCATGGCCATGCATTCCCATCTGGGCCCCATGCGCCACCCTGGCTGGGTAGTGCCCTCAGCCCTTGCCACCAACCATGTCCTACTCCCTCCCTCGCTGTGGAGGCCTCAATCCTCCCTCCCCACTCCCCCATGCCCACTCCTTTCACCAAGACTTACCTGTAGGCAGCTGGGGGAGCTGCTGTCCACCATGCCTGGCTGTATTCTTGGCCACATGCATGTGTGTGTGCATATACACTTGGTGCCCCCTGTGTCCTGCTCCCCCAGCCTGAAGCAGCTCCTTGTAGACTGGGACTCTGTCAGCTGGCAAGGCGAAACCTGTGGATCCTAACTCAGTTCTGTACCTGATGCAGGATCATCCTCATCTGCACCATTGCAGACCAACATTAGCCTGACCTGCACTTGGAGACTAGGAGTGATGGATATTTTACAGGCTCTCCTGATTAATCCTTTCTAGGGCTCCTCCCTCACCATAGTTAGAAATTCTTCCTAAAACCTAACCTAAATCTTCCTTCTTTGTGATTTATACCTATTACCTTTGCCCTGGGCCAATGTGACAGGGAGCAATTGATTTAGAATTGAAGATTAGTATGGTTGGAAAGGACCTCCAGGTCATCTAGTCAACCTCCTGCTTAATTCAGCATCGCCCCTAATTAAACCATCTCAATCAAATATCTGTTTAACCTTTGTAACAGCCTGTTTTGTATTTGAAATATGTGTTCAAATCCTCTCTTGATCATCTCTGAGGGATGATTCTGACTACTCCTTCTTCTTTTAGAATACAAAAGCCCTGCATGCTCTCTAGGCAGCTCTGAAATAAGTGACCACATTTTTTTTTAAAGATCTAAATAAAGTCTTTAGGCTGGGTGCTAAGAGTTGACTGATTTCTCTTTGGTTGCTAGACAATGCTGTGTTGTACAAACATACTTTGGGTTCTTTAAAATGCACTTGCCTTCTCACTTGCCTCTTTGAGGCCTCTTTGCAAACAGAGTAAAGAGCACAGCAGGCCACAGGTCGAGTTCTGCTCTCAGCAACCTTTGGAAGTGCAATAGGCTGTCTCTGCAGAGACTGTTTGGATCCATCAGTTGGGTGTTGGGGTATTTAGTTCCAAATTGGATTATTGAACCACGTGAAAGGTTTTGCAGTAAGACCTATTTCCTTCACTAAATGCATCTGAAAAGTCTTCATAAGCATGTGTGAATTAAGCTTTTCAGCAGTTTATATGTGTGGAAGGCAAAAACTATCCCCATGGGCACTGACAGGCATGCAGCTTCCTGATGTAACTCATGGTGCTTCACAGATGGCGCCACGAGTTACAGCAACACACTTCTCCCCCCAGTTCAGGGAGGTTGGGGATCCAGCTCCACTTTGGAGCCAATCCAGGAGGAGCTGTCTATCTCCCCAAGCCCCACACCCTGTCTCTCAGCTGCAGTGCTGTCTGCAGGATGGGAGGAGAGAAAGGAGGGCAGGGAGCTCTGGGCTGGGGTTTGCCCAGCGTGTGCTAGAGCAGGGGAGGGTGGATTGGAGCTATTTTTTAAGCACCTTTTATTTCTTGCCCATTTACCCACCTCTCTTCCTTCATCAATGTATTGATTTTTAATACCACACCCCAGCACAAGTGCTATTTGAGCAGATGTTGCTTTCAGTGTTACCAAGAACTGACTGGCTGTGTGTGTCACTTCCAGTTTGGAACCAATCTGGTGATGGTGCCGGCCTGGGAGCCCTGCAGCATGACAGCTGCAAGTGGGGAGAGGGAGGGGTTAGGTTTCAGAGGCGAGAGAGACCCACAGCATGTACCACTGGCTTTCAACACATATATAACAAAGCTCTCCCTCCAACTCTGCCTGCTTGCCTCAATACTCCTTGATGATGAAACTCTGGAGGCCAAAAGCCCTTTGTGTTTCTGGTGGGGTGGTACTGCCCGGGTAGTTGCAAGGCAGTTCTTTTGTCCACCCACGTGTCCTTCCTCCATTTCCACAGCTCCTGATGGAGTCCTACCCTTGGAAATGAGAGGGGAGTTTCATTTTCATGACCTGCTAAGCCCTTGGGCTCCCTGCCCAGGCTGCGCGCTGGAATGTGTACACTTGCTCAAAATTCATTGCTTCCATGTTTCTCAACAAAAGTCAGTCTCTCCTTGTGGGAGACTCGTATTTTGTTTCCAACTTCTTTGTTTTTCAAGGAAAATCCAGTGATCTTTTCCTTCTTAAATTAAAAATGTGTAGGTTTTTTTTTTCTCTTCCTTTTCTCCCTTTTCTCCTGAGGAAAAAATGTGTGTCCAGTCCAGTTGGATTCAATGCCGCTAAACTCATACAAGACAGGCTACCCAACAGCATTCAGATGGCGGTAACATTCATCCAATCTCAAGCTGGTATGGATGGCAACATTTTAGAGGTTCAACTCCCCACCTCTTTACTCAGCCTTGGTGGGATATTGCCTGTCCTGTGGCCCCGAGGCCTGAGGTTTTGAATCCAGCGGTCTGATTGCTGTTGTCCAGGCTGTCTCTGGGGTAGAGGCTCAGCGGGTGTATAGAAATTGGTGTAGGACAGATGACTAACAGAAAAAATGAAAGCACTGACTTATGACGTGGGAAGAGTTGGGTTTTATTTCTTGTTCTGCCATAGGCTTGTTTCATTACCTGCCCCAGCAACTGTGGGGCATTGCTGTGCCATGGCAGTCAGAGCAGCCTAAGCACCAAAGGTTAGCAAGGCAAAATTGAGTAGAATTGCATTGATCTGCAGGACCTGGGATGTGCCTGTGCTTTCTCATTCTGTCAGTGAAAAAGTACTGAAGGTTGCTCTGCTGGCTAGACACGAGAGAAAGCTCCTGGCTCTTACCGACGGCTTTTCTTTTTCTCAGCTGTGTGTGGTTCCCCTAAGTCATGGGACTCCCTTGAGATCTTATCAGGCCACTGGAGATGTGTGAAATATGCTGTCAGTCCTTTTGTTCCCCAGGATGGAGAACTCCATTCCAAAACCTGCCCTTACCAGTTTGATTTTGTGTGTTTTGGTTTTTGGCCTACCAATCTTCTTTTTGAGAACCAAGCTTAAGAGCCTGAAGTCCTGCCAGGGACAGTTAAACTGTTAATAAAACAGCCTTTAATTGTGGCAATTGTTAGGAGATTGTCTCCCTGGACTGCATTCAGTTTGGACAGTTACATGTCATGGTTTTACTCTGCATCTGGGTTTCCCTTCCTGGACTCCAGGCCTGTCCTTCTTTGGAGGGGCGCTTGCCCTGGGTATTGCTGGAAGTGGTTTGTGCTTTGCAGCCTGTGGCTGTAAGGGCTACATTCACCACTGCAGACCCTTGAGGCAGTTCTCTTTCCCACGTGCAGAGAGTGTTGGGAGACATGAGGTGCAAGGACAAGGGATGCAATCCTTGCAATGATTATTGTATTCAAAGCTGCATAAGGCAGCAGAGTGGTTTATCAAAAGAGTTCGAGGTAGGGCTCTTGGGTTTGTTTCCCAGCTCTGTCTGTGTGACCTCGCACAAATGGCATAATCCATCATGTGGTTTTCTCCCCTGTTGCAAATGGAGCTAATAGTTCCCTGACTCTGCAAGGGTGCAGCACTAGAAAACCCACTAATTATTGAAGCACTTGGAGAATATTGATAGCTGCTCTGTATGTAGCTAGATGTCCCCTTGCACACCCTCTGGGTTTACAGACTCCTTGCTGGATGTGATGGATGTGACATGCTGGGTATGGTGGCTCCCAGACAGTTGGTTATGTTCTTGGGGTGAAGCTCCAGCTGGGGCTCTGTGTGGAAAGTGCCCCTCCCCAGCAGCCAGGCATGAGATGATGTTGCTGGTAAAGATCTTAAACGGCTTCAGGCACCAGTTTGGCAGAAGTTTTGCATTTGGATGTTGCTTGTCTTTCCCGTTCCTCCTGACTGAGTTGTCATAGTCCCAGCCATTGCTGCTTCCATAGGTTCTGGCTCTGAATGAGTCTGTTTGCCTATCCAGCAGCATCCCAGTCTGGGATTCTTGGAGCCAATATAGATAATACTGGTTTCAGGATGTTATGGCTCATGACATCACACAGCTGTGGCTACCCAAGGCATCTGTAGCAGGTTGGGCTGGAGACGTATAAGCCCTGAGCCTGGGTCTGAGCTGGCCAGCCAGCCCATCCTTGAGAGCCAGGAAGTGAGGGACTCCTAGCAGCAAAGCAGCCGTACTCCTGAATAGACAGAAAGGGAGCAACTGTGCAATGCCAGGAACAAGGGAAGGTACCTGAGGCAGAGAAGGGCTTGTTATATGGGCAAGTGGCCTTGGTTTTATGTTGTAACCTGGAGTAGGTTTGCGTGCCTATCAGAGGGGACAGCTACTTGTTATTAAATTGCCCTGGTGGTTTCACCTGGAGCCTTGCAAGGGCAGGCTCAAGACCTACTTAGGGTGCCGGTAGCCCAAGAGTGACTGAGCGCGAGAGCAGAGTCCGAGTGCCCAGGAAGCAGCTGCATATGGGACCTGAGGGTCCCAAAGCCCAGCGGTGGGCTGTGCAGGTGACCAGAGGGGCTGAGCATGTACGAGGCTAAGTAGAACAAATATCAGGTGACATCCTTGAACTATAACACCTGTGAGGCTTGGGGCATGGTGCAGGGGCAGAACAAAGCTGTGCAATTAGCTCTTAAGGCTACAGGTGTCCAAGTCTATTGAGCCAGAGGGCTGAGTGGAGACTAGTGGGGTCCAGGAGAAACCTGGTGGAGATTTGTAAGACTCAAGTCCCGCTCTAAAGCCTCCCTTACTCAACAAGGCATGGCAGGAGGGCTACATTAGGGGTGAAGCCAGGCAGGAGCCACACAGCCACCCTTGTGGCCTGGACATACTACACCTGCTCTCTGTGCAACCAGTTCAGCTTGGGCAGCAGCACCCATCCTGCCCGTCCCTCCCCTCCCCTATCCTGAAGGGAAGGGGGAGCAGGGACTTCAGGGCCTGGAGTTGCTGCTCTTGTGTGTCATGAGCTGAGGAGCTCTTCTCCCTAGGGAGAGCTGGGAATGCAGTTTTTCACTCCCTTCTCTGCTGCTTCCTCCTCCCTCCTTATCTTGCTTTCCCAGTTCAGCATGAAAACATTCCACTGCCGTGCTCTCAAGGCCGGGAGCATCCTGGCGCACTTGCGGGGGTGCTGCTTTCTATGCCTGGGGTTGCTCCCCTGCAGGCTCTGCCATCCTGTGGGAGCTTGTAGCCTGAGCTCTGCATCTGGGAGGTTGTGTCCTGAGTCCCTTCACCGGTGTGTGCTCACAGACTGGCTGTTGGAGGGTACAGAATCGAATCTGCTCCAGCTCTGGGGTTTGCTGGAGCTGCCAACCCAGTAGCCCATTGCCAAGCTGTGGAGCCTCCCTCTCTTCTGCCCTGCTTGGAGAGATGAGCACACTACCCCATGTGTCAAGGCCCTGCTTAGCTGGTGAGAGAGATGCTGGAGGGAGCAGCATGCCTGGGAGGGGAGATGGGACCCTGAGCAATGCATCCTCTTTGAATTTGCTGCTAATAATAACCAATCAGTTGCTCCCCATTGTGCCCATTTCACGTCCTTGTTCAGGGATGTCTCTCACTCGGTCCCTCCCTCCTGCTTGCTGCGCAGATGGGCTGAGAGAGCTGGGGGAAGTTTACTCCGTTATGTACATAGCAACTCTCTGCGCACACACACGCCTCTTTCCCAGTTCTGTGGTTTTCCCTCTGACTAGACGCTGTGCAGACTTTTGATTTTGTGTCACAGGTGTCATCTAGCTGGGGGAAGACCAGGCAGAAAGCCAGGAGACACTGGCCCGCAGGGGTCAGGCTGCCTGCCCCAAAGCATCCCTGCCGCCTCCTGCCTGGGGAGTGGCTTAGTCAAGGGAGTGCTTAAGGACCGGGGCATCCGGTCTGACAGCCGCTGGCTGTGAGGGAGCCTTGCTGGGAGCCAGGGGAAGGCAGCACCTGTGCTGGTGGTAAGTAACACTTCGTTTGCCCTCTTGCTTTAGTGGCCGTTGGCTTGAGAATTTATCCTTCTCCCTCCCAAATTCACGGGAGATACTGGAGGGCAACTCCATCCAGCACACACCTCCCACTGCTCCCATTCCTTCCAGTTTGAACCGCATTCCCACCTGGCTGCCTCCTTGCTGGTAACTGCTGCAGGCGACCAGTGGTTCCTGGTTTCACTGCATGGTGGGATCAAGGCAGGCTGGTGTTCTGCGTGGTGGCGATTGAGGACGGTGAAAGCATCCCTGCTTCATCCATGCTTGGCGGAGGTATGATACAGCCGGCAAGACGGTGTTCTGGGGGGATGAGAGACTGGGGTTCCTTCCCGGTGCTGCCACTAGCTCGCTGGGTGATGTTGGGCTGATGCATGGCCCTGCTGTCCTCCTGTTTCCTGCTGTTAAAATGAAGCTGTGCCACTGCCCTTGCTTGCAGTGGGGGTGGGAAGGCTGCTGTGGTTCCTGTCTTGCTCTGAGCGCTGCGGATGGAAACTGCTTGCACAATGTTTAATGTTATTTGAGTCGATGTGTGAAATGTGGGTTGGCAGTGGCAGGATGTTGTGCCTTTTGGGTGACTTCCATATCCACTTTTCATGGCTTATTTTCACCACAGAGGACAAGGTATGTGCTGGTTGTTGATAGCAAGGTGTTCTTTACATTTGCTCTGACTGAGCATGAAATAAAAGGAGGTTCCTCTGTAGGACCTTGCTGCGGGGGGAAGCTTTGGCTTATGTTCATACCTGCTGTTGACTGGGGACACCAGTGTGCTGTTTTTTTCTACTTCCTATGCAAGTAGAAACAACATTGAAAAAAGAAAAAAGACTTGCAGAAGTCACTGCATACCTCAATTCCCTTCTTGCATTCGAAACCTTGTCCAACTTGATCCCAACTACATAGCTGGTTCAATAAAAAGATAACACCCTAATAAATCCTTGTCTCTCCCATCCATTCCCCTCTGATTTGATAACAATAGTACTGCCTTCCTTTCTTGAATGCGGAGATTTATGAAGAGCTCTAAGAACTGGGGGTTGTTATTAGGGACAGTGCTGGTTCAATGTATTCCTCGCATGGTTTAAGAAAGGAAGCACAGACTGAGGACTCAGAGCCCAAGAGCAAGAATGAGGCCCCCTGGGTTCCAGGCCCAGTGCCTCCCCTGTCACCGTACCTCAGTTTACCTTCCTCATTTGCTAAAACAGAAATAATACAGACCTCCCTGGAAGAGCTGAGAGACTGAAGCTGCTCATATTTGCAGATTGCAGCAGCATCACCACAGTACCTTAGATTCTGCACATATAGATGAAAAAGTTTTGTATTTCTAGAGGTCTCTGAGCAGTAGAATGAGGCCTGATTCCCAGACGGTGTAAACCCCAGGGAGTTGCCAGAATTACAGTAAGTGTCAACTCCCCTCGTACAGACCAGAAAGGCACCTAGGAATTGAATACTGCAGCTCCTGCTTCTTGACTTCTTTAAAAACTTCTTGCCATGGAGAGTGTTTGGTATTTCTTTTTTATCTTCCTCTCTTTTTGCGGGACTCTGCAGTACTGATTGTGCAAAGTTCAAACCCCGCTCTGAGTGCAGAGTCTGTTTCCTCATGAGCTTCTCGTCTCGTGCCCTCCGTCTCGGTTCTTTGCAGTCTTGGCAAGATTGGCCTGTGCTTAGCTCCATTAGTCACTTGTCGGAGAACTGAGGCACAGAGACTACAATTTAAATTGTAGATGCCCCCTTGCTCTAAGTGCCCCCTCTGTGAAGTCCAGCTGGAGCAGGGCTTTGCTGCTGTAGTTACATGTATTGTCGTTCTGAGCGCTCTCAAACCAGAACTTGTGTCTTGCATTGGACCTCCAGAAAAATAAGGAATACCCAGAGTGGTTTGCCATCTCTGAAGGTTTTGGTTTACATGAGACAGGCAGGGATAGACTCCAGTTCTCTACAGTGGCACAAGACCATCCTATAGTCCCCTGACTCATTCATTACATGCCGCCTAGCTTCTGCAATAAATGAGGCAAGGGTTTTTCAGGTAGCAGTTTCCTACTGCCCAGAGCAGATCTGTCCTCTGCACTGAATGAGCCAGGTATATATGGAAGAAAATGGGCAAGTCCTACATGAGATGTTTCACTGCAGAGCTGCCTAGTTAGCTCTGCAGTAAAGTCTTAGCATCTACATGCGTGGCCACACTAAAGTAATAAACGCTGCTGTAGGTTAGTACTTGTAAACACAAGTACTCTCTTATGGTGGTGTTCAGTGCACACACGTTATTATAGTGGTGTTTAGTGCATGTGTATACGCTGGAGGGGCTGGCTAGGGCATGATGTGGGAGCTGCCTGGTGCATGTGTAAATGTGGTGCCTGGGAGAAATAAACTCCATCAGAGTTTATTCAGTTGCATTAATGGCATATGTAGATGTGCCCAGTGTGTAATTATGTAACTGAGGATTATATCTTAATGGATATGCCTTGGAGGTCAGAATTAAAATTACACAAACTGTTGCTGTTCCCTGCCTATTTAGTGATTGATTGTGCAACAGTTTAGTCTAGCTCTTGGTTTTGGCTAGAATACAAATATGTCGATTGCTTTAAAGCAGATTATAAATGAGCTGTGCCAGCTCTCCTCACCTTCTTGGTATCACTAGCAGTGTGAGCAGCTGCCATGAATTGAGAAGGCAGGAAGGGGTTGACTTGCGAGCGGTGGCCTAGGTGAGGCCAAGCATCTGTCCTGAGGTAGCAGAAGCCGCAGGGAACTTGAGGGGTGGGGAGGAAGTGGCATCTTAACATCTGTTTTCTTTGAGTTGAAGAGTCAAGGTGGCATGGGTGCCAAGTAGACTGGAACAGAGAAGTATGCTGAGATGTGATCTGTTGTTTGCAGCATTAGCACAGACCTCAAGAAACTTGGGTTGCCTCTGTCTGACATCAAGTGACCTGAGGGAAGTTACTTAGTCTTGCTGTGCCTATGTTCCTTGCCTGTAAAATGGCAGTAGTAGCTGTGCCAAGCCTCCAGACAGCTGGCATGTATCAGGACATCAAAGGATATGAGGGTTTGGTGATAGACGTGGGAGGTTCAGGGAAGTTTAGAAGGAAAGATCTAGGGTCTGCCTTATCCTAGTGAACTGGAATGGAGAGCAAGATATCAAGGGGGTGCTGGAGGGGAGCAGACCAGGAGGGAAGGAGCTGATTTGAGAGTCCTTGGACCTGTCTCAATGGTGGAGGCCATGGCCAGCTCATGTTGTATACAAACTCGGCTTGGGAACCAGGAGCGTTGCTATGACTTGTGCTGCTTGTTTCTAACTGATGTAAGGGGGGAATCATGCAGCTTTTGAAATGCAGCATTTATGCAACAAAAATGCTATTTGTCCGTAAGGCATTGCTGGACTGCTTCCTTTGTCTGAGAGCAATTGCATTCCTGGAGTTTTAGTGTTTTTAGCTCTTACGACCACTTCTGTTGCATTTATTGATTTAGTGATAATAGAGGCCTCAGGTGAGGCTGTTTGCATTGCTTTTGTAGTTAACAGCTGGATGTCAAAGGTACCCCAAACAGCTAATGTGTTGAAATCCAGAGTTGTTCAGTGCTCAGAAGCACTAAGCAGGATTCCTGTAATTTCAGTGCATTAACTACTTTCGAGACTGCTGGCTCTCACAGTCAGTCAAAAGCTATGCATGCTTCCACCCTGCGTGTGACCTTGGTGAAAGCTTTCTGTACTGTTTTATAATTATAATCAGGTTTAAGGCCTTCCAGGAACTGACTATAATTTAACCAAGTTATTTGGCCTTTTAGGCTTCTTACTGAATCTATTAGCAATTTGAGTGTGACCAAGTAGAGGGCTGTGTACTTGGATTTGGCATATGCAGCCCTCCTCATTAATCTATGGCAGAGAATTAAAAGTTCAGAACATTTACTGATACAACTCGTATTGCAAACTTGTAAGTGCTAGTGGGTAACTTGGTTTTTCTGCTTACAATATAGTTAAGTGTTTTTGGGATAGACTACTTGCTTGTCTTCTGCTGTGGAGATGGGAACGTAGAGTATCAGGAGTGCAGTGAGTGACTTCTCGGGTAACTTGGTGAGACAGTTGACAGTATGACCCAGTTTTCATTCTCAGGTCCAAGGTCAATTAGGCAGATGTGTAACAAGCAGTTTCTTTGGCCTGGACTGCAGGCAGCAGCCCCCGTTCTTGTCTCGCCTCAGAATTGGTGCCCAGTTGCTATCCAGGTTGCCCACCCTTAGTTATGCTACTGCTATTAGACTATGAACCCTTAAGCAACCTTTTCCCTTACAGGCAGATAGTCTCATAACTACCTACTGGAGGGTTTCCTACAGCTTATTCTTAAGTGTCTGGTACTAGCTCTTTTTGAAGACAGGGGACTGGACTTGCTGAACTATGAGTGTAAGTGTCTGATGGCTCCTGTATGCCAAGCTGGGGAAACCACTTATGCCAAATGATAGTGATGATGATAGTTCTCCCATTCTCTTCCAGCTGTGTTGGGCATGTCATGTTTTCCCTGTAAGTCGTTTTGTTGTTTGTAGAGTTGCACCCACACATCGGTGCCGTATCGTATTGGCTGCACGTCTGGGACAAAGTGGCTTTTTTTGGCCAGTGTAGCCGATTAACGCACAAATAAATAAAATATGCCTTCTGGCTGGGGCCTCCTGGACTCTGCGTGCACATGCACAGCTGCAGCCCATGTGCAGCCAGGAGCACAGCTGGGCAGTGTGGAGAGCAGCACCCTGCAGGTAAGTCTGTGAAGAGAAAGGGATATGGGAGACGGAAGGATCATGATGAGGGGCAGATCAAGCCCCCATGGTGAGGGAGGGGCTGAGGTGCTGCCCAGCCAGGGTAGTGAGTGGGACAGAGCTGTGGGTGACTTGTCCAGGGGGTGTGGGAAGGGGGCGGAGGGGTGGCTCCTACCACTGTGTATCCTTGGGAGAGGCATGGGGCAAGGGTGGAGGCTTGCTGCCCACTCATTTGACAAGCTTTAGTTCAAGCACCCCTGCCACCATTTTTAAGTGTTAGGAATGCATCAGCTTCTGCCCAGTGCATGGAGCTCTGGCTGCAGCCCCCAGGCACCTTCCACCCAGATGCCTTCTGAGACATCCAAAAGCTGGAGATGAAGCTCCACGCACTGGGCAGAAGACGTGGCTGAAGCTTCTCACACCCACCACCAAAAGCAGCAGGCATGGCAGCAGTGGCTGGAGGTGAAGGGGGGCAAAACAAGACTGCCCCCCCCCCCAGCCCTGGCCAGCCTACAGCTGGTTGTGTGCCTGTAGCCCTGGGTGCTGCACAAGACTGGGCATGGTGCTGGCTACCAGGCTTGGGGCCCGCTGGTGCCTCCAAGCTGGCCCAGGAGGCCTGTTCCTCAACCAGCCCTTGCCCTTGCCACCGGGCCAGGCTGTCATGAAGCCCCAGCAGGCTGGGAAGGGCCCTGCCCCGACAGGCCAAGTAATGCCAAGTGTCCCAACCATTGTGAGACTCAGGATTTCAAAGTCAACATAACTCCAACTCCCAATCTCCCAATCCAACCCTCAATCTCTAGATTTTCCCAGATGGTAAGTAGAGGGAAAGAGGTGTGTGTAGGGGGAGATCAAGGCCCCCACGGTGAGGGAGGGAGTGGGGCAGGGGTGAATGGGGACCTGGGGCTGGGGTGGGTCATCCAGAGGCACAAGGTGGGTGAGGCTGCCCACAGAGCAGTGTACGTGTAGAGGGGAAGACATGGGGGCACTTGCCCCCTGTGGGGCAGAGAGGGTAGCTTGCTACAAGCTGGGGCTATGTGCCCTGCTGCCTTGCCCAACAAGCTCGGCTGTGTGACCCTGGTGTGCTTCCAGGGGATGTGGCTCAGGGCCAGTGCAGCCCATGTCCTCTACCCGCTCAGTGGGCAGCAATGGCATCCCTCCTGCCCTACTCCCTTCCTCACCGGCCTCAGTCCCCCCACCTTCCTTCCACTTACCAGCTGGGTGCTGTCTATGCATCTGTCAGTGTCTCTGTGCATCTGTGTTTGTCAGTCTGCCCCCACTCCCAAGCCACAGCCCTGCTGCTGCTTCTCACTCCTGACCCACAGTACCCCACATCCTGCCAAGATGTGCAGGGACCGTCCCTTCCAGGGCTCCAACCCCTCTCCCCACACACCCACAGCCTGCAAAACCTTCACAAATAGCACCCTAACCCACTTCAGAAATAGCATCTCATGATTTACATGCCAATCTATTTATTTAACAAAAAAAAAAGTTTGTCTCATGCATTTTGGCATGGTTGGGTTGGCAATATTGCAGGCCAGCCCCATGGGGCCCTTCCCAGCTGGCTTGGGCATGGGGAGCTGGGAGAAATCTGGCCACAGCCCCAGCCCAGGCTGCCCCTCTACCTCCACCCTCGGCAACACACTCAGACTAGCTGGGCTCAGCCCGAGCCCTGGGCGGCTAGCAGGGCCATGTCGGTGGCTCTGGCCAGGCCTCCCACCATCTGAGCAAGAGGGAAAGCTGGGCAGAGCCTGACTGGGGTCCTGTGCTTTCCCAGAGACCGAGAAGTTTAATTCTCACCCCCTGTTCCCCTTTGCCTGAGGTGCTGCCCTGCCTGGTGTCTAGCCTTGGGGACAAGGCTGGCAAGGGCTGCTTTTCCTTTACCCCTCCAGGCGCAGTGTGGCTGAGGTCCCTACAGGCCAGGGTGGGGAGTTTAAACCCCTTCAAGATCTTTCTTAGCCCCTGCGGGGGCCTGGCCACAGCCCCCAGCTCAACTTCCTTCCAGCCTTGAAGCTGCTGCAAAGGAAAGGGAGCGTGCTCTAGCGCCCCGGCTTCTAGCCTGAGCCACCGCAGGCGTGTGCCTGCATTTCCAGAATGAGAGGTCCGTGCCTGTGCACTTGCAAATCTGTTCAGCCTAGGCAGGTTAGACTAACCTGAAAGATTGGATCAGTTTAGGCTTTGGCTTTTTGAGTGTTTGTTCCTGGCCTGAAAGGGTTTGGATACTGTAGTGAAGGGGGCTTGATAGAAGTCTTAGACCTGGCCTATACTACAGGGTTTTGCTGACAGGACTGAAAGTTGCTCTCTGGTAGCTGAAGCCCTCTTTGCTGACAGAGCAGCAGCCCTTCTCCACCAGCTGGCAAATGGTGCGTGTGGATACCTGCATGGTATCTACCTTCCTGGTAGTGCCTGCTGTCTGCCAGCAGAGCATCTCCTAGCTAGAGTCCCCAGTACAATATAAGACAAAAGGCCTGGAGAGATGGATGGCACCTGCTGTCAGCAGTGCTCTGCATACTCTCAAAGAGGCTTTGCCCTTGGAGGGGGGGGTTAGACCTGTGCTTCCCAGTAGGTGTTGTGGGGCAAGAGGAGTAAGGCTCCAATCACTTTGGGAAAAATGGCTTAGCAAGTTGATACAGCTGATCTCCACCTAGTTACAACTTTGCTGTGTAATTTGAAGGTTTGTAAGGTTGAGGCTCCCAAATGTACCTAACAGGTTACCTTTTTATTATGTGAACTCACTTTGGAAAACTTAGTTAAACAATTGACTGACTTTTAAGTGCCTCAGATGTGCGCACCCTCCATGATGGGGATATTGTTGTTCCTTTCTAAACACAGATCTTTCTTGCATGAAACGTGAAACCAAGGATTGCTTTCATTTTGCAATAGTAATAACTATGCATCTAACAGTGACATCCTGGCTAAATGCCAGCTCCAGTGTTTATATATGGTCCATCTAAATTGGCCCCTGCGGTTCTAGCTGGAGGAGAAACGTTGCGCTTCACCCGCTGGTGCGTGCTCCTGAAACGACTGCTGTGCTCTACCCCAGATGCAACTGCACTTCAGATGGGGATGAATCATCTGTTATGTCTGTCTCTGCAGGCCAAGGTTTTTTCAGATTTGCAGCCCTGAATTTAGGCAGCTCAATAGCTGGCTTGATTTTTCCCAAAGCTGAGAGCTGCTGCCGCTCCTGTTGAAATCCGAGCAGAGCTGTGCGTAGGCAGTTCCTCTAAGAAGCAGGCTGCCCTTTCCTTAAGGTATCCAGAATTGGGAATGTTTGCTAGGTTTGTGGGATGGTTTGCGACCCTTCTTGGAATGGAAAGTACCGTGTGCTAGATCAGGGGTTGGCAATGTTTCGGGGTGGGGAGCTGCTTTAATGAAGGTTAGCTCTGAGCGTGGACCACTTCCAACACCACTGCCACCACTTCTTTCCACCATCTGGGGAAAGCCTGCTAGCTCCACGGGCCAGATACAATACTCATGGGACAGAGGTAAGCAACCTGTGTGCTAGAGGATTCTTTTGCAACCCCTGCCCTTTGTTCCCATGTCTTTTATTTGGTATGCATCCTACTGTTCTTCCATATTAATTAGGTTGAGGCCATTTTGCTATGCGTGAAGCAACCAACCTCTTCGGCTGCATAGTTCACAGAAAATTTTACCAGTGTTTTCTGCTTTCTAGATACCCTGAGCCATACCCACTCCATGGCTGGCCAAGTAGTCCTGATGTGGTTGGTCATGGTTCTGCCTTCCTTCCCAGTTCCATGTGGCATCCAACATTTATTTCCTGCCTCTTGCTGCAGGTGCCAGGTTTTTTTCCTCTTTTCTTTTCCCTTTTGCCTTTTTTTAGAAGCCCTGCGTGTTGGCTGCAGCCTGTGTGGGAGACCTTGCTTGTGGGGTGCTAATGCTCCTGCTGGAATTGAAGCCCAGAGGTCCCTGGCTAGAGGGTTTTGCCTTCCTGGGCAGCAGGGAGCAGGGTCCATTTCCTTGGATCTCGAGTATATTTTAACAAATTACTGTCCTTGTAGTGGCAGGGCATGGACAGTAACCTTGTCCCCCTGTTTTACCTGTAGTAGGTTAGGGTGCTGTTTATGCTTTTGGAACGAGCTGGATGGACACTTGTCTAGGATGGCTTAGATAGGGTTGAGTCTGGCTTGAGCATGGGGCAGGACTAGTGAGCTCCTAAGATCCCTTCCAGCCCTACTTTTCTGTGATTCTAGGAGTTGTGTGTGATGCCTGGAAAGTACGAGTTGTGCGGTGTGCTTGTATGGGAGGGCTCTGCAGAGGTGACTTTACTGGAGTGGGCTTGTTCCAAAAGCAATACAGCATGTTTCTTATCCTTTAATCACAGTGTTGACAGATTTATTATTGGCTTGGGGAAAATTGCTCTTCTCTGAAGCTTTTGATCATAGGAAGAAACTTGGGGCCCTTCTACACATGATTGGTGGGGGAGAGGGAGGGCATTATAAATAAATATTTATTAAAGTAAATAAATTAAATTTGTCTGAAGTATCTCCTTAATTGTGCTGAAGTATTTTGTCCTGCTTTGCTTCTGCTCCTACCAGATTTTAATTTTTTTTCCCTTGAAGTGTTAACATTTCTGTTGTTCAAGGGATCACTGCTCATCAGCTCAGCAGAGGTCTGGTTTTGTACCCACCTTGTGCTCCTCCGACATAACTGGAGTTGTTTGCGCATGGCTTAGCATCTGTGAAGGTGAAACTTGTGGTCTAGCTAGCAAACAGTTTGGCTCATGTGCAGCCCAGCAATAACTAGAGCAGGGGTTCTCCATCTTTTTTGCACCAGGATCCATTTGTAAACATCAATGGCCAGTCCCGACCCAGTGCCCTTCACTCCTGACCTGCTGCCCCAGGCCCCAGCCCCCCAGTGTGTGGGGCTGGGAGTGGGTATTTGGGGTAGCGGGGACCCCAAGCAGCTCCTTGCAGGCTGGCACTATGCCAGACTAGACCTCTTATGCACCTACCCTGATCCAGAGGATCGATGGTTGTCTACTTTAAAAACCCTCCAGTATTTTAGTATTCCAGTGTAACGAGCATGACCACGCTCTGATCTGTCTGTCTGTTTTTTTGTTGACTTCCCAGGAAATAGGAGTTTGTAGCTCACGTGTTTGAGACTGAACCAGGTGAGGAGGCCTGGGCACCAGTCCCTGCTCGCGTCTGTCCTGAGCTTCGGACGCATGGCAAGAAGCTGAGTGGAAGCCCAGCAGAAAATCCTAATTCTTGCTCAGCTCCTGGGAAGGGGGCTCTCCTATGATGGCTCATGGGTGCCTGTGTGCTTCTGAGGCCTTAGGTGTGATGGACAAACTCTGCAGGCTGCATACTCTGAACTGTACTGTTCTGTCCCAGGAGCTGTGTGCAGTACCATCTGAGCCGAGAGCTTCAGCCAGTTTCCTTGCAGTTTGAAGTGTGTCTTGCCAATTTTGAAGCCAGGCTGGAAGTCCTCTCTAGCACCCTGTTGGGGATCTTGAGGGTGCAACTCAGCTGGCTGTACAGAGGAGAGGGAGTGATTTTTACTTTTCTGCCATTTCTTCTGTCCTTCCCACTTTTTTTCATGTAGATGTTCCTGAGGTCGTCTTTGGTCCTCTCTCTGACGTCTGCTAGGAAATGGAGCGGTGGAAGATCAGCACCTCTGCTTAGAAGGGTGATAGGGCAGTTCATGTGAGCAACAAGTGTTTGAGATGGCAAAGCGGTGTGTCTTTTGGAAATGTGCTCTGTTTCTATTGGGAGGAATCCAGTGACTTGCCTATTGAAGATACACCCACTTGAATCCTAGCTGAATGTGCTGAGCCTATATGGAAAATACCCAGGCAACACAGTGTCCCTAGCACTCCCAGGTGTTTTCATCTGGTTTCTCCTTCTCAAAAGGCCCCAGAGCTGCCCAGGTGGAGATGATAGAAGAGAGAGTTTGGGTTTGAGCCTCCAGCAGCGAAAGGGAAGCTGACGAGCAGGAATCCACAGGCTGGAAGTACTGGTTAGACGTGTTGAGTGAGTGGGAGTGTGGGGGCTGTTACACAAGCATTTATAAAAAAGCTGATAATGGCTGGATGGACATCTGCTGAAGGGAGAGGGGATTCATTTTGGCAATGTGTGTGTGGAGAGGGTGATGCTGAGACAGCATGGCTGGCTCCAGGGGGACGGGGTGGGTTTGCATTCTTGAGCTGTAGAAGTGGTGAGCTTATACACCACTTGCTGAATCCCTGGAGGCTGGGTCCAAGTGTTGCGACTCCTTCTGAAATGGGTGTTCCTGTGTCTGATGCTTGGGGCCCTGTTCACTCCATGCAGCTGTCCCTCAAAGTCACGACGTGAGCGACCGACTCCTGGGGCTAGCTGTTTGCTGAAGTGAATGGTGAGCTTCCATACAAAGCTCGCGTGTCGAAACATTTGTATCACTCGGGGGGGTGTTAGTTTAGACGTATGTGCTGGAGTCTCCTGTAGCCAGGGGCCACTAGGCTTTCTAAAAATGGTAGATATTTTTTCCAGCATGAATTATAACCCCAGGTAGCTCTATTTTTTAACTCACTGGTGCCAGCAAATAAACGACTCCCTGGACTGGAAGTTGGTGGTTGTGTAGTGAGCAACAATAATGATCAGCTGTCATTCATATGGGCAAACTGAGGATGATCCCAACCTGCAGTATGTATGTACTGGGTGATTAAAAGGACCTTTTCTCCCAAGCCACAGAAAATGTGGTGACACTGACAGGGAAGAAGAAGGTTAGAAGTATATAGATGAAAATGGGGAATTCTTTTGAGAGAAGAGGTTTTTTTTAGTGGCCAAAAAACCACAGTTTTAAAATCAAGAAAGAAAACAACTTTGACTACGAGCCATCGTTGTTCAGCAGTGAAGTGGATACAGCAATTAGACATAAAAAGCAACATGTAAGAAATGGGGAACTATAAATGACGTTAAATGCAAAGTTATCCATTGGGCGAAACTGGTAAGGGAAGCCCAGGATGTCGGGGAAAACTCCACAGCTGGAAGTGGCCCTAAGAAGGATTTTTAAGTATATGAGAAACTAAATAAATCCTCGGGGTGGTCCTAGACTCTTACTAGGAGATGGTAAAACTATTATTGATACAGGAAAGACAAAAATACTTAAAAAAAAAAAAAAAATGTTCTGTACTTGAGAAGAAGCAGGGTGACCTGACTATCACATGGGAATGCTAAAGCATCCTCCATTCCATTGGGAGCTGATGAGGGGGTTAAACAACATCTGTTAGGGAAAAAGCCTTTTCAATCGGCAGGCATCAAGGGATTATCTGTACTGCAGTTGCAACATGTCCTGGCCAGGGTGGTTTGATCAGTCCCTTCAAG
Organism: Caiman crocodilus; assembly: GCA_030014935.1. Lineage (NCBI taxonomy): Eukaryota > Metazoa > Chordata > Crocodylia > Alligatoridae > Caiman > Caiman crocodilus. Next base: position 10,585,635 of record JAGPOW010001661.1, on the reverse strand, counting down.
AAGTCCATCTGTGAAGGCACTTTCAGCATCCCTTTAAAGCTGTTCTTGAGTCTTCCATCTCTGGCATGCTTAAGCAGTCACTGGGGACCTGCCTCAAGTGGCAGCACCAGTGTATTTCTAGGCTTAGAGTTTGCCTGCAGGCATAGGTGGGTGGGGGATGCTCAGGCCTGTCCTGGCTGGGATATGCTGCTGCTATGGACAGACTCCAAGAGTCCTAGAAGAGTTGGCCAAGGAGATCAATTACACATCAATCTGCATAATTGATTGGAAAGAAGACTGCAAGGTGATCTGACATAAAAGTACCTCCACAGGCAGAAACAGGGAGTGAAACTAGCTCCTTTGCTAGTAGAGAAAAGCCTCATCAGCCTCATAGTTCTTGTGGGCTGAAGGTAGAGCAATTCAAATTAGAAGTAACATACTGTTTTTAGCACTGAGGGATGCTTAACCACGGGAATAAGCGACCGGGGAAGTGGCCGACAGCACTAATATCGAGTGACACCCTTAAAAGGATCTCATAGCACTCCAGGACACCATAGCACACTAGCTGAGAATCACTGTATTACAGTGAGTTGGGACTTCCTCGAGGTTTTGCCCGTGCCACCCATTTGTAACTTAGAGCGTGGGTGGTAGGGTTGCAGCTCTGCCCTGGGCCTGCGCTGTCACTGCCCTGCAATCCCAGCCCTGGCCCCTGCCTGCCTGTCCTGCTTCCAGATGCTGCTCCCTGCCCACCAGCTCCCCCATCTGATCTACCCAGCCAAGCGCACACTGCCAGCAGGGGTCCTGAGTTGGTCTCCAAATAGGCCTTGCCCATCCACTTTGTCTGGCACCCTTGGTGCTGAATGATGGTGCACAGTCTTGGGGTGCCCGGGCAGTGGGGCTGGGGCCCAGGGGTGGGGGCAGGACTGCCAGGAAGCAGAATCTGGCTGCTGGTGCCACCCCCACTGCATGGCTTCACGGACTACAGCTCCCAGTGTGCCTGAGAGCTATGTGCAAGGATAGGGTGGGCTGTGCCAGGCGGCATTTCCACACCCATGGGCAACAGGGCAAGTTGCATGTGCCATGGTGTGGGCTGCTCTCTGGGCCTGTGCTGGTTGGGGCTGAGGGACCCGCCACAAATCAAATCTGACCCAGGGGCCATATTTTGCCCACCCCTGCTCCAGCCTGTTCCCCCTCCTCCTCTGAGGTTATGCCATTATCACTGTGCTTAGGAAGTGCTGTGAGGAGCAAAGCATACACGTTTCCAGTAGCAAGTCTAGAGCACCTGTTATGTTTTTGGAGAGCTCTGCCCTTAGGTGACGGTGACTGAGGGAGCATTTTCATCAAAACAGGGAATAAAAACCTATCTATTGCTCAGTTTGTTCTTCCTCCCAGGCAAGTATATACACCTCTAGTGTACAGAATGGGGGCCTATTGAAGGCTAAGGTGAGAAGTTTGTTGGGAGGCTCTTGCTTAAATAATTGGCAGCTTGGCACTGTTCTGCAACAAGACCTAGGTTGTTACTAGCACTGTGGGAGCAAGGGCTGCAATTAATATACAGACTATAAAATCAGGCTCTTTTCCTGAGAGATGTCTCCTGTAATCCTGCATGCTCCTCTTCTGCACCAGAATGCTTCCTCCAATGAGTCATTGAAAAGTTGTTAGTAAATTTATTTTCCAGGCGTTTGATAGGTCTAATGTGATTATCCCTCAGCTTGCCCTCCCTTCTCTCCCCCCCAGTTTTTTACAATGCCAGCAGATTATCCTTTCCCTAATGCCTCCCATATGGCAGACTTGTGCACTCAGATGGAAAAAACATATTGCACTTTGTAACAGGGAGCCAGAGGCTCTTCTTTACTTCAAGGTAGGAACTTCAGCAGATAAGGCCCACAGGCAGGAACCAGCAGCTGGACTTGGCTACCTGTCAGGGGAGCACCTGACTCCTGGGAGGAGCAGCTCAGGGAACGTAAGCTTGGAGCCATCAGGCGGAGGGGCCAGTGCTGCCCTGAGCTCCTGCCAGGGGTGAAAGCTGCAGGCCTGGAGGTGCCCCACAACCCAGGAGAGAGTCAGTGAGGAGAGGGGGCTTCTGCAGCTGTATGATGATGGCCCCAGAGGGGCTTGGAGAGGTTTTCATTTGAAGCAGGCTGTTGACAGCTTGGTTTCAATTCATCCTGGAGGACCAGGCTGTGGACTGGATACCATATAACAGGGTGCCTGGGGCACTCTGAATTTCAAACTCTGCAGGGAGGGGTGAGCCATGCTAGGGCTGAGAGGGCTGAGGCCTGGGCACAAGTGGAGTGGGGTGGGTAAGGGCCAAGGCTTGGGTATAAGTGGAGAGAGGTAAGCTCAGGCCAAGGGGGCAAAGGCCCGACCAGAGTCGGAGGAAGATGGGCTAAGGCTGAGGCCCGAGGGCCTGACCAGAGCCGGGGCAGAGTGCGGGCAGGCTGAGACTCAGGAGGTGGGCCACAGCAAGTGAGCCTAAGCTAGACGTCTATAGCCAGAGCAACCAGTGGGCTTAAGGCCACGAGGCGTGAAGCTTATATGGGCTGGTGAAGAATGAGACCTGTGTGGCATAGGCATGGCTATGGGGAAAGCTGGAGGCCAGAATGAATACCCCTAAAACGATTTAATGCCTAAGGGGCAAGACTGGTGCTAGCCAGGCATGAGAGCGGTGGCAAAATGAACAGAGGCCCTGGGGAGCATCCTTGAGGACTATAATATCCATCAAGGCATGGCAGGCGACACACAGCCAAGGAAGGGTACCCTGGGGAGCTGAGGTGAGGCAGGAGTAGTTTGGCCCCAGGGGACATTCCAGCTCCCTTGGGGCCAGGACCCGCTATACACCTCCCCAGCACCTTTCGATGGGAGGTCCCAAAACAGTCTGCAGCTTTATAACTAAATCTCCCAGCACCCTTTTGCTGGTAGGAGTGTGGGTTTTCTGTGGAAAGGGCAATGAAACTAGGCAAAGAATGTGGCCTCTCTGCTCCAAGTTTACCACGATAGTTGGGCTGGAGCCAGGACTGAAGTGGGGAGTCCTGCTAACTAGTCTGCTGTAAGCACTAGGTGATGCTGCCAAGGAGAAAGAGGCTCCAGGTTCAGATCTCCCTACTGCTGCAACCCGTGGCTCTGAGCGCACCATGTCTGGGCAGGGGACGAAACCTATCAGCTGCATAAGCAAGTCACTTCCAGCCCAGAGAAGCTGGCACTGAGGCATGACTTTCTGCTGACTGTGCCCCCCTGAGCTTGCCTTCGTACTGAAGGAGAGGGTTGGCCAGTTCTGGCTGGTCTTTCTGTTCCTCGCTTTGTACCACAATGCGCTCTTCCTCTTTTCATTTTTGTATCTGGCCGAAACCGGGAGCTGAATCGCCAAGTGAAAATGGCTGCTTTTAGTAGGTAGGAAGAGCCGTAAAGGCGTTCTCAGGCCCCAGCGTGGTTTGAGCCAGGAATGCAAATCCTTATTCGTGTCGGCATCAATTCAGAAAGGTGCTTAAGCTGAAAATGTTAAGCTGCTTCTTAAATTCAACTGATTTAAGCATGCATTTAAGTGCTTGGTTGGAATCCAGCCCAAAAATCAATAGACAGATTGCATAGATTAATGACATGAGGACAGTTATGCAAGTAAGCACTCGCACTGATCTTTTTTTTCGGTAAGCTACCCCTTGATTTTCCTGATATTTAAGACTAGCAGGAATGCACAACTTACTCTAGGGGTAGGCAGCCTCTTCTGGCTGAGGGCAGGGAATATGACTCTTCCCAAGCTGGAGTCGGGCAGGCTGGCACTCACGTCCGTGGAGGCAAGGGGAGAGAGAGTGCCTGCTGCTGAACTTCATGTCCATGTGCCTGAACTGGATTTGGAATAACCCCAAACGCATGGCAGCACAAAGGGATGCGAGATCTTTGAGCCATAGCTCCACAGTTAAAGTATCTCCCTTTTGAGAAAACTTTTAAATAAGTCTGAAATGTTTGGACTGCCATGTGTTTAAGATTATGCCACAGCAGTTCGGGCTTGAGGCACTACTGTTGCAGTTTGTTTTGGGCACTTTCATCTCACGGTCTCTTCCAGATTCAGGTCTTGTATTGCTTATGGGTTGAGGAATTGTGTATCAATAGCTCAATGTAAGGATGACAAAAAAGATGAGGGGAGGAAACCAGAGATCCATATTTTGCTGCTTTCAGGCTTGCTAGTAACTTCCCTCTGGTTTTTGTAGCTGTTCATACTCCAGGCTTGACTACATAACAGGGATGACATCTTTTCTAGGGCAACATACATGTGCAGGTAACATCTGTTTGCTGCCTAATCTGAGAGACCCAGGGCTTCCTCTCTCTCCAGCATTGTCTGTGGCAGGGGTGGCCAGCCTGCAGCATGGGTTCCACAAGTGGCACGGGGAACCCCTGCGTATGGGCACGTGGCAGATAAGGCAGGCAGCCAAAAGCGGAGCAGCAGATTGGGAAGGGGGTGGGAGCGGCACGCACGGAGGCTTGCATGGCATGGCGGAGGCTCGGCGCAGAGGAGCAGAACACCAGGATTCTGCTTTCTGGGCGGACGTGCCCTGTGCCATCTCGCACTGCTGTAGTGGCGCTATGATAAATCCCTGGGTGGGAGAGCCGCTGCTGGAAACCAGTTTGCTTGGCATCCTCATCTTGTAGCTGATTTTGCCATTCATATTTTAGTTCCCTTACATCTACTTAATGGCCTTTTATATATTAACCACAGCCCTTCCCAGTTGGTCCAAGAGAAAGCTGGCTTCTTAGGGTGCCTTTCTGCTGAGCTCAGGGAACTGGCTGCCTGATCAAACCCAGCTCCTGCCTCTCTCATTGCATGGAAAGCCTGAAGTGCCAAGTATACCAGCAGGGGTAAAGGCTGAATTACATCTGACTCACGCAACAGATGGCAGGAATTAGGTGCAAGACGGCAGCAAAATCCTTGCACTGGCATCAGCAGCTCAGACTGCAGCGCAGGCAAGCAAAGCCAGCCCAGACTGTGGGAGGAGTGTGGAGAAGCCTGTGGGTGGCCACAAATTCTCGGCCTCTGCCCAAACCAGCCCGCTCTGAGCTCATGTCTGTCAGGCTGCTAGGGTCACTCCTACCCAGTCCTCCCTGCTGCAGCTCTTGCTGCAATTTCTTCTTTGCTTCTCGCTGCCTATTTGTCCCTAGGGTTGGTGGCCAAGTGGGGCCCTAGTGACTGGTTTCAGCTCATCAGCAGGGACTTCCCCAGTAAATGTTGAGTTCAGCTGGGATACTGATATAGTTGACCTTTTACTACACAGCCACCAACTAGGCCCTCTCTTTCTGCCCACTTGCACCAGAGGAGGAGGGATCTTTATCGGGCTCAGGAGCTGGGCTGCAACACCACTGCGCAGTCTCTACTGCTCTCGGATGCTGACGAGTAAAGCAGGTGCTGCACTGTCCGGGCGCTGGAGACAGGCTGGTCTTTATCTGTGTGGAGCTGTTGGGTCGCTGATTGAAGCTGGGAGCAATTGGCCTGACGGCTGCGTCTGCTGCAGGCAGCCACACAGCCTGAGAGTCCTTTGAAGTCTGGAGTCTCATGCAAAGCATGTGGGATAGAGACCTGAGGCAGCAGAGCGGGGAGATGAGGACAGTAATGAGCAGAGAGGAATGTGCCCTTGGGAGGTGGGAGAGGGACAAGGGGAGAAGAATGAATCAATGACATAATGGGAGTGAAGGGTGACCCCCCAACACCTCCATGACTGCTGGCAATATTGGCTATTCCTCCTGCAGCTCTTAGTCCTAGAGAAGTCGGGCTGGAAGGGAGTTCCTGAGGTCTAATCCACCATTTCTCAATCCATGGATCATGACCCACAGGTGGGTCGCAAGAAAATACAAAAGGGTCGTGAACAAACTTTTAGAAATGAATTGTTCTTTAAAAAAGGAAAACAGAAATAGTGGCTTTTCCCTTGCAGGCTGGCAGGATCACACCTGTCCGAACCATCCCATACAACCACAATCTAAGTGCTACATAAGACAACCCTCAACCCTGATGCAACATAGATCTAACACCCTCATCTGTCACAAGTAAAGCTGAGGAACCACGTCAGCCCATGTGCTGCTTCTATGAAATGTTGTCAAATATATGCCCAAGAGATCCTGGGCAGAGGGCCATGCCCCCCACTACAGAGGAAGACAAACCCCCCACAGTCCATACCAGTCTGATCAGGGGAAAAATTCCTTTCTGACCCCAAATACGGTGCTCAGTCTGAGGGGACCTCAGGCACTGAGTCTAGACCTCTGCTGTTACAGGCACCGCATCTGTGTTCCCATTTCTGAGTGTATCTACTTCTGGTTAAAGGTGAGTTGAGGGTTTTATGCCTCTATTGCTTCTACTGGGGGGCTGCTCCAGACCTTCCCTTGTCTGATGATTAGTGGCCTTCTCATTTCCAGCTTAAATTGGGCATGGCTAAGTATATCTCCACTTATACTCATGCCAATGTTACTCCTTAACTGCAGGAGCTCTGGTTTCCTTCCTGACACATTTACCAAGGGTGTTCAGGCTTTACAAAGTGTTCCATTGCGCCACGCAGCAAACTCGTGGCGCTGTGCGTGCAGGAGACTTTCACCGGTCCCCACCAGTGGGTGAGCAGCACACGATCTCATTCAGAGCCATTCTTTCATCTGATCTTGGCATCTGTTGAGTCTGGGTCATGGCCAGCAGCGAGGCTTTTCCTGTGCCCTTTCTATTCCTGGCTGCCACTCTGCTGTGTCTGTGCATGCTGGCGTATCTTGCTGTGTATGTGCCTGTGCCTAAAGGCTTAATGGTGATTATTTATCCCTCTGCCTTCTCCATGAGCAGCCTCCAGGACTTCCCCTGCCACTGGAACTTATTTTTTCTCAAAGTTAGAGAGCTTTTCCCTGGAGAGCGTTGTGGGTCCATCTTCTGTTAACCCTTCTGATGCTGGTCCACATGCTCTCCTTCCACAGCCAGCTCCAGCACAAATTCCTCTCTGCTTCAGCAGCTTCAACCAGCTCATTGCTGTTTTTCATTTAAATGGACCACCAAGAATACGCTCCGTCTGCACTGTCCACTGAGGTGCAGGCCACCAGGCCCTTCTACCTAGGGCTGGGGAGAGCTTGCAGCCGTCTTACTGGCCTCTGCTGTCCCATGAAGGAAGGGGTTAAGAGAGCTGGGAGAGGAGGGTGGATCCCACTATTCCACTCTCCAGCAGGAAAGGTTTCAAGTTGACTCAATGATTACATTACACAACCCAGAGCAAGGAAAGCTGGGAACATCTGGAGTGGCAAGAGCCACATGTCTGAGGCCTTGGGGCCTTCTCAGTGAGGAGCTTCTCTGTACATCTCCAAGCCCCTCTGGGAACCTCAGAGGAAGGGTAGTTCAGTGCATCTGAGCCAGCACACCTGGCCTTCATGACTGGATCACTGCCAGGAGCGAGGAGGGAAGGCAGCCTAGTTTTGCTGGCCAGCAACACCACAAATCCTGGGGAGAGGAAGGCCACCTTAACCAGAAGCTGAAAGTGTGTTTACTGAGAAAGTACCACCTGCGCACAACAGGCTCTGCCCCGTCAAAGGCTGCCTAAAATTACCCGGTCCTGCATCATACCAGCACCATTCATTTACCAACCAGTGCCTGATTCGGATGGATCCCAAGGGTGTGAACAGGATACAACAGTGCATCTGACCAGGGTCCTTCTCTGCCTGTCCTCTGCCCCCAAGTCAAATCCACAACTTCTCGCTCATTATTTGTCGAGACCGTCAGCTGGTCCAGTCTGCTTCATTCTCTGGCTTCAGCATCTTGCAATGTGACACTGCTGTAATCGCAAGCTCCCATCTCTTCTGTGTACACGTAGCACAGCAAATACTGCAGCCTCTCGGTCACCCACACAGCTGGCTCCCTGGGAAAGACCTTCCCAAAGGGAAACAAGCCTGACTTCTGCTGAGCCACTTTTGCAGCGCACAGACAGCAGCCTGGTCCAGCTGACTGCAGCTGCCTACCGCATGCTAATCTGGGTGGCGGGTTTGTCAGTGGCCATGGGGAGGAAATGCAAACAGGATGGTAGTAACAGAAGAAGGCACCCTCTGGTTTGTGGGTGGGGGCTGTTTCTGAACAAGAAACAGTCGCAAGGAAAATATATGAGATAGGGAGGTCATCTCTCGAGTCCTGGGATTTATGCCACGCATAAGATTTAATGCTCTTGTAATTACCCCAGGAAGCACAGCATTGGAAGAATTCCTAGGCTGAAATCAATTAATGGGTAAATGCACAATGTCCTCTAATTCATCGTAGTGCTCCTTAACTCTAGAGATGCCAGTGGCTTTTCAGCCTTCCTATTTGTTTGCAAACATGCCTAAAACATAGGGTGGGGCTCTCCTTCCTGCTCAGCCCCATTCCTGCTGGGGCACAGAACGACCATCAGAGCCTTGGAGCAGGCTGGGGAGGAGTCCTGCAGTGCAGGAGTGGAGCAGATGCATTGGCCAGAATTGGCTCAGAGGTGCAAGTACAACTCCCAAGCTGTCTGTCCCCTTGGACTACCTGCCCAGGCACTTTTTGGCCCCTTAGCAGTTTGGTTTTGGGAAGGAACAAAGCCTCCTTAGCATCACCTGGACCTGGCATGCAAGCTTTGTCAGACCTTCTAGACCTAGGGCACAAAATTGCACCCCCAGAGATCTTTAATCCACCTCTGAAATGCAGCCATCTGCCCTGAAGACGATAGCAGCTCTTTAGTAGCAGCGTTCTGCAGAGCAGCTGAGGAGAGGAAGCAAAACAGAAACCTCTGAAAAAATTGGAGGCGTTTAATTACTCACCCTAGAACAAGCTGCCAGGCAATCAGTGTTGTGGGCAAACTGATGTATGTGTGCTCAGTGTCTTTTTAAGTTGTGGTTTTCAGTGCTGCCTCAAAAGAGAGGGCACTGCTATTTGCAGCTTCCTGGTCTCTTTCAAGTCACTAGTTGTTGTACCATCCAAGTGCAGTCTAGCTGTCCAGATCTTGAGAAAGTCTCCTTTTCAAAAACTAGTTGGCCTTAACTCTTCTGATCTTGTGAGCTCTGCACTGGCAGTGACGTGGTTACGCACATGGTGCCACAGCTAGCTTTTCAGCTAAGGCCACCAGCAAGTTGTTTCCCCTGTGTACCAGAGAGAATAGAACTTGGTAGATTTAGCCACGTGATACACTTTCCACCCAGTTTCTTCAAAGAACTGCTCCATTACTTGAGCCAGCAAGAGGAAAATGAATGTGCTTTAACTAGCAGAGGGCAGTGTTCACTGCCTTGTGCAGTCCCTTCTTGCTACGCCCAGTGCGTGACATTATTCATTCCATCCATCCAGGAAAAGCACGCACCAAGTGCAGAGGCTTCCTCAGCCTGACAAAAGGTTGTTAAACGCAAAAGCTTGCTAAATTTTCCCCCCCAACTAGTTAAGTTGGTCTAATAAAAGATATCAGTCACCCAAAGAACCTTGTCTGCCTGTGACACTATTCTTCGCATTGGAGGGTAGCAGCAGCAGAGCTAAGGTGTCCTGCCGTGGCCCTAGAGGCAGTAGTTCAAGACTCACTTTAGACAGGTGTTGGACGCCTTCCCCAACCCCTGTTCCCAGATGTGAATTGGCACTTGCTTGTTCGGGTTGGGGAGTTGAAAGTGCCTAGCTGTGACATTGGCCTGTTGTGTGCCTGAACCACATTAGCCATGCTGGTCCAATTCAGACAGTGGTATTAGAGTGAGTAGTCTCTGTTCAATGGCAGTGCCAAGGGCCTTGATTGGGTCATTAATGACCAGTCCCATTTCATGCTGTCCCAATAAATCACTTGACCTTACTGCTGGAGTGCTTGTTGGCATGTCAGAGGGGCATGTTGTGGGTAGTACGGGTATGAATATCCAGTTGGCTAGTCTCTGCATAGGCATATAGGCCCCATAAGCTCATGTGTGGGTTGTGGAAGTGTCAGTGTAACTGGAGCTGCTGAGGATGTTTTTCTCATAGATTGCGATTGTTTTTTTTCTTGGAAACTTTCTACAGAAGCAGATATGTATTTTGCCCATTTTGGGTTGAGTTTTTAACATTGATTTGTGTTTGCCTGAGCCACTGGTGTTTTGTGGGAGTGGTGGTTGGCTTTTTCATGCCCTAATTTGACTATGCCTCGACAACAGTGCTCTGTTGTCCCCTCTTTGGATGAGCTCCAAGACCATGGAGCATTGGTGATGGGCTCTGGCTGCGTTTTCACGCAGGTTTTATTTCTGTACTGATGTGATAGTTCTCCGTGCTCTTCCTCTTACTCACGGGGTGTGTTTTGACAGCTGATACCCATGCTGTACTTTGGAGGCAGATCTTGGCCTGACCTCCTCAGTCATCTGTGTACTCGCTGATGACTTCCCTATTTGCTGGAAGACTGTCATCTTTGTATAGAGGGTGCGCAGAGAATTATTCTGGTGGGACAAAGTACCTCATTTTGTATGCCAGTTGTTACTCCACTGTGAGGTCTGGGAGCTCTGATGTGTGCACCTTCATTCAGGACCACAGGATCCAGCTTTTTCCTATAACATTGTCTTGTGCTTTTCCTGTCCCCTGGGGCATTGCCTTAAACTCAGGGTGCTGACCCCAGCAGTGTGCATGCTGATTGTCTGTGCGCACCTGCAGAGCACTGCCAGGATCGTGTGCTTGCTCATATAGGACACTGGTATGAATGTGTACCATGAAATTCTGTGTTAGCAGCACCTCCTTGGGGAGAATTTAGCTGCTGTAACAGAGTATGAAATTCATGGCTTTAAATGGAATTCATAGAGTCGCAGGGGACCTCATTGGGTCACCTAGTCTGACCCCTGCCCCTGGCAGGCAAGAAGAGAGTCATGGTTTTTTGGAACCGACTTAGATCCAACTGATCCTGGTACATTAGATGTTAACTTGATCATGTCTTCTGCACTACACGCTGTTAATGGGCCAGGTCAAAACACCTTCTTTCTCCCCAGCATCCTGTTCCTGTTCACAGCTCGTCTTTTGACTCCTGTGACTTGATTCTGAAACACAAGTGAGGGTGATGCCACATGTTCACTTGCATCAGTTGCAAAATATTAGAATGTCGTGACTTATTAAAGTTAGCATGCATTTCAGAGAGACCCCCTTGCCTGAAAAGGAATAACTCTGCAACACCTGCTAAATTGCTTGATCATGTGTCTGCCCCCATTTTAACTACACTTAGGATTCAGTGTGATGCCAGAAACCTCTTGGTTTAGCTTATGCGCAAATGTCTTGGAAAAACAGGCTGGAGAGATCAAATGGAAGCTTGTCTGGGGTCATTGTGGGGGAAGGAAAGCTCACTTCACCATTCTGTTGCAGGGGCACATGCAAGTACCGTCACTGTTGTCTGAGTAGGAAGAGTCAGACATAACGGGCCTAGTGTAAGAACCAGAGCAGAGTTTAGATCCTAATGCTTCAGAGACTCCTCACTCCAGATGGCCTGTCTAGCATCTAGGCTAGGGACAGACATTCAAAAAGCTTAAGCCTGAATTGATTCAGTCTTTTCAGATCAGTCTAACCTGCAAAGCTTGAACTGATTTGGAGGTGGAATTTCATTCCAGAAATGCAGGCACATGCCTGGAATGGCTTAGGCTAGCAGCTGGGGGGGGGGGGGGTGTGTGTTTGTGGTAGAGCATCCCTCTTTTCCCGTCCACAGTGCTAAGCTGTGGGGTGGGGTTTGGCCAGGCCCTGGGCG
>JAGPOW010001661.1:10552823-10573890 GCA_030014935.1 Caiman crocodilus | reverse complement strand
CCTGGAATGGCTTAGGCTAGCAGCTGGGGGGGGGGGGGTGTGTGTGTGCTAGAGCAGCCCTCTTTTCCCTTCCACAGTGCTAAGCTGAGGGGTGGGGTTTGGCCAGGCCCTGCTCTGATTAGGGATGGATTTAAACCCCCATTCTGGCCTGCACTCTCAGGCTTTCACCCCCACCCCCAGTTGGCTGCTCAAGGGGCCAGGAGTGTTTCCAGCCATCAGCCCCAGACTAGCACTCGGAGGCAAAGGGGGGGTTGGGGGGTGCCAGTGTGTAGTGCATGCATCTGTTGGTGATACTGAGGTTTTCAGTCTCCCTCTCTCTGTCTACAAACCTGTCTGTAAACCTGCCAGGGATGCGAACAAGCAGGGGTCGGGGCTGATAAAAGCACAGTGTTTATTAGCCCATCAGCAAAACAAAACCCTCTCACATTAGTTCAAACTCTTCTTAAACATCTTTCTCCAAAGAGGGGCATTACCAGCTGGCCTGTTGATTAGCTTCAAGAAGCCCTAAGCAGACACTGCTACGTTTGCCTTTGCCCTGTCCCAGTGGAATAGGACACGCACACAAACACCTCTCAGCATTAGCTAGCATACCACATACCTAGGCTCTGTAGGGCTGGGGTCTGTGCTGAGGGAGATGGGAGGCAGGGATGGGGGGAATCCCTGCTTGAGCAGCGAGGGAAGCCAGGCAGACCTTGCTGTGCCTGTCGCCTCCCCCAGAGCTCTGGCTACGGAGGAGAGGGGCAGGGCCAGCCTCTTCTTTGGAGCAGAGAGAACTGCCTAGCGCAGCCCCGTCCAGGGCTGTGAAGCATCTGGGATGCTGGGGGACTGGTTTAACTTAAACCAGGAAGGGGTCTGGGACAGACATTGTATAAACCAGTTTGACCCAAATCAGTGAAGTCTGATACTACATTCAACCAGGCTTATTTCAAACTGGTTTCAGCCATTTTGAAACTGGTTTAAGTGCACCAAGTGGCTGTTCTGTTACAGGTTTAAACTAGTTTCTGATCACTTAAACCGGTTTATGTGTAATGTCTGTCCCTAGTGATGAAATTAAAGGAGTTTAGTTGGTAGAGGTTCCTAGTATCTTAAAATAAAAAGGCTTTGTTCATTTGGTTCATTTGTTTTTTCACTCCCTAAAGGGAGACTTTACAATGAACTATAATGTTTAGGCTGGACCGCATTCAGGCTAAGGATCCAAGGAAACATGTCTCAAGCACTGGGGAGCTGTATCCAGAGTTAAGAGTACTACTGAATGTTACGCTGACCAGTCCCTCAGCCACTCCCTTCGCCTCCGCTCCTCTTTTGAATTGGAATTTGTTTGGTTTTTTTTTACTTTCTACCATACTCAGCATCAGCTGTATATAAAATATTGTTTTTTCGCAATGAAACTATTTTTTTGGGTGAGCAGGTCTTGCAGCCTATAGTTTGTAAATTAATACTAATACCCTATATTTTCTCAAATACAATATGCACCTTTCCCCAAAAATTCTGCTGCTGGAAATTGGGGGGCACAGTGTAAGGAAGGAAAAATGGTAATAATAGTTTCAGTAGCATGAGTCAGAGTGGGTTGCAGAAGAAGTGAAAATAAGATTGCACTTGTTCTATATGAAGCAACACAAAATAACCACACTGGACTCCCTAGCTGCTGCTACACAGTTCTTTACTGCTACCTACCAGGATTTTCTTTTTTTTTTTTTCTTTCATATGCACCTTGTTTGTGAAGAGCAGGATCTTATTCTGGGGTGTGTTTGTATGCGAGGAAAATACAGTACCTAGCACTCATCAGAAGATCTCGAAGTCCTCTTACCAGTCGTCAGTGCTGTGCTTGTATGAGTGCAATGCAGCATACTGCTAGAGTTGTAGTATTGATTCATATTAGGACTCCTACAGGTTGATATATATACGTGACTTTTTTTCTTTGTGGTTTGGCCTAAGTCAGGGATGTCAAACTCATTTGTCCCTGCAGGCTTGGGTGAGTGTCTCTGGACTGGTCTACAGGCGGAGGGCGGGGGGAACCCCTTGTGCAGCATGCGGTGGCTCCCAAGGCCAGCCCGTGGCACACGCTGCCTGTTGCGCACAGGCTCGACTCAGTGCTGCAGGCGGCACATGAAGTTAGTCCAGGGTACCACATGCAGTTGTCCTCTGCCCAACATGTAGCACCAAATCAAGCCCATTTGCTGTGGGCAGCGTGTGCCACGTGCCTGCCCAGGGGACCGCAGGCACAGCAAGCCCCAGGGCTGTTGTGTCCTGTACACACCACATGCCTCTCTACCAGTCATGTGTGCTGCAGTCTATTCACCACCCTTCCAGGCTCGCCCCGTGTATGGCTCTGGCTTCTTGCCATTCCCCTGTGCCATGTGTAACACATATGGCTGGTTCAGCCCTATGTACCATGTACTGCATGCACTGACCCCAGGGATCATTGTGCGCATGGTGCCTGGGACCAGCACAGAGTATGTGCTGTCAGCTACGCTACGTGCAACACAGGTATCCAGACTGCGTGCAGTGCCTGGGACTGACCATCTGTGGCACCAGGACCTGCCTGCATGGCTGCATGTAGTGTGTGGGGCCAGGGCTGGGGCTGGTGTTGGTGCATGGGGTTGGTCCAGCAGTCCAGAAGAACTGGATCTGGCCCGTGGGCTGTACATTTGAGACCACTGGCCTAAGTCATGCTGCACATACTTTTTTCCCTGTTTGTGACTATTTATAGTGTGCACAGTGTGCACACATATGGGCAGGTGACATAGAGAAGTTGTGGTGCTGCTCTGCTGTTCATGTACTATGCTTGGATGTGCTGCGTATTGAAACCTGGTATGCCCTCTGCCTCGCTCTCCAATTAGAATCAACTGTTGAGGCAGAATTGTTCCCTGGGTAGGGGGCACAAGTTGGCTGAGATGTGTGGAAGAAGGGATCATTGGGCTTGCTGTGTGACCATATCATTCCGGGAGAGAGGTGTGTAATTAAATTGCATTCTACTTGGAACAGGCCTACCGTCTGATTACCCTTGCACTGGGAAGCCAGGGGGGACCCTGAATTGGACACTAGTGTCTGAAGAAGGAACATCTCTACCACACAGGACATAATCGGGAGATGCAGTACTGTTTGGGGATTGCGGTGCATCTAAGAGCCAGTGCTGATTTGCCTTGATCTCTAGCCATTTTCTGTTGTATGGTGCCTCACGAGCTGACATTAACAGCAAGATGAATGAGCGTGCCCAAGGTCCCACTAGTCTGTCATGCTGTGACTTTCCTCGCAGGGCCCCTCAAGGAGACCTCCCCAGTTGCTGTGGTCTCTTGAGCTAGCTCATTACTTGTATGTGGAGGCTGGGGGTATCTGAACTGGAGGTTTCCTGTGGGAGCTGAGGCACGTTCTGCAGATGGCTACTGAGTTGGGCCAGTGCCTGTGCTGCTGCTCCTCTCCCCTGCTCCACAGTACAGCAGGCTGCCAGGGTGGGATGAGTCTATCTCCTTGATGCCACAATTTCTCAAAAATGGGAGTAAGCCCTGATCTTGTTACACGGGTGTAGGAGCCTTAGGCACAGGCTTCCTTCTCCATGTGGAAGGCATCTATCTGCATTGGAACTTGGCTGTTCCTCCCCAAAGCTGCAGGCAGATCCCACTCAGGGTGGTTTCTTGTACCCTCCTGACAACAGCTGTGTACAAGAATGAATGCACGCTGAAAATCCATCAAAGGCAAAATATCCAATTACCTGTGGGTGTCTACTTCTCACAAGACAATCATTCCCTCTCCAATCTCTATTCTAATCCTTAAAGGGAATTTACAAAACACCTTTCATAGATGAGCTTACGAACTTCACTTCATCAAGCTACAGGAAACAAAAAATCATGGACTTAAAATAGACATTGGATTTATGACACTTACAACCTGCCTGATGTCTAACATACCAGGTAACCTGCCTTTAGCTGATCACTGGCATTCCTTCACACTCTTTTCCCTCCCATCGCCCCCTCCCCTCCTATCTCTTTCCATTGTCTTCCAAACTTCCACTCGTAGCTTCTTTTCTACCTTGGAGAACAGCACCAGAGTCTCTCAGTGCCTGAAGGAGTGTGTTTGTGCCCAAAAACTTACAAAGAACTTTCTTACCTTTTATTAGGCCAACTAAATAATTGGATCATATCTATGGAAAGATCCCATTTAGGAACACTCCTGGGTGCTTCTCTTGCAGCCTGATTCCTTGCTGCGAACAGAGCTGGCTCAGAAGTCAGGTCACAAAACAGCTGCATTTGCTAATTAGCAGGTGCCTGATGTGTATTGTTGTTGTGTGTGTTTGTTCACAATCATTCCTCTGTTTGATGGGGCTACTTCCTGAGCATAGTTATATTAACAGGCCTGCACACACAGAACCAGTGCAGGGCCCTGCTGAGTTTGCTTCGGATTCATAGCTAGAATGACTTTAATACACCTGGTTTCAAAACCGTGGAGTGGAAGTGGATTCCAGAACCAGCCCCTTCTGCTTTTCCTACCTGCATGTTAGGTTTACGGATTCTTTCTGTATTGCTGCATTGTACATAACGTAGGTCTCTGATCACTCCTGCGGGGTTTTGCAGGCTGCAAAGGGAATGGTGCCTTCATAACACTGTGTTACTTCCAAGATCATTGCAGATTTCCTGGAAAACATGAAATTGGCCATCTGTTAGAAAAAACCCAACGTCTCCAGAAACAATGTGAAATGCAAAGTCTTTGCCAGTTCTAAACCCTGTGTGAAAATCACTTTGAGTCCCTGGGCTAGGCCTTTGGCTGATGGAAATCAGCACAGCATTGTGGACTGAACAGGAGGATCTTACTCAGTACATGAAGAAATTTGGGGAATGTACTTTGGTCTGCTGGAACAAGGGGCATGTTTTGCTGTCTAGTTGATCACCTTCCAAATCTGATAGGTGTCACAGCTAGTTGTCCTATAGTGCAAGGACTTAGTAATCCTTTTACATGTTATTCTGTGATGCTAACTAATATGCAGAAGTGTGAACTTGATAAAACTGCATCTATTCAGCTGTGGCTGCAGAATGGATTTGGACTTTTTCTATAGTAAATAGTTCCAAAATATGGAAAATTTTATAAGCTGTTTTTTTTCCCCCCCATGCAACTAAAGATCAGAAAAAGAAAGCTAAGTCTATCCTATTTGGCCCTGCAGTTTAGCAGTGTGCAGACTTGCAATCCCTCTGCAAAGCACGGGGCCTGGGGCGGTTGCCTCCCCCCGTCCTCCCTCCTTCAAGGGACTTCTCTGATCTCATGCTGGGAGCAGGAACGCAGACGTGTTTAGTTTTGCTACCTGTGTACGAATACCTTTGGACAGTGCCTGGAAAAGACACTCGAAGCATAGTTCTGGGCTCCTGAAGGCAGGGGGTGCAAGGAAAGTAATGTCAGGGAAGGAGTGGCTGGGTTCCCAGAGCTCTGCCTGTGCACATCTCTCTTCACGCAGCCTTCCCTGCTGCTCTGGTCCTCTGCCCGGTTCTGAATCCAGTCACAACCCCTTCACTTTTGTCCTGCTGTTTTAGTCTTGGCTTCCTCCTTTTATCTTCACAGTTCAGTTCAGCTAATGCTCCCATGTGCTCCTGAATTGTTTGTCCAGTCTTTCAGCACGCTTCCATATTGAGATGTCAATGGTAACTGCTCCAGACTAGACCAAACCTGTTTGTATCCTCCTGTACACGGCCTTCCCTTTCTGTTGATGGAAACCTTGGGCATTCCCTTCCCAGTTTACTTTGCCACTAGCCTTTCCTATCAAGGTGTTTCCTTAGATGCCTATTTTTACAGTCACTTTCACTTGTCTAGAAATAGATGCTGAAACTTGTTCTTCTGAAGCTTTCTCTTCCCTTCCCTTTGCTCTGTGAAACTAGAAGGCCTTTCTTAGGTGTCTCCAAGCTCTTTAAATATTGAACAAACTCTCTGCTTCTTAGTGTCAAATGTTTTTTCCTCTCCTCTTGGACTGTGGGGGGGGGTGGGGATGGGGAGATCCTTTTACATTTCATGCTTCTATTTTTTCCCTCCTTTGGACCAGCTGTACAAATACAGGGTTTTCAGAAGTCCCCCAGTTAAGCAGCTGAATAAATACAAGAGAGAACCAAAAAGCAGCTCAGCTAGCTCCGACTAGATTCTGCATGGAGCATACCAAAGCCTGCCTACCAGCTCCTTGCCATCGTGGATGGCGAGAGTTAGACCTTCTCTAGGATATAAGAAGCTCCAGAGACCCTGACTGAACTGAGCTGCTTGGCCAGGTGACGTATTGGTTCCACGTCTACTGATCTCAAGCTTAACTAGAGCTCACCCTCCTCCAGTCCAGCCCCATGAGTTGGCCTTCCTCACCCCATGCACCAGAGCTGTCACATTGTGCTTCTTCCATGGCAAGTTGGAGATCGGTCTGTGGACTGCTCCTCTCTCCTTGGTTTTTTTCCTGCATCTAAGTCCTAGGGGCTGGAGGCAGTGTGTCAAATGACTGGAGGTCAGGAGACGGGAGGTATGGGAATGCTGCAGGTGAACTTCCTGGGCTCCAGACATATGCAGCTCCTGGGTGAGCTCTGAATACACCACCAAAATAGGCAGGTGGAAAGGTGAGGGGTGCACTGTGCTCCGCTTCAGGCCCTGCAGTTCAGTTGGGCTTCCAGGCTTAGGTTGCATGGCTGCGGGGCCTCAAGCTTTAAAGGGTTACAGAGTAGATAGCCTGGAGGTGTAGATAGCCTGGAGGTGTGGGCTTAAATCCGGTCTCAGCGCAGACACCCTGACTGGGGCAGGGTTCGTGGTGACTGAATGAGCATTCCTCAGTGCTTTCACAGGCAGCCCCATCGAGTGTGGCTCCTTCCAGATGGGAGGGTAGGACGCCTCTCCTGTGCAGCTGCCTTGACGGTCTGTGCTAGAGGTGTGCTCCTACCTGGGTGAAACAACTTTTTGCTGCAGCAGGAATAGCAGAACAGCTGCTGAGCTCGTGTCCACTTTCTGCATAAGGACTCCACTAACGTTGCTATCTTCCCCCCCCACAAAAGGCAGCTGTATCTTTAGTGTGTGCAAGGTACCAGTCCTCAATTCTGTGGCCAGCCAGACACCTGTGCAGGGTCTCTGTGATGTTCAGTGCAAGAAAAACTGCACTTACGAGAAGTTTGGCATCAAGTGTTACTTTAGTTCAGCCTTTATGAACCTTGCTGACATAGGGTGGTGTTGCCAAGGGCTTTGACCTTTAGCATTTTTTCAGTCCATCACAGAGCGATGTCAGAGCAATGAATCAGTCTCTTGACGACACAAACTTTTAGTAGCCAAAGCTGAGAGAGCAGATGCATTGTGGTATTTCTGTTCATTTCTCCCTAAAAATACAGGACTTATAATTAGTTACAAGACCTCATCCTGCAGCCCAGAGCAATCAGAAGAGTTGTTTTTTTCTCTTGAAAAGATAAATAAATTTTCACTTCCGTGAAGTGATGATCTAAAATTAACCACGATTAACACGGGGAAAAAATGCCGAGATTGAGCTACCTCTTTCTATTTTGTGGTGCATTAGCTACAGACCGCCTTCGCATTTTTTCTGGCTTATACATATTGCTCCCTTTCATTTATAATTTTTCACTTCTCCATAAATGAACAAAATCAACAGTTTTAGAGGACACGGTAAAGTGTAGCCAAATAAACTATCTCTACAAGAGCCGGAAAGGCAAGAGCACCTAACGTACTTCTTGCATGCAGCCTCCTGCAGAACTGAAGAGGATGCCACTGTTACAGTGCACAGGCTCCGGGTTTCTTTTTTCACAGGGGCTTTGATCTGTGCTTGTGTGTGGTCTGCTTTCTATATTAGGTTGTGAGGCCGTGGGTTGCGTGTGTGCTTGCACTGATGACCTCTGCTGGAGAAGAACAGATTAGTTCTGAACCCGGGCTGGTTCTGTTAGCAAAACTGGTGAAGTTTTGTAACACCAGTTTGCTTCGGCCCGAGGGAGGCTGTGTATATGCACAGAACTTGTCACCGGAGCAATGGCAATGTTGGTAAAACAATACTTTGTTTCACTGTAATGCCTTCCATTTGGTGCTCGTGGAGTGCTGCCAGGTCGCAGTTCCCCTCTGGAGTTTAAAAGTGTTGTTGTCACTGTTGTAGAGATGGGTGAAGTGAGATGCAGACCTGTTAAGCAGGTGCTTCTTTACAGAGCCGGAATAAAATGCAGCAGTCTGTGCCTAAATGTTAGGCAATATGTCGGGTGCAAATCATTACTGAATTCTGCAGAACTGTTTCTGTGGAATTTGCCCTTTCACAGTGGTGGGTCAGTGCTTTCTTATCAGCCAGCTATCCTCCATCTCCAACCATCTGACATGCCTTAGCAGGTCTAAGATTAGCAGCACGCTCTGCAAGGGTGGAAGCAGAAAGAGCAGGGTCTGTCTGCAGCATAAAAGAATAGGAAACTTCCATTAGCTCACTTTAGCCTGTCGTGGGAACCAGTTTGATTCTTCTGTGAATTGCTGCTTCTCTGCTTATAAAATCAGCTCTGCGGCAAGAGAGCAGAGTGTACAAAAGTCGAATTCCCAGCAGTTAGCACCGTGGTATGGCACGCGCTCACTTAAAGGGTGTTTGCTGGGGCTGTGAGACCTGAATGTTGATGATGTTTGACAGCAGTTGCTGAAATCTTGCATCTTTAATATTTCCCTCCCCTTATGTTACCTGCTTTGGGATGGTTTTATCCCTGCAAGCCAGTCTAAGAGGTCTCAGCAGCAGTGTGCGAGTGTGAATGCGCGCATGCACGTGCTATGAATGCCTGAATGGGCAGCATATATTAATGCAGCACCGAGGTTGAGACTTCAGTTGTTCCTTACAATGGGATCTTTCATTACGTGGTAGTCACAAGGCAGTGTGTAATGCGACATGAAAAGAAAAGTTTTGTTTTGCAGGCAGAAGTTACATCAGCTTAGATTATTATATCAGCGCCTCGCAAATGGAGCAGGGTGTGGCTGGGTCTGGACTTGAATGGGAAGTATTTTCCGCCCCACAGGAAGAGATATTTGTTACTTGTGAAGTGGTCCTTATCCTTCTGCATTGGTGTAGTGCCAGGCAGGCTGTTGCTGGTGAAGCTGTCATTTGCCTGAAATGTAAAACCAAAAGCCAGAACTACAGATTGTAGGAAACTTCAGATCAGAGCAGCTGCTAGATTTGGTTTTATCGTGCGTAATCTTGCAGGGGACAGTTCCTAGGGAAGCGTGAAGGAGGGTGGCAGTTCTGTTTTGCAAAAGCGTTTTGAGATTTGGTTTAATTTTGAACTGGAAAGGAGTTTGGATCATTTAAAATTTCTGTGAAGGAAAGCTCCGTGACACTTTGTTTCGAACCAGTTTGTTTTCTGAATATTCTGCAAAGCTGAAATGAATCTATTCTGCCTTTTTATACAAGATACACAGTGAAAATATATGGTATCCTAGCCATTGCACTGTAGAGTGGGAATATCTTGTTCTGAAGATGTGGAAATGGGATGCCTCGCTGTCACTTTTCAGTTTGTCACCAAAACGCGGTTTGCCCAAATCAGCTGAGCCATTTTTCTTTTCATAAAGTCGTGGTGAAGTTCTGACCTGAGATTTACCTTCTATGTTGTGGAATAAAAGGCTTTATGAGGCTAGATGGCAAACTTGCATTACCCCATTGGGAGCAACACTATATCCAATTCCTGTTAATAAAGCATTATAAACCATATGGTGATGTGTGCCTGCTTGCCTGCTTTATGGACCATCCCCCAGTCATCCCTGTGATGCATCACATCAGCAGGTTGCCAGCATGCAGCAGTAACCCAACAATTGAGGACTCTTTTGGCTGCTTGGGAAAGGCAGTTGTCTAAGGAGGACTTGGCTCTGCCAGCGATTTGATGCGTGACCTTGGCCACATTAAATGCACAGAAAGGTGTAGCAGTTTTCTTCTCTGTAAAATAATTAATGGTACTTGCCCTCCTTTAAGAAGTACTTTGAGTCTAAAAATAGGAAATGTGGTAAGTGTCCTCCAGGCTTTTGCAGTAACTATAGGCTGTAGATTTTCTTGTCACTTAGCCGACTGACCACATTATTCAGTCTTTATTGTTGGCCATGGGCAAGTGGATGTTCCCTTCCTGGGTGTATTATTAGCCCTTGCATCTAAACCTACTGTGTGAGCCCAGAAAGGGTATTTACGCCATTCCTCATGTGCTACTTCATCAGATATTGGAAGTATGGAGAACCTGCATCTAGCCATCTCTGTCAGTCGGCTTATGTAGGCTCGTCTGAGTTGCCATTGGGAGGTGTGGGAGTTTGTGGATTTAGCTTCCGGCTTGAGGTTTTGAATCCAGCTGAGCTTGTTTTGAGTGGTTAAAAAGCAGAGTCCAGTTGGCATGAAGCTCAGAGATTTTGCCACTTGCCAATCCTGAAGCACTGACCATGCACAACGTGGAAGATCTCTAGTGTATGCTGTACTATCGCATTGCCGCCTCTGTCCACGCAGCTGCAGGGATTTGACCCGAACCTGCTCAGGTCTGGTTTGATGGGACCTTTGGCACCTGTTTTCTCTGGCATTTTGAGTTTGAGTGCAGCTGCGATTTCAGCAAGCAGGAGGTGACATTTTACTGTAATGAATGGAGAAAGGAGAACTTGGGTTGTTTTGTCCTTTCTGGAAGGACTCCTTGCAGCGCTTTGCCTGGAATCCTTGCAAGAATTTTCTCTGGAAATATAGCGCTGAAATGTACTCCCAAGTTGTCTGCCACGGAGACCCGGGGAACTTAAGAGGTTACTGCCGAACTTACCCCTTTGATTCCTCTTATGTCATGGCTTTTTGTCCCTGGTTGGCAGTTTGGGGTATATATGAAGTCAGCTGAGCTGCTTTCTTGTCCTAGTGGGATAGGTGTCCAGCTGTATTTTCCAAACAAAAATGGCAGTTCTGGCAAAAAGGCCGAAGGCAAGGTATTGTGGGGTTTGGTCTTCTATGAGGGACATCTTCAGGGCTGGTTTGGGATGCATTTGTAATAGTGTTGCCAGGGAAGCTGGCAGCTGCTAGGGGACTTCACGGGGCTAAACGGAGAATCTAACCCAGGGCTGCTGATTTGAAACTTTCCAGCCTTCCTATACCTATGCTTCTTGTGGACAAACCCCACTAATGCAACTCATTTCTGAGGAACTGGAGGAGACCAAAGCTGCTTGGTAATGGGAAGGCTGGGCCAGTGAGACCGTACTCTCTTGACCAACTAGATGATGGATCTAATGTCAGTTGTGCTCATGGGTCTGGGTTGGTATCTGGATGTGATGTGCTTATGGAGAGATCAGAGGCATGTTGCTCAACAGGGTAGATCAGCGGTTCTCAGTCTGCGGTATGGGTGCCACCAGTGGTACGCAGACAACCTGCCAGTGGTACGCATTAACAGATTTATTGGAATTACTTTATGTATGACAGATGTGCTGGCGGTACTTAACGTTGAACTGAAAAATGTGCTGGCGGTACTTAAGGTTGTACCATTTTAAATTGGTGGTGCATAGTCTGTCAGTTTAGGAACCGCTGGGATAGATGAATAGTTTGCTCACAGGCAGGTAGTGAAGGATTGTCAGACTAACTGGGGGGGATGAGGAAATGTTAAGTGACTTACTGAACCCTGAGGCGCTGGGATATGATTCAGCATACTTGTCTAATGTCCTCGAAAGCTAATCCCACTGGCTGAATTCAAATGATAGGGCAAAGGAAGCCTAGATGATCTATTAAAATCCAGGGGAAGATGTTATGTGTAAGAAGTTGGAGTGGGTGATTTTTAGGACTCCTGGGATGAATGGTTCTCTGCAAGCCCAGGGGACTGGTTT
Source organism: Caiman crocodilus (assembly GCA_030014935.1). Lineage (NCBI taxonomy): Eukaryota > Metazoa > Chordata > Crocodylia > Alligatoridae > Caiman > Caiman crocodilus. Next base: position 10,562,109 of record JAGPOW010001661.1, on the reverse strand, counting down.
CAGAGGCCCAACAGGTCCTTTCTGGTCCTGTGTGCCTGAAAATTGCTCAGAGCAGAGATGAGGTTAATGTAAAAAGTCAACCACTAATGAGCCTATGAAAGGGCAGTCAGTGGAGATGCAGAATTAGAGCAATTCAGAGCTCCACTGACAAAGAGAATAGGATGATGGTGGGCAATAAATTGACCACATATTTGTGCTGGGCACAAGAAGGAACGTAGCTTCTTGTCTATACGAGCCTGGGAAGTGTTGGCAGGAGAACGTGATGGTTTCATTTCCAGCTGCACCTGACATGCAGACTACTGAATCTTATGTAACATATCTGCATCTCTGCTTTGTTGCAATATTTCTGTGATGATATTTTGATTCACATTATTAATTAGAGGCATTCAAAACACTTCAGACTGCAAGCATCGCAGCACTCTGAGTCGGCAAATATTAACAGCTCCATTTTAGAGATGGGAAGCCAGTAGCAGAGACTAGTTCAAGCTTGGCTGCAGAATTACTTTGAAGTACAGGCTGGCCACTCGCTGCTCTGGCTGCTAGGTTCAGTGCTGCCCATTGCTTACAAAGCTATGGCATTTGATCAGTGAATAATGGTAGATATCGCAGCTGTTCTGCTGACTGGTGGTACATTTTCTCTTGTGGCTATAAAGACCATTGTTAGGCTTGCAGTTCCTGCCACAGTGGTCACAGCTGTACATGGCATTGGGGGCTACTGTACTGACAGGCTCTTTCCTTTCACCACATTTCTGTTGTAATTCGAGTGAACATTTCTTATCGTGATGTTGGACTCCATGACTGAGAAAGAAGTGCCACTTTGTCCAGTCTCCTGCTAAGGCCTCCCGAAGGTTTGGGTTGATTCCAAAAGCCTTCATATTCTGCTTGCAGATGTCTTTGAAACAGTTTTGGGCCCCCTGCACTTCTCTCCCCACTTGCAGTTTGTCCACACTTGATGTCCTTTGGGATGCACCTATCTTCCATCCTGTGAAGACGGCCAAGCCAGCATAGGCGCCACCGTTTGAATAGTGCAGCGATGGTTGGTAGGTTAGCTTTGGCAATGACCTCCGCGTTGGTGATTTTTCTTGCCCCTCAGTGTCAAGGGTGCTCCATAAACAGCACAGGTGGAAGCTGTTCAGCTTCTTTTCTTGATATGCATATTTTGACCATGCCTCACTGCTATACATAAGGACACTGAGGACACAGGTTTTGTACATAAGCAGCTTAGTTTTGATTGTGAGTTTTGTATTGTTCTAGACTCATTTGGAGAGATTACTGAAAGTGGTAGCGGCCTTCCCAATGCACACATTTAGCTCTTCATCCAGTGGTGGGTTGTCACTGACTGTGGATCCAAGGCAGCAGAACTTGTTCACTACCCCGAGGTGTGCTGTCAAGGCTGAGAGATGATGACTGGCAAACACTGTGTCCCAGGACCACAATTGTCTTGATGCCGATGGTCAGGGCAAAAATCCTGCAAGCATGGGAGAGGCAATTCATGAGAAAAACAAGAGGAGCTGGCCCTCCTTCTGGTAGATGAGGAATTTGATCTCATTGGGTTGACGGACACCTGGTGGGATGACACGTATGATGAGGTCCAGCAACCCCCAGCATGTGTGCTGAACACAGCATGCAAGGCCATTTTGCTCAGCACGCTACCGCTGGCCTAGGCTGTAGGCAACTGCTGCCAGCCCCGAAGCCCAGGCTGCTCCCAGCAAGCGGCTGGGTGCCTGCAAGCCCTGCTGTGGTTCGCAGCAGCTACCCAGAGCCTGAGCCGGCTGCAGCTGGGAGGCTACAAACATCTGCTTTGGGCTCTGGCATTAGCTCCATACCGGCGAGGGCACGCGTGTCTCAGAGTGGACTTTGTCCTGTGGCCCAGGAGCCCAGCTCCATGTGCCCATGCATTTGCCTCTGTCTGGTCCTGTGTGTGTACACGTGTCTGGTTCTGGATGTGTGTGTGTGCGTGTGTCTTTTATGGGTATGTTCTGGTTCTCTGCATTTGTGCACATGGTTGTGTGTGTGTATCTGGTATTCTCTCTCTCTCTCTCTTCTTTTGTCTTATTTGTCTCTTTTTTTTCTCTCTCATTGCAACATGCTCAACCAAAAAGGAATACACAACAACAAGGCAACATTTATGATTATTAAATATACTAATATGCAGTGCGTCCTGCCACGTACACCCCTTTGCCTTCATTTTGTTTTTCTGGCATGCCAGCACCCTGGCACCTCCCAAGGTAGACATTATGGGTTTTTTGGCTCTCCAGCCAAAACACATTGCCTACCTCTGTGATAGGTGATTTGAGGATTGGAGGTACTCTGAGCAACAGTGATCATGACTTGATTAGGTTTACTGTCCACCAAAAGGCTGGGCAGTCAGTTAGTAGAACAGAAGCCCCAGACTTCAGAAGGGCAGACTTTGGCAAACTCAGGAGGTTAGTTGGAGAGCCCCTCTTCAACCAGTCACTAGATGATTTGGGAGTGCAAGGATGGTGGTGCTTCCTTAAGGGGGCAATTCTTACTGCTCAAAAAGAGGCCATCCCCATGCCGACAAAAAGTGAGAAAGGAGCCAAAAGACCCACTTGGCTCAACACTGATGTTAAGGAACTATTGAAAAAGAAAGAAGAAGCTTACAAACAGTGGAAGAATGGTTCAGCAACCAGAGAGGAGTACACTTATATCAAATTTTGAAAAATTTGTTAAGGAGGACATCAATTAGAAGCAGGTAACTGGTGGGGTGTTAAAAAGTAACCAACACAGCTTTGTCAAGGTTAGATCATGCCTCACAAACCTGGTGCCCTTCTGTAACAAGGTAACTAACCATCTGGACAAGGGACGTGAAGTTGATGTCATTTACCTGGACTTTGGTAAAGCCTTTGATTCTGTTTCCCACAAGAGTCTCTCAACTAAATTGGAGGGTTGGGCTGGGCCAGTTTACAGTGAGGTAGATGGGCAACTGGTGTGGAGGCTGATCCCAGAGAGTTGTAACTGATGGGATGGCTTCATCTTGGATGGCTATGTCCGGTGGTGTCTCCCAGGGATCTTTGCTTGAATCTGTGCTCTTTAACATATTTATTAATGATTTGGATGAGGGGGTGGAAAGCTCATTAGTTAAGTTTGTGGATGATACTGTGGGGAAACATGGGTATATCAGAGAAAAGGGTAAGGATCCAGCATGACCATGACAGACTGGTTTAATGGGCGGAATGGAATCGGATGAGGTTTAGCAGGGAGACGTGCAGGGTTCCTCATTTGGGTGGGGAGAACCTTCACCATAACTGCAGGATAGATGGTGGTCCACTGGCTGGCACGGCGTCTGAATGGGACCTGGGGGTCGTGATTGACTGGAAGATGAACATGAGCCAACAGCGTGATGAGGCTGCCAGAAGGATGAGTTGAACTCTGGCATGCATCAGCCGACACGTGGCCAATAGATCCAAGGAAGTGCTTCTGCCTCCCTGTTATGTGCTGGTGAGGCCAGAGCTGGAATACTGTGTTCAGTTCTGGGCACCACACTTCAGGAAGGATGTGGATAAGCTCAAGAGGGTATAAAAAAAGGCCACCTGTATGGTTAGGGTCTTGGAGGATAGGCCCTATGGGGAGAGACTCCAGGAACTGGGCCTTTCAGTCTAAGTAAGAGAAGACTGAGAGATGACTTGATAGCTGCCTACAAGCACTTCAGGGGCAACTCTTCAGGAAGGCACCGCAAGGGAGGATGAAGACCAATAGGCACAAGCTAAAATCGAGGGAAAATTTAGACTGGACGTAGGAGAGGACTTTTTTTCCATAAGGGTTACCAGAATCTGGAACACACTCCCAGCTGAGGTGGTGCAGTCACCATCCTTGGAAGTATTCAAGTTGAGGCTGGATAAGCACCGTGTTGAGCTCACCTGAGCCCAATAACTTCCTGCCCACAGCAGGGGACTGGACTTGATGATCTTGCAGGTCCCTTCCAGTTCCATGATTCTGTGGGTATTCGTAGTTGGCCTTCTTCCTGGGCAGTGAGTGCAGCATCATCAGGAGAACAAAGCTCCTTAATAAGTATGTGCCTCACTTTTGTCTTGGATTTTAGATGCAGTAGATTGTAGATGTTTCCATGTGATTTTGTTTGAAGGTATGTGCCTTCCTCCAAGCCAGCAAAAGTGTAGTGCAGCAGCATAGAAAAGAAGCTCCCACAGAGTGTGGGCACCAAAATAACCCTGCTTCACTCCACTTCTCATCTCAAATCTGTTAAAGTTGGTGCATCAAACTGAACTATAGCCTGTATGTTTTCATGGATGGAGCATGTCACGCTAAGTAAAGTTGGGGGGCATCCAGTCTCTGCTGGCAGTGTCAAAGGCTTTCATCAGGTTGACAAATGCTATGTACAATGGCTTATTTTGTTCTCTGCATTTTTCTTGCAGTTGGCATAAGGAGAATATGAATGTCCATTGTTGCTCTCCCTGCTCTCAAGCCACACTGTGATTTCGGATAGATATGGTCAGCAAGTTGTTGCAAGTGTATCAGGATGACTCTGGCAAAGACCTTGCCTGTGATGCCCCTATAGTTGTTACAGTCACCCTTGTCTCTCTTGTTCTTGTAGATGGTCTTGATGATGTTAGTGTCATGAATGTCCTGGGGTACTTGACCTTCCTTCCAGCAGCGCATGAGCTGATGAAGATGTGGTAGCAGGCTACCCTTCCTGCACTTGAGAGCCTTAGCTGGGATGTGTCCTTCCCTGGTGCTTTCCTGCTTGCTAGAAAGTCTGCGGCCTTGCTGAATCCTTTGAGAGTAGGTTCTTTGTCTAGCTGTGCCAGTATACTAGGAGTTGGAAGGTGATCTAGTGCCTCTTCTGAAATGTGTTTCATGGGAGTAAACTCTAAGTAATGTTCAGTCCAACCTCATGGCTGTTTGTTCTTGTCAATGATTTTTACTTTGCCATCTTGACACTTGAGGGGGGTGACTTTAATGACATTTGGGCCAAGAGCTTCCTTCAGGTTGTCATACATAACTCATAGGTTTCTTGCATCTGAGGCAAACTGTAACTCTTGACATAAATCAATCCGGTACTGGTTTGCTCAGTGTCTGGCTGTTTTCTGTACCATTGCCCTAACATGCTTTAGCTGAGCCTTGGAACTTTCTGTTGGGTTCTGGTTGTGTTTCAGGTAGGCTGTCTTCTTGGCTTCAGCAAGAGGTAGCGTCTCTTCTGTGTGTGCCGCAAACCAGTCTTTATTTGACAATTTATTTTCCCCAAATACTTCTGTGGCTGTTTCCTGGGTGACTATTCTTTGTTTACTCCAAGTTCCTTCAGTATTTGCAGTTGTTGCTTTCATAGACATAGCTAGCTTAAAGGTCCTTTGAAATGTTGGCTGACGTGGCTCTATGCAGCTTCTTTGGTATCATTTGCACTTTGCTGACAATAAAGGGTGTGGTTTGCGTCACAATGTACACTGTGATAGCTAGGAGTGTGTAGTACACTGGATAAGTCTTTTCCTCCTGGTGATCATGAGGTCTAATTGATGCCAGCGGCCAGATCATGGGTGTCTCCATGATGCCATTTTCCCATCAGATAGGTGTTAGAGATACGCATGTGGTTTAAGATGCAGAGTTTGAGAAGTTGTTTATTTTCATTCATTTTCCTGTTACCATGATGTCCCAGGAAGGGTGGTGAGGAGTTGTGATCTGTGCCTACTTGCTCATTAAAGGCCCCTAGGAGGGAGAAGCCTCTTGTTTCCTGCAAGGCTGCAATGTCAGTGGTAAGTTTTTGCAGCTTTTCCTTTTCTTTTCTTTTTTCCAGACTTTTCAAGTCAGGTCACCCAAGCCAGGGCTGCTACCATTATGGTACTATCTGCAGCTGTCAATGCTGAGAGCTGGGCAACGGGAAATAGGCTAGCCACCTCTATGGAGCCAACAGCTTTGGGTGGAGGAGCAACCTAGATGGTACTAGTTCTAACCCCTGGTTGAGAAATGGTACCAGAAAGCAGGTGCCATGGCATGGTAGATTGGGCTCTCCAGCTCTGGTTGTCAATTGGTCTAGGAGCAGAGCCCCGAAAAGCAGATGGATTGAAGACCTTCATAATGGCAGCTCGTGCAGCCAAGCTGGCTCCAAACATCCTGGCTTTTGCCTTTCCTTTGGGGTCAACCAGCTAGGCTGAGAGGGGGGCATTAATATATGGGCAAAAAGTGTCTCCATATCAACTGCCCAGGCCATTGCAGCCAAAACTGAATGGAGAGGACACTCCATCTTTGCTACTTTCATGGGCACAACACAGAAAGGGGTAGTCACGGGTTATAAGCTCAACTCAGTTGGCACAGAGTACCACGGGTCTCCTTTGTCAGTGGGAGGAACCAGTTGTGTTCCAGCGGTCAGCTACCACCTGCCTTAAGCTGGGCAGCTGCCAGCCACTAAGGTGTTGACCCACCATGATCTGCCTGCCTCTTGGTCCAACCCCACGCAGCAAATAAGTTGAAAAACAGACAGCAAATCAAGTACTGGGCAACAAAAATAAACTGTAAAACCTTCTGGCTGGGAAGCTGGAATGTCAAGACCATGGGTCCTAGCATGAATGACAATTACAGATGATGGACAGTGTCCAGAAGACTGCGTGGATTGATTGAGCGCTGCAAGAACTTACAAAGAGAAGCAACAGATTTCGATATAACAGTAGAATTTAACCGTGATGACAAAGGAGAGAGAGTATATTTGAGTTGAATTCCTGAGATAGGGAATGGTATAAGAGCAGCTCTCCTGGATGTCTGAGCTGGGACAGCTGCTGATGTGGCCAGATTGAGAAGGTGGCAGGAGAAGTAGGCTCTGGGCAGTAACCTTGGCCTATCGATAGGGCAGGGGTGATCTCCCCTCTCTCTTTTTAATGGCAGGGTGATAGGGCTTCTGCTGCTTCCCTTAGCAGCAGGCTGACTGACAGTCTGACTAGATCCTGCCGTCACCTTTGCAGAACCCTCTCCAGGAACCATGAGATCTGTAGGAATCCATTCTGCTGAAGACCAACGCATCTCCCAATACCACGGCTTTCTGTCGATTGCCGTGCAGAGGCTTACCATCAGGATTCCCAGTGGCTATGTTCTCTTAGCCAGTTCTGCAAGAGCTGGGATGTTCACGATCCCTAGTGAAGCAGCCGACTCCATGCCGACAGCTCTCCAAGACCATACGTAAATGCACTAGGAGAAGAGAATTGTGTATATGTAGGGGAGGTATTTTTATGCCTAAGTTCTGAACTTTTTTAGCACAGCAAAAGTCTCTTTCAGTGAGAGGCAACCTCAGAGCCTAGAAGAATCCAGGTATCGGAGCGTCAGTTTGGTGTGGTTTTCTTTTAGTGCTGTTGGACGTGCTGTGCCTGCCATACAGGCACCTTCCCAGCACCGCTGAGGCACCACCCGTGCGGGGTGGTCTTGCTTGCAGTTAATGTGTACAAGCTTCCTCTTGGGTACGCTTGCTGCACAGGGCTGGATGCGGTCGGTACTGAGTCTGATCAGGCAGTGGTTCATGGTCATGTGTGCTGCTGTTGCAGGAGGTAGTTCTGCTTTTTGGCACTGGTGCAGCCCGCTCTGTTTTTCAAGTAGTATGCGCTGCCACGCTGATCTCGGAGAGCCACCTCCATTTGTTTGACAGCCAGGGTTGAGAACAGCCTGACCAAATGTCAGCGGTGAAAGAACCATCCCAGCAAGGGCCAGGAGCTGCTTGTTTCTGGATTGTGGTAACGGGCAAAAGCTGTCTTGTCTGAGGATATCCTGGGTGTGGCAGGAAGTACGGGGAACTTCTTGTCTTCTAACTTACCCCCGAGCACAGAGGGCTCTCACAGCCCGGCATAATTGTCCACATGCCCCTTCGCTAAAGACTTCTGTCTCTTGCCTCCTTTGATAGGGGAAGAGAGAGCAGGAGTGTAGAGACCCACGCCACAGAGGTGCTGCAATCTCTGCGTCAGAACGAGTGCACAGGCGGTAAGTAGCATTTTCTCTTCCTCCTCTCCCCCCACTTTGTTGTTCTTTTTAATATTTTTCCCTCCAAGGTAAGGAGGACAGCAAGCTGCAGGGAGCTACACTGACAATGTGACAGTAAAACTACTGTCCACGCTGGGATCCTTGCCCACTTAGCAAGGCAGGGAGGTCCCATGGCACTGACAGCCTCCGCTGTAGGAAGGTTCTCAGTGACAGCTGTTAGTTACACTTCCGAGACGGGGAGCCCGTGTTTCCTGCACAGAGAATCATTAGTTTTCCTTGTAGCACCTCTCCCGTCCAGGAAGGGTCGTCTTTTCTGTGTCTGGTGGGTGGTCTCTGACCCTACGGACCTGCCAGACCTCTCTTTACAGTTAGCATGTTAACTGCTGACTGAGACTCGACTTGCCACCAAAAAGCAATTGTCCTATGCGTCTGTGGGTCCCAAACCCAGCCTCGCATCTTCCTCAGAACTACATTTACCTTATTCTGTTGTGGTGAAGTAAAAGTGTATTGGTCTGCTAGATTATTGGCCAATGGAAAGTAGGATTATACCAGATACAGCCCAGTATTGCTGCAGGGGTTTGCTGAAGCCTGCATTCCTTCCACGTGAAGCTAAGTGGATGCACTTGTATTGGTGCATGGAGGACATCTGGATCCAGCACAGGCTGCGTTGCCTGTTTGTGCCCGCAGAAGCCACAACGGTCCTGATTAGGCCCTGCCAGCTGTTAGTTGTTCCACCTGATTCCAAGTCAAGTTAGGGAAATGTGGGAAATGTGAAAATGTGAATGGGGAAATGTGAACCCAGAGTCAAGTGCAAGGGCAAAGGGCGTACGTGTGTGTTAAAGCACAGGGGTTGTCAACGGGGGGTATGTGTACCCCTGGGGGTACTTGGGAAGCCCTAGGGGTACATGGCAGCAGTGCAGAGAAGCCGGGGTATTTGGGAAGTGGTGGCATGGGGGGTGGGGCCGCTGCAGCCATCCATCTCTCTGCGTTGCTGCCGCGTGCCATTTCCCCGCACCCAAGTACCCCCGCTTCTTCGCGCCACTGATGTCTGGCCAGCTGGGGGGGAAGGGGCGTTGCTGACAGCCAGCTGGATGTGAAGGTGGTGGTGCAGAGAAGCAGGGCTACCTGGGAAGCAGAAACGCAGGGGATGGGGCCACTGCCATCCATCACGCCATGCCACCGATGCCAGGCGCTGCATGCTGCTTTCCCACGCCCAAGTATCCCCACTTGTCAGCACCTCTGGCTTCACGTCTGGCTGGCCAACAGCACCCCCCGACCCCTGCTGCTGTCTATACACTGAGAGCCAGCACTGCGCAGGGAGGGGGTGCTGATGGCCGGCCACATGTAAAGCTAGCGG
>JAGPOW010001661.1:10539338-10552390 GCA_030014935.1 Caiman crocodilus | reverse complement strand
GCATGGGGCAGGGCCACTGTCACCATCCATCACTCTGTGCTGCTGCCAGGTGCTGCTTTCCTGTGCCCAAGTATCCCTGCTTCTCCACACTGCTGGCTTCATGTGTGGCTGGCTGTCACCATCCGCTCCCGTCCCAGGTGCACTGCGACAGCACTGAGCGTATAGACGGCAGCGGGAGCAGCTGCTGCGTGCAAGCTCCCCACTCTACCACCATGCACTGGGGGAGGAAGGGGGTGCTGACGGCTGGCCAGACATGAAGCCAGTGGTGTAGAGAAGTGGGGATACTTGGGCACGGGAAAGAGGTGCCCAGTGGTGACGTGGCGTGTATAGATGGCAGTGGCAAGTTCTCCACGTGGCAGACGCCGCGTCTGGCTGTCTATCAGCGCCCGTCAGCTCCACGGCTGGAAGGGGTACCCACCAGAAGGGGTGCCTTGCTTAGAAACGGTTGAAAACCTCTGTTATAGCGCAATTCCATCTTGCTGCCACTGGTGACTGAATTGCTAATATCACTGGCATGGGTAGTTGCTTTTTTTTTAACTTTATTTATTAGGAAATCCAACTTATCAGATAACTATATCACTTAAAGATGCATCCAAGTCCCTAAAATGTACATGAAGGCAGATATTTATTTTCCTTCAGGAGTTAACCTGAGTCAATATCCAGAGGAGTCTTATGTTCCTTTTTTTCAGTCTCTGGCAGTTCTTTGTTTCAGTTGTTGCTAAGTTTGTGCATTTCATATCCGGGTTTTTTATTTTCTATTTCTGAATGTGTAGAAACAAGCAAATGCCTTCCTGTAAACTAATTAATTCTGTAATGCAAAGGGTTGTGGCTAGCCAAGGCTCGCTGCACTTATCACTGAGAGAAGTGGCAAGCCATGGTGATTTTTGTAGTGCTTCTAGCAAGTGATTTCAGCAAGACTAGGAAATGGGACTTCTGCCTCTCCCTCTAGGGTAGTGGAAACTTCTCTTGTGTCCTGTTCATTGAGAGCAGGGGATGAGAACAGAGAACTCTGAAGTCGAAACCAGCCCATGAAAAGTGAAGGTCCCCTGTACCATGGGTTAAGGATACTGAATTAGATTTCTTGTCGCTTCACTATGTGGGGAGATTCACCATAGCTGAGTTGCACCCTGTACAGTGATGGTGACAGTAATTTTTAACCAGAGGGTAAAAGGCACAGTAGCATTGGCAGGAGTTGGAAAGGAGCTCCTGAGTGTAGAGCTCCTAAGCCAGCCTGAATTCGAACCTGAAAATGCATTCAGGGTTAATTTGCATTGGCGACTACATCAATTTTAAAACCAGCTGTGCATAAAGAGCTGTGCTGTTCTCTCCAGCCATACAGCTTGCACAGGGTGCCCCTTATATTTGTCCTCTTATTTAACACCTCCTTCATGGGGACTATAGAACAGTTTATCTGCTGTTTGTGCTAACACTACTAACCTGCTGTGTGGTCCGGACTGCTTGATAGCAACACACCTGCTGTGTGGGCGTTGCACTGGCTATCTAGAGCCCTGAGTCAGCAAAGCCGATAAGCTCTTCCGTAAGGCCCAGTGAATGCATAAGTCCTGTTGAAGTTGATGGGTTTGAAGCAGATTATTAAGGGCTTTCAGGCTTGTGGCTCATGGGAATGGGAAACTGATTCTTCAGCTGGCCCAGTTTTTCAAAAGAGGAGAAGTGCCTTCTTTGAGGCTCTCTCCTTGCTGTTCACTTGCTCTAACACTGTGTGGGTCAGGGTCCTGCTGTTGCTGTGCCTTGTGCTGGGAAGTGATATCAGCTTTGCCATGTGCACAGGTTTTAATAGTTGTACCCGATCCAGGTTCAACACTGAGGTGCTGTAACCGTGCCTCGCATGCAGTTTTCCCTTCTGCCTCCTCACAGCACCGTCCTTTTCTAGCAGTGCGAGTGCTTTAATCAGACTGCCCGATGCTTTGCCTGGGGGGAGTCGCACAATTGCAACAAAAGGCGGATTCCAAACGGTCACTAACATTCCAGGTGGTCGCTGGCAGCGGGCACCGAGGACCGGCGGGGTGAGAGATCCCCTCTGCTCCGCGTCTGGGGACAGGATCTACTGCTCAGCAAGTCAGTCTGTGGGGAGGGAAGGGCAGATCAAGGCCCCCATGGTGAGGGAGGGAGTGGGGTAGTGGCAGGGATGAGTGAGGCCCTGGCTGGGCCAGGTGGAGGGAGGGTTGGTACCTGGGCTGCCCGTCGAGATGTGGCTCCTGGCGGAGGCCAGGGGGTGCATGCACTCCTGATCTGTGCATGGGGCTCAGGACGTAAAGCCTAGCACGCAGCAGCAGCTGCCTCCACAAGATCAGGGGAGCCCCCCTGCACACCTGGACAAGCAGCTGGGGCTCCAACCCTCCCCCAGCCTGGCCGGAGCAGCACTCACCCGGTGGCAGGGGGTGCGGCAGGGCGCAGAGGGGCATTGTCCCACTTGCCTGGCCCAGGTGGCAGGGCGTGTGGCTCAGCCCAGCTACGTGCAACCCATCACTGTCCCGCCGCTCGTATGGCCTGCCACTTCTGGACCATGTCCCAGCTACTCCCCACGTGTATCCAGCCATTCCTGATCGTGGAGCCTCTGATGGCTGATCTCAGTCTGGGGGGGCTGAGCATGCATGCACTCAGCCCCCCCAGACTGAGATCGACTGTGAGAGGCTCCACAATCGACCAGTTGATCGTGATTGACCAGTTTGTGACCACTTCGTTAAAGCTACAAGGGACCGTTGGTTTATCTGGTTGTCCATCAGTATGTCAGAGGCCAGAGAACATGTCCCAGTTCCTCCTTCACTGAACCCAATAATACTTAAAAGAAAAGTAACTCTGGACTCCTTAGTTCGGCTCTTGCCTCTGCTACTGACTTGCTGCTTGAGCCTGAGTAAGTTGTTGAACCTACTGAAGTTAATGAGCTGTAATATGAGAGGAACAACCTTTTCCTCCATCCCAGGATGTTGGCTAATTAATGAATGTATATAAATTGTTTTGCTTTCCCTAGATGGAAGTCTCTCTGAAATGGCAAAGTAGGATTATGTCTATGGTTCCCTTCAGCGCAGTAAACTACTTGCAGGTGTGGGCATAAAAAAAAGTATCAAATTTTACCTGAACCAGATCCATCTGGCTCTTGCAGCCTGGAGGCTTGAGGGAAGTTAATTCCTCTTTCCTCCCTATATATGGAAACTCTGGGAGAGATGCTGCATCAGCACAAAAGAGGACCGGTACCATTGTGGCTTCCGCTGACAGCAAAGTTATCACTTGTGTTGCCACACTGGCAACAAGACCCCAAGATAGGCCAAGGTTTTCTTAAGAGGTAGGTGCCGAAAGGTAACGGGTCTCTGATCGCTCAGACTGAGAGCCAAGCTTTGCAGCAGAGCCCTTTCCCTGAAATAATTTCATGGTGGGAAGTTCTGGGGATTCCATATTAGTCTTGGCTTAGGGCCATTATAGCTTGTTACTAAACAGCTGATGGACTTTAGTTAGAGCAGAAGGTGAACTCTTAAAGCTTTTATTTGTGTCAGTACCATGTAGACTAGAAGCCCTGAGTGTGGTGCACATCGGGGGGGATTGTGAAACAAAGGGACATGGGAAAGAAACCCAAATGCAGCTGCTTGGCTGGCAGGGATTAAGGTTGAATTCAAGTTCACAGGCTTGCCAGGCTTTTTGATTATGAATCTGAAGCTTGTTCCTGACATCCCTTCCCCCTTCCCCATGGGTATGGATTTCAGAGTTTTGAATGGAAGTCCCTTTTTATTTCCCAGTGACACCTAAACAAAAACTTGAGCTACATTCACATGCTGCCACTGTGCCTAACTGTACAGTCTGAGCGAATCCTTGCTTGATCTCATTCAAATGCTCCTTGCACTGAGGACAAGCCACAAGAAGTGATGAAGTACATCCTGGTTGTGCAGCCCCAGTTCCGGACTTCTCGAATAGCACCAACATAAAGAAGGGAATGCTCTCCTTTCATTTTTAAGCCCCCAGCCCAAATTTGATATGAGCTCTGATGCACAGTGAACTGTGAGCAGAGGCTGGAATCCAGATGGGGAGGGTAGCGGTGCCCTGGATAATGATCCACCTAAAAGGGACTGAATGTTGGATCTTGTTTGAGATTTGGCAAAAGGCTGTGTGTACCAGACAAAATATGTGCTGGATGCAAAGAGGGGGTTCTTAAAGGATATCAGCATTTATCTCTACTTTGGAAAACCAGGAGCATTTGGAAATTTACTTTAGCCAGGAAATATGCTGAAGCATGTTCCAATTTGGACTCCTTGTGAAGTGTAGGCTTGCATTTTTAAGTGTTGCCACTTGCCCATATCGAATGCTTGAGGATAAGAGTATGGGCAGTTGCCAGGAGGCAAAGCAGAATGTGAGTTTACGGTGCATTAGCTATCCTGCAACAACAGCCTGCGTGCACGCTCCTAACCCAACGATAGCTCGCCCACTTTCCTATCTTGCATTTACTGTGGAGTATGCGTGCCCATGAGGAATTACCACAGGGCCAATGAGATGCTGCACGTTTCCATCCCATCTTATCCTATGGTATTTTGGTACGGTGCCTGGCTCCAATCTTGTTGCCCTGGTGCTTCATGTGGCCTGTTATTTGTTGGTGGGTCAAACCAGCCTCCATCCCTGCTCAGTAGGAATCATTACCTGTAAAACCATGGTCAAGCATGGAACATTAAAAATAGGTTTATTGCGACTGGCCGCTGAAAACCATTAGCCGAGAAGTGTATCTAATGGTGATGAATGTGGACAGTACGCTTCCTAGGTAAGGAGAAACACGGCATTTCATTGGGAAAACGAGTCTGTTGTGATAGGGCAAATGAAGGTCCGTACCTATCACCTGCCCAGAATATGATTTTCAGCCTGTGAGAGTGAGGCGCTGAAGTCCCGCTTGAAATTCAGAGGAATCTGGGCACTTTGTTCCCTGCGGTTCCTTATGGGGGACCTGCTCTGTCTAGAGACCTCCTCCTCCAGGGGGGATTTGGGTTAAACTCGGAGATTGTCCTTGTTACTCTCAAGCAGAATTAAAGACGGGTCTCTCTGAACTCAGGATTGAAGTGCGCTTCCTTCAGCTGTGTGGGCCTCCATGCGCTTTCCATTTCAGTCTGCCCCCCCCCCACTTGTCTAAGCACGCCCATCAGTTTGGGGTCAGGCTTCCAACTAAACCTAGGGAGAAGTAAATGTTAAGTGTCTCGGGGGAAATACCCAGTTTTTCCTGCTGTTGGTTTAAGTTTTCCCCTGCCTTGCAGCCTGGAAAACATGGCAGGATCCTGCCCCTGCAGCCAGGCACCCCTTCTTTGGGGAGTGACGGAAAGCTTTGGTAGCCTCGGTCCACTGATGCAGAACCAGAGGTCTGTGCCCGCCCCCTCGTTACAGACGGGTTGCTGCAGCCAATCTGAGTGCAGGACTGCTTGAATCACTGCATAGCGTCTCCCTCAGCTGTGAAATTTCCCTAGTCGGTGACTCCCAAAGCCAAACAGACCAGCAGGTAAACAGGGCAACAAGGTAGCGGTAACAGAGGGAGTATCCAGTATCCAGCAGCAGGCTGAGGCAAGCATGTAACTGGAGCCCCTTAGAAAACACCTGGCTGGAAGGATGCGTGCGAAGGCTTTAGAGGGCAGCATCCAGGACTAGTGGCGCTGAGGTGCAGGTAGTGCAAGCTGCAGGTAAGAAACCGCTCCGTCCTGTTTGGGAGCTGGTCAAAAGCTGCTCAAGGCCAGCAGGGAGATGGGCAGGAATTGCAAGGGCCAGACGAGCTAGGAGCTTTAGGAAATCCCGGCAGCTACAGAGCCCTGGGTATTCTGTCTGCAGTGGGGGAGGGAAGGATTCAAATGCCCATTAATATATATATTTAAAACTTGTCCCGCTGCTGCCTGCAGTGTGTTATTGGGAGCTTCTGGTTGTCCAAAGGGAGATGGGAGCCAGGAGCTCCTGGGTCCCGTTCCTGGGTCTGCCGGTGATCAGCTGAGTGATTCTGGGCAAGTCCTTTCCTTCTCCTGCCCCCCAGTTTTCCAACTTGTACAATGGACATCCTGTTGAGCTGCTTTTTATCCAGGATGTTGGCAAGACTTAAAGATAACAAGGTTGTGCAGCCCGTGAATGGCCCGGCATCCTTCAGCGTGCCATGTAAATATGTTAATTTGTAAGGTGCCATCCAAATGCTAAACTGATGTTTTCCTGTCTGTCCTCTGACTTACAAGCATCAGCTATATGTAGGTCTAGTGCCACCCCCAGCATGTCAAGGCAGACACTGTTCTTTATCCATAGGAGGATAATTCAGGCCCACCTTGAAAAATGGCCTCTGTGAGGTGCTGAGGACTTACAATTCCTCTTGGCTTCATGTGGAGTGACCAGGTCTTGCTCCAATGTGCCTGATCCCCAGATCAGGGGGTGCCTTCTGGAAAAACTGTCCATGTAAGATGTGAAGATGATTATCCAGTGATCTCTAGCCATGGAGCTGATTTATAGCCCCGAACTTGCAAACTTGCACTGATATTTAAGGTTTAACTTTGAGTTTTGTCCTAAACCAGCCTGAGCGGCAGGAGCTGCTCTCTTCACCTAAGCCATCTACACTGGATTCTTATTTTTCAAATATGGCAGTAAAGGTCTCTCTTTGCAAGCAGTTGAGATAGAAAGAGGGTGCCAGGAACAGAGACTTGTGGGTTTGCTGCTGGCAGGTTCCCTTTGCTTGGGGCTTCCAAACTTGGCATAAGAGGTGGGCAAGTGGCAGCAAGGTTGGATTTATATACCTAAATGTTCAGCATATCATCTTGGATTGGCTAGATTGCTGCTAGGCATCAAACACAGGAGTTTACAATGTAAGTTGTTGGCAGGTATAGGCTTTAGGATGATCTCAAGGCTGACCATAACGAGCAGTATAGACATAGCTACAGAGGCTAAGGGCCAGATTTATAAATGTATGCAGGCATTTAAAGATGCTGATAGCTGCCTCATGGGATTTTCACAGGAATTAGGCACTTAGTTCTTTTGAAATTCCACTGGGTGCATAATTACCTCTTAAAAATCCAGCCCTATATGACTTTTCTGAGGTGGAGGGTGGGGAGGTGGGAATTGAACCCACACTTTCTGAGTCCCAGGTTACCACTGACCGCACGTGTATAGTCAACTCCCTCTCGTATTATACTTCCCAGGAAACTGTGCTTTTTTGCATGGTGAATGAACAGCGAGATGCACTGAATTTATACCACTAACCTAAGGTGCAGCAATCCTTACAGAATGACTTGATTTCAAATTTCTATTTTTGCACAATTGGCTGCAGCCTGCAAAGGGTGTCTTTTTATAACACAAGGAGAACAGCCGCAAAATCAAAACACTCGATCCAATAACAAAGTCTAATTTCTGTACAAAGAAATGAATTGATACATTTTACTCTGAAGAATAATGAAAAACACTAATTAATCAAACAGGAACTGCCACCTTGCCATTCTGCAGAGATAGTTTAGGACGCGGGAAATTGAGATCAGCATTTGAATGCATGGAAGACTCAGGAGATTTTCACAACTCTTGTGAGGTAAGCGCAGTTGTATTCTTTTTCTTAGCATTACTTATTTTTGTCGAAATAGAACTGTGTTTAATCATGTTAATAATCCTTTATAGAGCTTGACTTTATGAAGTGGCTAGTGGTTCTGGGCATCTGCTTTTGGTTGCTGACTTGAGAAATCTTAGTGATTAGTCACATTTGTAAATCTTGGCCTTTGTCAGCTGAAGACAAATTTGTCAGGAAAGGTGAAATGGGGCATCTGTTTCCTCCAGTTCCGTGTTTTTAGAGGTGGTACCAGGTTTTAATAGCTTTGGAACAACTGACTTTTCTCCAGTCTACACCCTGTGCCAGAGTTACAGTATCACTAAGATTGGGGTCCCACAGGGTTGTCTGCTATTCCCTACCACCTCGATTTCATTCTCACTACTCTGGCCTGGTATGTGTTACCAATACACTGCCCATTCCAACTAAGAGTATGTCTACACTGATATTTAGGATTGACCTAAAGGCTGTTCTTCACCCATGCCATCCCTCCCCATCTGTCTTGCCTTGCAGTCCACACCAAATCGCTCTCCACTTGTTGAGTGGACTCCTTCTAGGAATCAGTCTGAAGTCTCCTTAGCCTTCCTTCTGTGAACGAGACCCCCGTCTCGTTCTGGGCAGGAGAGGGCGGGGGTATGTGCAGAAGGGCCAGAAGTAAGAAACAGGAAATTGTGGATTGCTGCAGGAAGACTTCCTTGCTTGAAGCCCATACAGCTGTACTGCTGAGAGGCAAGTAGGAGCAAGGTTGATGTGCTGTTGGAAGTTCATCAGAATTTCTGAGGCCGACCTGGATAACCACCAAGAGCCCTGCACTAGTTTACGGTGTAGGTCAGCATGGGCTTGGGACCGGCCTTAAAGTTGACCTTAACTAGTCTGTAGACCTACCATGAACGTCTGAAACAGTGAGGTAAGATGATATGAGTTTACAGCCCACTAGATCTCACGATGAAAAAGTTTTCACGATAGTTCAGTCTGTTTTTTCCTGTTTTCAATAACTCTTTCATTTTATTACCTGACAGCCCTGTGGGCATCAGGCTGGCCGTTGTACTGAAGGCAGCAGTAAAAAGCGGTTTTCTCTGATGGACCATTCACTGAGCATGCATTTAGGAGGTAATTCCTGTGAAAGCTTCAGAGTTCATTCCTAACCTAGACCATATGCTCAGACCAGCTGGGCTGAGCTGATGGGGAAACCCCTGCAGGGTGTCCAGGAAGTCTGACAAGTAATGACAGCGGCTGACACTTAATTAGTAGGGACCTCCTGAATTTGTGATTTCAGGGAAACCACAAAATCTGCAATTGTCCATGAAATCAATGTAAAAAAACAACTTTATAAAACTAAAAAGCTGGATCCCTAGTGGAAGCCAGTGGCCCTTGCTGCTTGCAGCCTGCCTGGGAGGGGAAGGCACCAGGTGGCAGGGCAGCACAAAGGGCAGCCAGTACCCGAGATAGTGGCTGCCCCCTCCAGGCCTCTCTACCAGTCAGCAGTGAGCAGGACCAGATTAATACACAGGCAAACCAGGCATTTGCCTGGAGCCCTGTGCTGCTGCAAGGGGGAGTCCTCCTCTCTGCACCATCCAGCCTGCAAATGGTCCCATCCACTTCCCTTCCCCTCCCTCGGATGCCTGGAAGAGGGTGCCACTACGTAAATACAGTCAATCTTCAATATTGGCCCAGTTCTCATTGACTCACTGGTAAGTCATGGTGCATAATACAAAGCAAACAAAGGCTTATTTGCATAACCATTTTGCGTTTAGTAGGACTATACAAGTAAAACTCCACATTTCTCACTGTAACTCACCAACGAGAGAATGAGAACCAGCTCTACAATAGCAGCACTAGAAGAACATGATGTACCTTGACTTTAGCAAGGCTTTTGATATGGTCTCCCACAGCTTTCTTTCAAGCAAGCTGAGGAAATAAAAGGGGGAAGAATGGACTGTAAGGTGGGTAGAAAGCTGGCTGGATCATCAAGCTCAATGGGTAGTAATCAATGGCTTGAGGTCTAGTTGGCAGCTGGCATCAAGGCGAATGCCCCAGGGGTCAGTTCTGGGTCCAGTTTTGTTCAATATCTTCTTCAATGATCTGGAAGATGGGATGGATTGCACCCTCAGTAGGTTCACAGATGGCACCAGGCTTGGGGGGTTGTAGTAGATATGCTGGTGGGTAGGGCTAGGATTCAGAGTGACCTAGACAGATTGGTGGATTGAACCAAAGAAGTGTTGTGAGGTTCAATAAGGACAAGTGTAAAATCCTGTGCTTAGGATGGAAGAGTCCTATGCATGGCTACAGGCTTAGGACCAATTGGCTAAGCAGCAGCTCTGCAGAAAAGGACCTTGCGGTTACAGTGGACAATAAGCTGAACATGAACCAACAGTGTGCCCTTGTTGTAAAGAAGGCTAATGGCATACTGGGCTGCATTAGCAAAAGCGTTGCCAGCAGATCAAGGGAAACGATTATTCTGCAGTGGTGAGGCCACATCTGGAGTAGTGTGTCCAGTTTTGTGCCCTCCCTGCCCTCTCCCCCCCAAACTACAGAAAGAATGTGGACAAGTTGGAGAGAGTCCAGTAGAAGGCAGTAAAAATGGTTCAGGGGCTGGGGCACATGACATATGAGGAGAGGCTAAGGGAACTGGGCTTATTTAGTGTGGAGAAGAGAAGACGGAAGTGGGATTTGATAGAAGCCTTTAACTCCCTGAAAGGGGTTCAAAAGAGGATGGAGCTGGACTGCTGTCAGTGGGGGCAGATGACAGAACAAGGAGCAATGGTCTCAAGTTGCAGCAAGGGAAGTTTAGGTTGGATATTAGGAAAAACTTTCTCACTAGGAGAGTGGTGAAGCACTGGAATGGGTTACTTAGAGAGATGGTGGAATCTCCATCCTTGGAGGTTTTTAAGGCCCAGCTCAAAGCCTGGGCTGGGATGATCTAGTTGGGGCTGGTCCTGCTTTGAGCAGAGGTTGAACTAGATGACCTCCTAAGGTCCCTTCCAACCCTAATTTTCTATGATAGTGTTGTCAACTCCTTGTGATTTAATCATGACTATAGATTTTGGGGGAAAGAGGGGTGGGGAATCTCCTCCCTTCCCCTTTCTTTTTTTTCCTCTTTATGGAAGGCAGGAAAATCTTGTACATTTTCCCTTAATCAAAATGCCTGCCTTCACACATTATGGCTGACTGAGGTGAAGACAGCAAGATGGCCACTGCAGTCTACATCTGTAGAGATGAAGGTGCCTTTTAAAGGTAGGTGGCTGCCAGCTTCTGCTGCTTGCAATGAGCTTGAAGCTGTGACCACAGACAAAGTGGCTGCCACCGTGTTTCGGGTGGCTGGATGGTACACTGCTGGGTCATAGCCTGTGAGGAGCAGACCCTGCCAAGTGGGCAAAGGTGGGCACCCAGGGGTGAGGGTTGTGGGGAACAGGAGTAGGCCAAGCAGTGGGAGTGGAGGTAGAGGACACTGACTGAAGGGTATGAACAGGCTCCACTGAGCAGCCAGAGGAAGTGCAGTAGAAAAGGAAGCAGCCGTGCTAATTGGGTCTGACCTTGTGTGGGTGTGAAAGCTGCTGTGCATACAGTACCTCGGCACTGTCCTGCAGTCTTGCCCATCTACAAAACTGATGCCACATTGTTAATTTTCATAGTTCCTTTGTATCTCTACAGGAACAGGTACCAGTTATAACAGCTGTTGCTCACTCCTGAGCACCAACTCTCCTTCTCCTTTTGTAAATGAATCAGACGTGCAGGTGATTGGAATCAGTGGGCACATCTACACATGCTATTATAGTGAAGTGCGCTGGAGTTTATTGCTCACTTGCACATGTGCCTGGGACCAACACCTGTTGAATTGGCTGGCAGGAAGCCCTGGGGGTCATCCTGCCAGCCCAGGGCTGCTCTGATCCAACTCAACGTGCTGCAGAGGGGCTGGCTGGGGCATGAGCATGCTCCAGTGCAGATCTTGGCAGCAGGCAGCTCCTGCAGTGCAGCAGCCTCATGCCCCAGCTAGCCCCGTCACCATCTACATGTGTGTTTTGTCCTGCGTAACTACTCTGCTGTAGGAAAGCTTTTCTGTCTGGCAGTACTATCTTACAGCACAGTGCACTATAGCCTAGTAATGCGGCATGTGTAAATGGCGATGCTTTACAGCAGAGATAATTAGTTGGCTCTGCAGTAAAGTGTGTTGTGTAGATGTACCCAGTGTGATCTTTTTTCAGCGTTGCTACTTCTTGCAAATTGCTCAGGAACAGGGATCTTGGTTTTCTCTGTTTAAAAATCCCAAATTCTCTGATTTAAATAACCCCCACAATCTGTGTTTTTTCCACAATGAAAAAGAAATGACTCTCCCTTTCTTATACGTGTTAGTTAAACACAATATTTTATTAATATATTTACAATTTTAAAGTGGGCTGGAAGCCTACCAGTGCCTCAGCCATTATAATAAAATAAATTCTAAATATCTCTATATCTAAATGTCGGTGTCTGATTTTTGTTTTCTTACCATAGAAAGTCAGAGCTCCCCGTGTCCCCTTTGCTCACCAGGATGCAGATTCAGCTCTGGCTGTGCCCCTCCCTCCCCTCCCCCTGCTGCTTTGTGTTGCTGAGTAGCTTTGATATGCCAGTGCCCCCGCACTCCTGACCCACAGCCCCCTAGCCCTGCTGGTGCCCCTCACTCCAGACCTGGTACTCCCTGTCCCCAGTGTAAGGCTAAGTGCCTGGGTGTGGGGGGAACAGGGTGGGTGTGGGCACAGGTGATGTGTGGGGGGTGGTAGTAGGGGCACAGGCGATATGCCAGTGGGATTGGGGGGCACATGCCCCCCCCAGTTTTCTGCACCCACAGTGGGGCATGAGACTACAGCCGGGCCAGGCCATCTCTGGGCAGGACCTACCACCGTGGCCCAGCGGGCAGGATCTGGTGAGGGAGGGAGCACCATGCTGCCATGGCTGCCAAGGTGAGGTGCTCCCTGTCTGCCCAGTAGTAGTGAGGGTACAGCTCTTCGGCGCAGTGCTCCCTCCCATGTTGGGTGCCTCCTGCCTGCTGGGCTGCAGTGCCAGCTCCTGCCCAGAGCTGGTTCAGCCTGGCTGCAGCCCCGCTGTGGGTGTAAGAATCTCAGGTCAGGAGTATGTGGCCCCCGGGCTCCCACTGTATTGACTGTGCTCCCTCTGCTCACCCACCATGCATGGCCTGTGCTCTCATCCCCGCCCCAGCCACATATCATCTGTGCCCCCTCCTTCCCCACCCCATAGACTTACCTGGAGAGACCTGTGGGACATGCTCTTCACCACTTACTATGAGAAGCAACCGCCAGCACACATGCTGGCTGGGAAGCTCCCCTCCTGCTAGCAGGGTGGAGGAACGGGATCTTGGCGTCATTGTTGATGCCAAGATGAACATGAGCCACCAATGTCAGACGGTGGTTGGGAAGGCCAGCCGAACCCTAGCGTGCATCCAACGATGCATTTTGAGCCAGTCCAAGGCGGTGATCCTCCCCCTTTATGCAGCGTTGGTCAGGCCGCAGATGGAGTACTG
>JAGPOW010001661.1:10528275-10539238 GCA_030014935.1 Caiman crocodilus | reverse complement strand
CATTGGCAGGGGGTCAGACTAGATGGCCTGCTCTAGGCCCCTTCTGACCCTAGATACTATGATACTATGATACTGCCCAGGTGTCACGTGCATGTGTGTGCACATATGTACATGGTGCCCCCCTGTGTCCTGCTCCATGCAGCCCCTTATATGCTGGAACTATGCCAACCTGCCAGGGGAAACTTGTAATTTCCTGTGCTTTTCTCCTTTAAAGGAGAAATCCATTATTTTCTCCTTTAAAAGACAAAATCCATATGTTTTTCTCCATTAAAGGAGAAAATTTCTGGTTTTCTGCAGCAAACAGACAACCTGGCTACTCATGGGGCTTTGCTGTCGCCAGGAGGACCTTCCAGTAATGCAAGAACTTCCACCATCTGTATAATTGGCAGAGCAGGAGACTCGGTCAGAGGTGTGTGTAACAGCTCTGCCCCCAAACTCAGCAGTAAAACCTTCTGGCTACCTGCTGCACTTGGATTTTTCCTTGCCCTAAGTTTTGGGCAAAGGAGAAAAGCTCTCAGGGAGCCTGAGACGGTGGAATGGGAAGAGTTTGGGAAGTACTGAAGGGAGATCCAAGTACAAGACAAGTTCTGGGGTAGAAGGAAAGAGAGGTATTTAAAATAGTATTTATTACTTTGAACTATTTGGACAATTTAACTGTAATTATTTTTATTCTAAAAAGACTGCATTTATTGTGATTATTGTACTATTTGTATATTAATTTAGTGGAAGGACATTATGAAAAATGATTTTAAAACTACTGTTAAATGTATGACAATGGATTAGTTTTATAAAAGGAAGTAGTACAGTAGTTATATTGGAAACCTTCAGTAAATTATAGACATCTCTGCTTGGGTTGAGGGTTCTTGCAGCAGTCACAAAGGGGTTCATGTTGTAAAGACATTGTTACAAGTAAAGTTCACTGTAGCTCATATACATCTATTAAAAACTTATCAGAAAACTAACTTGGTGTATAGAATATATAAGGAGGACTGTGTATTTCCTGGCAGTTTACTGTTCCTTTCCAGCGGCACGTTGTGGCCCTCATAGAGGAGTAAAGTGGGCGAGGAGGGGATTCCATAAGGAAGTCGGAGGGGCAAGACTAACAGGAAATGTATGACAGTTCCCCACTCGTCTACTGCAAGGGGAAAGCAGAATTAGCATTTAGGACTGAAAGGCAGTCCTAGGTTAAGTTCATTCCTGTACTGCTGTAACCAACCACATCCTGTACTTCCTTTCTAGCTGGCAAGGAGAGGCTTGCATCTGTGTTCAGTAAAACGGGACTTTTTCAAGATAAGTTTCTCTCACTTCCACTCTAAGAATTACGTCAAAAGAGAGAGAGATCCAAGGCTGGCATTGATACTTAAATAATAGCTCATGATAGAGGAGGAGGAGAGAGTGGGCAAACATTGTGATGTTGCAATCGTGATGTCTGTTCTCTTGAGCTTAGTCTGAATGAAAACAGTGGATTAAACCCGAATGCAAACAAGTTTTGTTTTGTTTTTCAATAGTAACTTTATTGAGAAACTTGCCTCAATCTTTCTTGCTGTTTCTCCTTTCTAGCCCTGCCTCCTGTTTCCCCTAGTCCACATTCGCCTCCCTGCAGTTTACCAATTTCAAAACCATGCGACCAAGGGGGCCGATACTTTTTGTAACAAGAAGCACCGTACTGAACATCCTAGCCTCTGGACTCCTAAGCAGGGACTTCTTACAGCCTTCATGGGCCACACATTTAGTAAATGCTTTAGTCTCTGAATAAGAGAGTGTGAATCAAAATGAATCTGAACGAGGAAGAATGAATCAAGGCACCTTGATTTTTAAGCCTAATACAACAGCATCAACATTTGTGGCACGTAAGGAGACTCCCTCGTGCAGCCTGCACTGTGGGCTGATGGAGAATCTGAGAAATCTGGGCTATCCTTGCTGTCATGATCAGTACTTTCTTGCGGCCTATCAATCCCAAATCTGTCACCGCGGCTCCTAGTGGTTTTGACAAGCACAGTACATACACGTCACAAAAACTTTAGCCAAAGTTGCAGAAATCTAAGTGCCATAGGTCTCGAAGCTAATTTGGGAATCCTGTTTGCTTGCAACTAGGCTGTAATCCTGGCACAAGAAGCCCTTCTCTCCAGGACTAGTTTACCTGGAGAGATTCATTGCTAAGGGCTAGGGAAAATGAGGCAAAGAAAACTGAACTCTATGAAGCCGAACAGCCATGGGGTTCTCAGAGATGTTTAAAGACTGTAGTGGGCAATTATTTGGGTCCGAGGGCCACATAGGGAGTTTTGATGAGCTGTTGCAGGTCAAGTCAGCACCCCTGTTTCCCCCCCCCTCCCCCACAACAACTGTGGGCAGGTGGGGAGTAGTGTTTAGGAGTGCAAGGGGTAGGAGAGGCTGGGATCAGATGCCCCTGCCCTGTAGGGAGTGAGGTGTGTGTGGGGAGGGGTGGAGAGGGCATGTGCGTGTGTGTTTGTCTGCAGGAGGGTGCTAGGTCCCGGGAGCTGGCTGTGGGTGAGGGGAGGGAGGGGGAGTGGGTGGTGCATGCAGCAGAGCTTGCCCAGGCAGTGTGGTCTGTGCTGTCCTGTGGTGCCATGCATGAGGCTGAGCCCTGCCCTCACCATGGGGCAGCCCATGACACACTGAACTCGCACCACTGTCCGCAGCCCAGTCAGGTGCTCCGGTGGTGGCTGCTGCTCCTGATCTTGCCCGAGTAGTGCCGGGCTGCTCTGGGTGAGCACCGTCAGCCAGGCTTTGGCCTCAGTGCGTGGGGCTCCAACTCCCAGCAAGGCGTCCAGGAGCTGAAGCTGGAACCTGGTCCTGGGGCAGGAGCCGCCCAGCTAAAGCTACTTGCCCATCCGCCCCGAGCGATGTGGTGCAGTATGGCAGGGGCAGGAGCAGCTTCTGGTGGGCTGTTCCCGATGCTGCTGCAGCCAGCTGGGAGCTGCCCTGGGCCCCGTGCCTTCAGCAGTAGCTCTTGCTCCTACTGCACCATGCTGCACTGCTTCCAGTGCCTCTGGCTCTGCGCCCTGGCCGCTCTCACTGGAAGGCAGCTGGGAGCTGAAGCCAGAGGCCCCATGGGCTGGGGTAGGAGCTGCCTGGCTGACGCTGCTCACACAGCGTGGTGAGGTGCAGCAGGGGCAAGATCAGAAACAGGAGCGGCTGCTGGAGATAGGGGTGCAGAGCAGCACCTGGCTGTAGTTGCACTGGGAACAGACCTGCCAGAAGCTATGCACTGGCGAGGGTCCGGGCTGGTGGGAGCCCAGCGCAGGCTGCCTTGGTACAGGTGGGCAGGGCATGGCCCCAGGCAGTGTGGTGGAGGCAGCTGCAGGCCACTTCAGTACCCAGTGGGTTGTATGCAGCCCACGGGCCTTATTTTGCCCTCCCCTGTGTAAGACAGTTCCTTACTATAAACAAGCCCTGCTTTTTTTTTTTACTTTCTCATACTTGAGGCAACACTCACTATTTTTGGTTACCATTCACATTACTTTCCAAATGTTACTCCTTCCTTCATGATAAAGGGAGGTATTAATTGTCCAGTAGTTCAACTGGTCAGCTGCCAAATAATGCATTTATTCTAAAGACAGCATTACAGTTTAGGAGTAACTGACTCAGTTTCATTTCACTTGGGGAGTGAAAGTTGTGTCTGAAGTGTCTAAAGTATGTATTAATAAGCCAAAAGATGTGCATATTTCTTGTAATATAAAAAAATTGCATGCCCTCACTCTTGTAACAGAGCAGTGTCTTGGGATGGTTCAGCGGATTCAACTGAGCTTCCTCCCTTCGCTCCCAGTCTCTGCACGTCTGGGTGCCCACACGCCCTCTGCTATGCAGGAATAGTGTGTTCTCTCCTCCCAATGCCTTGAGCTCGTGAGTAGCTGGCTGCAAGGGCCCCAGAAAGGGTAAGTTAGGAAGACGTCTTCTAGCATGAAAGGGCTTTGTTAACTGTTAGGTTTTGAGTTTTCCAAAAAAAAAAAAAAAGCAGTTTCCCCACAACGAGAAGTAGGGCTTGGTGAATGTTGTTCGCTGAAGGAGGATTTCAGAGCAGTTTCCATGCTGCGATATTTTCAAAACAGCCTTTAGACTCTTCATTTCAAAGTGGACTCTTTTTTTTAAAAAAACAGAAGGTGTTTGAAAGTTGAAATAACCCTGAAACGAAAATAAATATCACTGAACCAAGAAATCCATTATTCACTCAGTTTTGCTGTGAGGATCTTGTTTTCCATATGTAGTGGTTTTAAATTCCCAGGAGCCCGCTGTCTCTGCGGACAGCTCCCGTGGTGCGAGGCAGAGGCGGCACAACCTGCTGCAGAGGGGAGATTTGCACTCGGCGTGCTGCTTCTCTCAGGGAGGCTTGGCTTTCATCATTTTTTCTCGCCCTCTTTCTCTGAATCTCAAAGGTTCAAATATAGCATTAGGATTAATTGCATCTTTAATATATTCCAAGAGCATTTGGGAGACTGTTATGGGAGCACTATGTCCATTTCTGATGTGTGCATGTAAAGGATGCTGACAGACAGGTGAGGGCTCAGAAAAGTACTACAAGAGTGATTTGAGGGCTGGAGAGCCTCTGACAGTGAGGGACTAAGGGAGCTTGATCTATAATTAGCTGGACAAAGAAGCAGTAACTCAGTCACTATCCTGAAGCACTGTACAGGGACCAAAGGCTTATGAGCTTTAGAGAGAATCATAGAAATTAAGGGCTGGAAGGGACCTTGAAAGATCATCAAGCCAGCCCCGCTGGACTTTTTGCTTTAGCAGACAATGGCAGGTCAAGAGTCAATAGCCACAGCTGCACAAAATCAAATAGAAAACAAAAGGTGTGATTGTAATGGGATGGCTTACCTCAAGAAAGTGTTGAGGTCTTCAGATCAAAGTTGTATGTCCCTTTTAAATGCTTTACTTCAGCTCAGCCAAAGATTATGGCCTTGGTGTAGGCGTCGGTGGGTGAAATACTATGCATTATTTAGGAGGAATATCTAGAGGGGTATCTGCACCCAGCACATCCCACCCACTTACTCCAGTTCACATGCATTGAATCTGGAAATGTGCAGCTGTGGCCACTCTGTCATCATGACTTGATGATTACAGTCTGGTGGGTGGCAAATTGGCTTGGGGGTCACACTTGGAGAGTGGTGGTGGACAGGTTGGTATTGACCTGGAAGGATGTGGGCCCTGGGGTCCCATAGGGCTCAGTCTTTGGTCTTGTGCTCTTCAACATCTTCATCAGTGACTTGGATGTGGGTGTGAAGTGTATTTTGTCCAAGTTTGTGGATGATGCTAAATTGTGGGGTGAACTGAACACACCAGAGGGTGGGGAACGATTGCGGGCAGACCTGGAAAGGCTGGAAAAGTGGCATAACATAATAGGATGAAGTTCAACAAGGACAAATGCAGAGCACTGCACCTAGGGCACAAAAATATCCAGCCCACCTACTGGTTGGGAAGTGACCCTCTTAGCAGCACCGAAGCAGAAAGGGATCTCACATGGTTAAGTGTTTGCAGGCCACTCTTTCCTTCCCGGGGTAGGTGGTTGGACTTGATGATCTGTCGAGGTCCCTTTTGACCCTAAAATCTATGACTCCCTAGTGGCAGTTCTCAAACATATCAGAGGCCAACAGATGCCTCTTCATCAGTGTATTTCCAGGTTTGGAGTGTGTGAGGGGGAGTAGGTAGGTGGGAAACACAGGTAGTGTGATATAGAAGGTCTCTAGGGGATGCCAATAGACCCTTCTGGCCTGAAAATCTAACATGACCAGCACTGAACAAACTGGAGCTTTTAATTGCAAGTGCTCTGAATATTCAGGTGCACATATATCATAATCATCTCTGCCTTAGTTTAGAAACCAGTCCTTCAGGGCCCTGTATGTTGCTGGCGAATTTAAGTGTTCACGTAGCAAAAAAAAACAGCTTACCTTGCTATGTCCTCTCTCTGTATTAGCGGTGACAGAGACTTTGTGTACAGTATGCAATAAGATACAGAAATGAAAAGTCATCTGTAAAAATGGAATATTAATAATTAACCAGTGACTTGTTTCTCCTGCCACAAGGGCTCACTTTTCAGTGAAATTTAAAGCCAGTTGGGGGTTCATAGATTTCATAGACGTTAGGGCTGGAAGGGACCTCGGACAATCATCGAGTCCAGCCCCCTGCCCCAGCAAGTTGGCAGGAGTCATAGGATCCCAGCAAGATAAACATCCAATTTCTCTTGAAGGCCTTCAAAGCAGGCACTTGAACGACCTCCGGCGGCAGTCTATTCCAAGCCTTGGGGGCTCGGGCTGTAAAGAAGTTCTTCCTTATGTCCAACCTGAAATGGTCTTGGAGGAGTTTGTGACCGTTCAATCTTGTCATTCCTCGGGGCACTCTGGTGAACAGACGTTCCCCCAGATCCTGGTGAGCACCCCTGATAAACTTATAGGTGGCCACCAGATCACCCCTGAGCCTGCGCTTTTCCAGGCTGAACAGTCCCCAGGGCTCTCAGCCTCTCATCATAAAGTCTGTTTTCCTAATCTCTGATCATGCATGCGGCTCTCCTCGACACTCTCTCAAGCTTCTCCACATCCGTTTTGAATTGTGGAACCCAAAACTGGATGCAGTACTCCAAGGTCGAGTACAAGGGGAGGATGACATCCCGCGATTTGCTTGAGAAGCATCTATGGATGCGAGCCAGCATTTTGCTTGCTTTACTAGCTGCAGCATCGTGTTGAAGGCTCATGTTCATCTTGTTCATGACCCCCAAGTCCCTTTCATCCATAGTGCTAGCCAGTGTAGCATTGCCAAACCTATAAGCATACTGCAGGTTTTTCCTCCCGAGGTGGAGAATCCTGCACCCCTGGGTGTTAAATACCATCAGATTCTTGTCTGCCCATTTCCTGAGCCTGTCCAGGTCAGCCTGGATTGCCCTCCTGCCCTCAGGTGTGGATGCTTTACCCCAAAGTTTATTCAACTGAATATTTTTTCACTGGAAAATGTGGATGTGTTAAAACCCAAATGGTTCATCAGAAAAGGGCTGTCAGTTTTTAAGTATGGAATTTCTAGTAAAATGGGGGAGAGAGGGAAACTCCTCAAAATAGTGAATAGTCTGGGGGCTGAAGGAATCACCAGCTGATACCCGAGGTGTGGGAGGGAGTCCTGATTCAGGCCAGGGACTGCAACCTGGATCATCTTTTGTTCCTTCCCTCTCGCCCTCATCACTACCACCAAAACCCTCAAAAGATTTGGAGTTTGTGGTGATGCGGGTTGGTAAAAATTCTTCTGAATCTCAACGTTTCATGGGATTAGAAAAGCTTCTTGCCCAGCTCCAGTGACACAGTCAGTTCTGAATGGTTCTCAGGCATCTGCTGGCACTCAGACTGCTCATATATCCTAAAAGATTACTGCAAGGGGTAGTTAATCTTCTTCTCAACTCCTTGATGTACCATCAGACTAATATTGCATACTCCTAAATAAGTTGTCTTGTGTCTGCCTCTGCGCCCAGTTAAAATGCTTGCACGTTCTGTAGTGAAACTGCAGTTTCTACTTCCTGTCTCTGCCCCCCTGGGATACAATACCCTTGTTTCCCTTGTTTTTGCCTCTGGCAAGTTGGAGTTTCGGGTTTTGTGCTTTCTAGACCTGTTATGAGGGTCTGAAGTGGAGACTTTGGGGAATTGTTTGGTAAATGGATGCCTGCAAACACAGGTTTTAGTGGCTCAGGAGGCCTCTTCCAGTTCTAGGTTCCCATGCTCTCACCATTTTAGAGACTGGTAAACTGAGGCACACAGACAAGTGAGGCCCAAAGTAACTGCTGATTTTTGGACGCATAAATCGAGGTACTTGGATGCTGGAATGAGCGTCCCAATCTCATAAAAGCTTGGCAAATAAAGAAGCATGCTTCATATGTGCTTAACCTGATTATACTCTCAATCTAGGTCCTGTCTAGCAGTGTCAATCTACTCTGCATTTGGGATTCAGCTGGTATCAGTTTCTAGACAGGTGGTTAGAATTGGCATTCCTACCAGTCGGTAGTCTGCTCGGTTTGGAGCTAGCAGAGCTGGCAGGGGCATGGACCCTGGCATTATGGGTTAACTATGTTACAGTGGTTCACTTGGTCGCACAGCTAGTCAGTAGTGGACCTGAGAGTAGCAACCTGGCTAGACTGGCCCAGACTGCCTTCTGCCTAACCTGTGCTCCCTCCTTCCACGCTTGGTGATGCTGATGAATGGCACAGTCAGTCCTGGTTGCCTTCACATTGTTCCATGGGCCTTGTAGTTTTATGCTACTGTGTCAGCTCCTCATATACTCATATACCTCATATACTTTTCCGTTCGGCCCCAAGCTTGAGCAGCTCGACTCTGCTCTCAGGAGAGGGCTTCCTGCACCCGGCTCTCTAAGCTTGCCTTTAAGAAGTTCGTATATAATCTGTTACTAAGCACTGAGCTAAGATTTTCACTTGCTGCTTAGAACAGTGGTGACCCTCCTTCATGGCAAGCATGCCACAAGTTAAGTCCTAAGTATAATCTAGGTCACAAACAGAAATTACATTTGTCACATGATCAGCCCCTTGAAAATGCTCTACAGCTGTCCCCTGGCAGCAACTCTCTGTTGGGCCAGTAGTGTTGGTTTAACTCATGGTGCTTTCTGTGAAGCACCATGAGTTAGACCGAGGAGCTGCACATCTGTCAGTGCCCATAGTGCCACTCTAATAATCAGCTACTGCCGTCACCCAGTGCCATGAATCTTGTTGCCAGTAGGAAGCAACAGTGGTGGAAGCAACAGCACTTACCTCCACAGCTCCTACAGGGTCAAACCCTCAAGCTAGCGCCAGTCTCCCTCCTACCCACCCACACATACACATGCACACTCCCCTCCCTGGCTATTGCTCCCATTCCTTTTCCCTTCCACACTTGTGGCACATGTGGCCACAGGTTGGCCACCGCTAGTTGAGGGGATTTGGATACCTGCTTTCTTCCATATGAGATGTGAAATACAGAGCCAACTGAATATAATGGGAAAAGATCCACTGAGTCCAGTGGGGTCTGGATTTCACCCAGAGTGTCTTAGATAGCTTTGAACATCTGTATCTTGAAGAGCAGAATTTAAAACCTGAACATGTGCTCTGCTCTTGCAAGACACCTAGGTTTTGGTAGCCTTAACAGCCAATCCTGTAATTTAACAAGCTCTCCAAACTCTGTTTCCCAAAAGACAAAAATGCTATTGTCAGGGGAGAACAAATTGGGGAAACCTGAATAGTCTTTATTCGGTCAGATTACCTTCCTGTTTCCCAGTGAGCAAAACACAGGCAGGTGCTTACCAACCGTAGAACTGTGCATCACTTCATCACCTACCAGGAACATGGTGAGAGTCCATTCTGCAAGGAAGGTAGCAGAGGAAATGTTATTTAGCATTTCTTTTAATTTTACACTTAAAATAGAAAACCATGCTGGTAATTCACAAAAAAAGGAAAAAAAGCTACATTATTTGCCCTCCAAAGTCTGTAATTTGGGTAGGGCTGAAAGGTATTTGTCTTGTGGTTCATGGCATTCTGCCATCAAGTATACAAAGTGCCCCTTTGTCACTTGCATATGCCCTCCACGCCCTATTGTTGGTGCTAAACCTCTCATTTGTGGATTAGTACATTTTCTTTGACAGGGCTTGAGAACAGTCTTGTACCATTAAATGGATGTGATTATCAAATGCCAGCCAACCAGAAGTTAGTACACAAGACATTCCTTTGCATTTCCCTTGTTACGCTTCAAAGAAGTCCTTCTGAGTCATAAGATTTGTATCAGCACATCCACAAGATGATTAAGAAGCATGCATTGCTAAAGGAGCACCCTGTGCGTTATAAGCTGGCCCTGCAGTGCCTCTGGTTTTGCTAAGAATGTGGCAAAACCAGAGGCACTGGTTTGCCACATTCTTAGCAAAACTGGCAGATTTAGTCTGTTTAGACTTAACATGTAGCCTTGAGCACCTGAAAAATTACAACTTGCTGCTGTTCCACCTGTGCCAGCCTCTGATGGCGAGTAAAACACCTTCCAAAGAAGGATTGATCTCAACAGCAGTGGGTCCTTAGCATAGATGGCGGAAAGGGGAGACCCATGGGGCAGCGGTAGGACCACAAGCCCACCTGGCTGGCTGCGGGCTTCTGGTGGCTTCATCGGGGTGGGGAGGGAGACATGCACAGCGGGGAGGGAGAGAGTGGGGCTGGGGCTGGGGCAGCTGTTGCACAGCCAGGGCAGGTCTCCGCCAACCGCACCGTCCCGGGCTGCGAGAGCCAGATGCGCCTTGACATTGTGATCACCGACAAGGAGGCCAAGAAGATCGTCATCGTGGATGTCGCCATCCCATTTGAGAACCAGCGCCAAGCCTTCACCGACGCCCGGGCTCGCAAGCGGGAGAAGTACACCCTGCTGGCCGACACCCTGAGGAGCCGTGGCTATGACGTGACGGTCGACGCGCTCATCGTGGGAACGCTCGGAGGCTGGGACCCCGGCAACGAGAGCGTCCTGCGCGCCTGCCGCGTCTCCCGCCGGTACGGCAAGCTGATGTGCTGCCTCATGGTGTCCGACACCATCCGGTGGTCCCGTGACATTTACATCGAGCACATCACAGGCCACCGCCAGTATATGGATCCCACCAGGAGAACAGCTGCCGGACCAGACCCAGAGGGGACCTCCTCAGCCCCCACTCTGCACCAGACGGACCTTTGCTTCAAGAGGATTCATCGGCAATGGACGACGACCCTGAGCCACCCGAAGAGGACCCTCGTGATAGACTGTATATAAACTGAGACGCTTTATCTTTGGACCACTTCTTCCACCATTGCGGACCATTGTCACGGGTATGTGTGTTTCTATCCTCTTTCTCAGCGTCGCAAAACCCCGCTCTCCCCGGTGGGGGCGCGGCGCCGCCGCCCCCCCGGCGGTCGGCGGGCCGCGGGGTCTGGGTCCGGCCAGGGCTGGTTCGAGCGGCCGCCCCCCCGACACGAGCT
>JAGPOW010001661.1:10463586-10528175 GCA_030014935.1 Caiman crocodilus | reverse complement strand
CCCCCCCCCCCCCCCCGCCTACCCCCAGGCTTAGCTGGCTAACTTTGTATTGCATGTAACCTAGTTGTGTTCCCCACCTCACCCCCATCCTTCGATTGTTAGTCACTCGCCCAGGTGCACTCTGTATTTACCTCTCGGCTTTGGCATCTTTTTTTATGGATCCTAAACATCTCCTAATAAAAATATCTGTCATATGGCAGCTCATGCAAGGCGCAGCCCTAGCAAAGGCAAGTGATAGTTTCAACATAGTAATAGTAGGATTAAAGATTACAAGGAAATCTGAAGTTTACCTTGACCTGATCAGGAAGTGTAAAAACTGTTAACGGCTCTATCTTTATGACCTCTTAATGCAAATTAGTTACTTCCTGTTATATAACATTCAGTAAGAAAATACCTTGAACATGCATCCTATATCCTATTTTATCCTCTCTGGATGAATGTATTGTCATGTGGGACTAATTTGGCTCTTCCTTTATATCTAACAGAAATTTCCTGGGTGGTATGGCCTGGAGACATTAGCAAATAATGCTTGTCAGTGGCCTACTCTAGCTAGGAGAGTCTGACTTGAAGTTTGGGGGTCTTCAAGAGGATGTTAGATATGCATCTAGCGGGGGTCATCTAGACCCAGCACTCTTTCCTGCCTATGCAGGGGGTTGGACTTGATTATCTATTGAGGTCCCTTCCGACCCTAACATCTATGAATCTATGACTAGCAGCTCCCTTTGTGCCTGCCCTTGCAAACCAAAGGTGAATGGTAATATATGCTTGCTGTTCTCCCTAATAACTCCTAGAATGTATTTGACATAATCAGAGCCCCTTTTATGCCCACTGCTCGTGGCAATGGCTTCCTGGAAAGACGTGTGCTGAGGACTGTAGGCGGAGGGAAGAAAACATTATTTGGCGGGGGCTGAGCATGCACATGCATGTGTGCACATGCCCTCTGCCCCAGCAGGTAGGTCTGGGGGAAGGCAAAAGGATCAGTGGGGAAGGGCAGGTCGAGGCCCTACCGGCGAGGGAGGAAGTGGTACACAAACAAGACTCGCTCCCCCCAGCCCCTGCTCCTGCTTGTGCCCCTTTCCCTCCTCCACCATGGGGACTTGGATCTGCACCCCCCATCCAATGGCAGCGTGGGAGGGAGTGGGGCTGGAGCAGGCTCTTCCTGGTGGGGGGGTTGGGCAGGTGGCGGTGGTCCTGGGAGGGGGCGGCTTGGGGGCTTATGGTGAATTTTGGGGTGGCTGCAGCCCCCCTGTAGCCTCCCCTCCCAGCACCACCATCTGCCCTCCCCCTGCGCAGATCGGAGGACACCTGCTTCCCGCACTTCCCAGGGTGCACGTACCCCCCAACCCCCCCCCCCCCCCAAACGATCCTCTCATGGCTCAGTCTCACGTCCTGCCCTGGCTGTGCAACAGCTGCCCCAGCCCCAGCCCCACTCTCTCCCTCCCCGCTGCGCGTGTGTCCCTCCCCACCCCGATGCAGCCACCAGAAGCCCGCGGCCGGGTGGGCTTGTGGCCCTACCGCTGCCCCATGGGTCTCCCCTTTCCGCTGTCTATGCTAAGGACCCATTGCTGTTGAGATCAGTCCTTTGGAAGGTGCTTTACTCTCCGTCAGAGGCTGGCACAGGTGGAACAGCAGCAGTTGTAATCTTTCAGGTGCTCAAGGCTACATGTTAAGCCTAAACAACCAATATATGAAGAGCAGCAGTGGTGTGCACATTAAGTGTATCCCTTTCACTGCATGACCAAAGCTCTGAAGAACTCCTCTTACCACAGGTAAATGCTTTCTGTTTAATGGTGACCCTTGTACTGTGGTAGGAACAGCCTCATCCCCTAGGATGTAGCCCAAATGGCCTGAGGAGTCCCACGCAACAGTGGCTCCCAACACGTTTTATACTGCGGACTGGCACAGCTGCAGGACAGGGCACATGGAGCCGGCTGCCTCCCTCTCGGGGCTGCCCAGCTTTACCCCTGCATGTGACTGCCAGAGGCGGAAGCCTCTTGCCTGGGTGTACAGACAGGGGTCCAAGCAAGGGGCTCGTGCCACGACCTGGCACCCAACCCTTCGCAGCTCGGTGCCAGGCCATAGCCCAGTGGTTGGGAACCTTTGCTATACAGCATGCATCAAACCATGATCCACTGCACTTCCAAGCCTGACTCCCTGCTGGCTTTTCTGGTTGCTCACCCTGGCCATGCAGTTCCTGGAAAAAAAACTCTTGAGCTCAATACAATTCCTAGCACACTCCTAACTCCGTTCCAGATCCTTTCCCCCAGGGGGATGAAGCCCTGACACTCATGGTTTATAGCAGTGGTGTTTCGGTTATGGAGACTTGATGGGGGTTCAGCGTATTATACAAGACCGCGGGAGCTGAGTGTAGCAGCTGCCTGGCTCAGGCACTCTTTCTCCCGGCAGAGCTGTGCTGCAGACCTGGAGCAGCAGGTGAATATCAGTAAGAGGCCAGTGTTGTCTTCAGGGAGGAATGGGAGTGGAGTACGAGGTCTGAGAAGTGCTCTGGCTCTGGATGAGGGGTTGTCTCGCACTGGAACCTGGGAGGAGCAACGTGAAACGGCTTGACAAAGTCCTTAGGATACAGAGTGCTCAGCAACATTTTTCCTCTTCACATCATTAATTTCCTTTAATTGCCTTTAATGCCTCCTGCAAATCAGCTAATTGCCTCTAATTGGCTCTGTGATCACATTTGCTCCCTGATTGTGTTTCAGCTTTGGCAGTTAGGATCTGCTCCCGGATGGTGACATCTTGTTCCTGTTGGAGTCCTTTCTTCCACTCAGCATGTCTTGCTCTCAAACTCCATCCTTACCAGCGCCTGAGAAATGTCCCTTGCTCAGTTGCTTGCAGGGTGCTCCTGTTGCAGGGGTGGGGTGAAGGCGTCATGAAGCCTGCAGCTGGAAGATTAACTAGGAAAATGGTTCTCCTCTCCAGAAGGCTCACAGGAGCCTGGGAAGTAGGACCCTGTGCTCCAGGACAGGCTGTTTATACTGGTCTGCAGCTTGCTGGGGAGAACCATAGGGAAGCAACTGGAGTGCAGAGACTCCTTGTGTGAGGGCCATTTATTGCTTACATCTTTGACATTGTTCCCCCTTGCAATTGTTTTGTGCACCCACAGGCTGCTGTTTGTGACGGATTGAGGCTGTCGGTCGCAGTAGCACTCATTCTCTGCTCAGTTCTAGCACGGGAAGTTACTTTGTGGTTTGTGCAGAAACAGCGCCCTGCCTGTGCTTTCTGTACTGGGAGAAATCATAAAAAGGGACTTACTTAATTCTCGGTTTTGTAGATTTCATGGAAACCACAAAACCAGGCGTTGTTGGTGAAATCCACCCCCCAAAAACTTACCAAAAATAAAATGTTGGCTCCCAAGTGGGGAGAGGGGGAGCCACTGATGCAAAGGGGAGCAGCCAAGATGATGGGTGTGCCTCCTTCCTCCCCTGCCCCTCTTTGCCACTGATTGGCTGAGACGGCTGTCCATTGCACAGGCCAGCCCCTCTCCATCAATCAATAGTGAGGGGTGGGGCTGCATAATGGCCCTTGGCCAATTAGTGGTGTGGGGTGGGCTTACCAGGAAAAAGCCATGAAATCGCTGCGAGTGGCCTATGAAAATCTCTTTTGCTCACTGCGATTTAGATCCCTAATCATAAATCTGTAACTGTCCATGTATGCAGTGCTTCTCTCCTCCAAGAGCAAACGAGCGTCTCTTATGAAGCCAGCAGGAGCAACAGCCTAACTTTAGGTGCTATAACTCCCCATATAGCACCGCTGGGTTACACAGGTTCTGGATTTGGTAGTGTGTATATGCTATTGATAGATTCAAGACTGTATGCTTGTGCACCTTGGATTTTTTGGTGTGGTTCTGGGACTGGAATCGAGGCTTTGTCCACATGCGTACCTGGGCATCTCCTGACTTTGTTTCAGCACGACAGACAGTTTCCAAGAATCCAATGATATCTATTCCCAGGCAGAAATGTAATTGGATTTGGGGCTAGGACTTGACTAGGCTCTAGGAGGAAGAGCCCTTTCATTTAGAATTGATTGATCAGGTACATAATTGAGTCGGGGAGCTAATTAATTGCCTTTTTAGAAATGACTCGTGGAAGTCTCTCTGCTGTGCTGTGCTGTGCTGTGCTGTGTGGAAAAGTCTCTGCTGTTTCTTGAAAGGGGAACTACTTACTACAAGGAGACTAAGTGGCTCCAGTTGCTCAATAAAATGAAAAACTTGTTGATAGCTTTCTGTTAAAGAGAGATTCCAGTCGTGAAGCCAGAGAGAGGGGGAATATGAACTCAAGCATGACAAATATCTTGGGACCGGTCCTGGCAGCATTATTCTTGGAGCTCTTTTATACTGCAAGAAGTTTTTCAGCGATCAATTAGACTACCAAGGTGTCCTGTCTTAGTCGGTGTGAGTAGAGGGGCAGAACTGGACCATCCATCTTTGTGGGGAGAGGTACATGGGGTTCTTCCATGTTATTTCATGTCTGTGCCAAACTCTGTATATGTGATCTGTAGCATGTGTATGGCTTAGGAAATTATGGAGAGCATGTAGCCAAATTGTACCTGAGTTTATTTGATTGCTTGTTAAATTGCTCAATTGCTCTAACTCCATAATGATAAGCTTGCTTGATTAAGCATATCATAATGTGTCAGTAAAACACGTACACTGTGTTGCTCTTAGGTCAAAAGCCAGATAATTCCTGTTTGGCACATTTGGCTGTTCTGGATAAGCGTGCCATGGTCTTTGATTCTTCTGATAAGGGGTAGATGAAACAGCAGGTATCAGTTGAATCCTTTGCTCAGCTGCCCCAAGGGAAGCTGGCAGAAGGCAGGGTAGGGTGTCACCTTAGAGACCAGCTGGTTCAGAGATGCTGATGAAGGGGGCTGTCACCTGCAAAAGCTCATGCCTCTGAACCAGTTGGGCTCTAAGGTGACACTGTGTCCTGTCTTGTCAGCCTTGGGGCTCATATGGCTAACTACAGCTCTCTAAGCAAAGGAAATACAGGCCTTAGTTGGGAAATACAGGCCTTAGTGAAGGTGGATGACGCTCCAGTGCCTGCCTCTACTTTGCTGTTTTCCACACCCCTTCTTGGTTCACTGGCGTGATTGAGGATCTACTGTACCACATTCTCCTAAAGCAGGAGTGTCAAACTCATCTAGCCACGTGGGTCTCCGGGCTGGTCTGTGGGCTGGATCTAGCTGTGTCAGAGGCAATGGGCAGCGCCAGGTGAACAGAACGCTGTATGCGTCTTGTGCCCCGTGCCACAGACAAGCTCACAGTGCCAGGTCCAGCTCACACACTGCTGGCAGCACAAGCCCCATAGTGGGGTCAGTGCATGGTGCACAAGCTGGATGGGTGCTGCTCGTACCATGGTTTGTGGCGCTCTGCCAGACAACCTTATGTGATGGCTCTGGCATGCTGATTGATGCAGACCCGCTCCAGAGCCGGTGTGCGCGGTTGGTCTGGCTTGGGCGCCACGTGCAGCTTGTGACCTGGAATGACCCCCTGTGCTGCGAGCTGCACTCATGGTGCCAGATCCAGCCCACACGTCAGTCCAGCTCTGCATGCCATGTGCAGAATGTGGAGTTTGGAGACCTACAGGCCAGATCATGTAGCTCCATAGGCTGGATCTGGCCCATGGGCCATATGTTTGATATCCCTGCCCTAAGGCTTTGAGATCCTGCTATGATGTTTCACCATCTCTTCTCAACTTACTCTAGGGAACTCTGTATCAGGCATTGGAAGCTCTGTGTAAGGACTTGGCAAATGCATGGCATATATCATGAAAAAAATTACCAGTGACTGAGAGCAGTGTTGAGGCCAGGGGAAGATTTTCTAGAGAAAACTTTGAGAGAGGGCTTCCTTCAAACAATTCTTTACTGTGGGGGAAAAATATTCAGCATCTGCTAAGGTATTTTCATTTATTTGAATAAACACTAATATTGAATGAAGTGGTTGGCTTTGATCCTCTTGTTAAGAAGGCCATGTACTATGGTTGGCATTCAAGAGTTCTGATAAATAGCCTGTTTTTTCTGGCTGTTGCAGTTTCCTTCATCCTAGGGGCTTAAACAGTAGAGATGAGCCATATGCAAGCACATTGGTCTTTTAATGCGTTTGCCTTCACAGGGTCCCTCTGCACTAAGGCAAAGTAGTTATCCCCACTGCCAATGGAGAAGCTGAGACACAGAAATTAAGGGACTTAACCACGGTCTTACAGGAAATCTATTGTAGAGCAGAAGACCAACCGTGGGTCTTCCTAGTTCTTTCCTATTAGCTAATCATTGGGAGAGCCTTCCCTTTTGATGTGGCTAATCCACCAGGTGGGCTTTAGTGACTGGGTGCCAGAGGTAATTAATGGTCCATAGGCTCTGGTGACATTTTGAAGATGCCATGAACCTCTCATTACTGTGGCTTAGCTTTAGTCTCTGCAAATGAGCCCTCTCCGAGCTGTGCTGGTTCAGCCTGACCGCTGCTTTGTTGGAGGGGCAGTTGTATTTGTAACCTGCATGTGTCTGTGTGTTTGCTAGCCGTAACTTTATTTGAATGCAGAAGCTTTTATTCTGGGACTTCAGCTGGGCAGAGGGCCTGGTTTGCTCTCACTGCTGCTTTGTGCCTTATTAATTTCATTCTAAAACTTGACAGGTTGGAAAATGTGACATTTTGAAATGGAGCTTTCCAGGGTACCTGCATCCAGCTGCAAGCTAGTATGCTGGGATGTCAGTTATTAATGGACCTAAGGTCATCTCATTCTCACCAATTCCTTGTGCTTTTCTTTCTCTTATATTGTCATGATATGCTAAAGACTGCAAGCTCCTGCAGGTAGATGAACAGATGCCCGAACAGATTACAGTGGGGTCTAACCCGCTTGGCCGGACGCAGCACTAAACTAAGCATTGTCACGCATACTCTGATGATAAAGATGAGTTTATAACAGGGATGGCAAAGCTACTTTGCCCTTTCAGTCTCAAGCCAAAATCTTGACATGAATCACAAGATATCATGCTTTCAAACTACATGTGCCAGAGTCAATGATCTGTGTACAGTACCCAGCTCAATTGCAAGTGATCATTAAATGATTTTATTTAACTTTTCCTCTTTCTTAAGGAGTTGCCTTTAAATTATGTGGGAACCATGTGTTTGCCATTTCCATTATAATATTGCCAGCTTCCCAAAGCCCAAGGGT
This sequence comes from Caiman crocodilus, assembly GCA_030014935.1. NCBI lineage: Eukaryota > Metazoa > Chordata > Crocodylia > Alligatoridae > Caiman > Caiman crocodilus. Next base: position 10,520,994 of record JAGPOW010001661.1, on the reverse strand, counting down.
GTCCAACAGGCTTGCAAATTAGTATTACAAGGAAAGATTATGCATTCATAGGAAAGAAGGAAGTGGGAGTGGTGGCTCTTTGAATGGCCTTATCACTTAGGTATCTGTGGAGTGATTCAGCTTGAGACAAGGCAGTTTGTAAAATGACTTGTGGTTTTTAGGTGAGAATGTCTTTGCATCAAAGTCGCACAACTGAAAACAGAATAGAAATTGATCCATGTGGCCCTGCAAGGACATGTAAGCAACTAGATGGAGGATAAGGAAGTAAAAACCCAAACCTCTCTTCCAGCTAGAGTCTAATATCAGTTCTCATGTAGCCCAAGATTGTTAATTGCAGTTTTCATTACCTGTTTGTTTTTTTTTATAACGGCAATGGAGGAATCCTATGGAATTACTGGCCAGGGCTATGCCAACATTGACTCTATGCCACTCATTTAAAAAAAAAAAAAAATCAATTGCTTCATTACTGAAATGCAGCTTAGGAAACCTAATAGCAGATGATGCCAGCTGTAGCTTGTCTGCTGAAATGATCAAACTTTAATATCAAAAACAAGCCAAAAATGCCTAGCCAAACAGGTTCTTGTATCTGCCACATTCTCCCTGTATTGTGACCATGTGACCCACGCAGTCATGTTGTAGGGCAGTGGTCTCCAGCCTTCTTAAGGTGAAGATTACCTTTTCAAGTAAAGGGCAACCCAAGATCTGCCATGCCCCCCTGCTGCCTGCCCAGCAGGTCGGTCTGTTGGGGGGTGTGGTGAGGGAGGGAGTGGGGCAGGGATGCCTGAGGTCCCAGCTGGGCTGGGCTGGGCTGGGCTGGGGGAGGGGGTCAGAGCTCAGGCGACTTGTCCAGGCTCATGGTGGTGGTGGTGGGGGGCTCCTGCTGCAGAATGCACCCCGGCGGAGGCCTGCGGGCATAGGTGGAGGGAGAGAAAATGATTTGGGTGGGGCTTAGCCCTCCCAAATGGGGTGTGGGGTGGAGCTGCAAGTGGCTTTTCTGGGGATGCCCAGTGCAGGGAGGTGGGGGGGGCAGTTCCCACTGCTGTTCATGCCCCTGGATTTGCACAAGGAGAAAGCAGGCTGCAGCTGAGGCTAAGCCGGGTTCTTTGCAGCAGGGGGCACTGGGCTGGGCTGAGCTTAGGGTGGGTGGTGGTAGCACTGGGAGGGTGGTTGTGGGGGCTGCAGTGAATTTTGGGTTGGCTGCAGCCCCACCCATAGCCCCGCTCCCAGTGGTGTCATTACCTGCCCCAAGTGCAGCCTAGCCCAGCACCTTCCTGCTGGAAAGAGCCCAGCTGAGCCCCAGCCTGCAGCTGCAGCTCGCCTCCCCACACGCAGATCTAGGGCACATGCACCCCATGCTCTGCTGGGGTGTGTGGTGCAGCAGGAGCCACCCCCAGGACTCTGTGCCAGGCGCCTCCCTGGACAAACTACTCGCAGCTTCGCCCCAGCTCCATTCCCTGCTCCCTCCCCACCTCTGACCACTTCCTTGATGGGGAACAGTTGTATTTGTAACCTGCACATGTCTGCGTGTTCACTAGCCACAACTTTATTTGAATGCAGAAGCATTCATTCTGGGACTTCAGCTGGCCAGTGTCCCCTTGTCATCCCAACCTTTGACTTTGACTGGACTGTAGTCTCCCATGCAGAACCTGGGGATGTGTGTACTGAAGTGAAGGTCAGGGGTCTCCTTTCTCCCAGTATTGCCTAAGTTTAATGTTAGATTCTAGGTGCTGGCATTGAATTCATGAAAATGGCTTGGACAAGAGTAGTCTGTTCTCTGACAAGAGCACTTATTGAGTATGGCAATTTACAATTTTAAGCAAAGACAAAGAAACAACAGAAAACTTTGCCTTAGTTGAGCGGCACTAGAATCTGCTTAAGTCTTACGGAGGCTCTGAGGACAGTGTTTCCCTGCAGCTGGCCGGGCATTCGGGAGTCTCTGGGCTCTGCAGTTCTTCTGGGCAAGTGAAGGTGGAGGTCCACAGTTATTATTTTTTCTTGCCCTTTTATGGGTGATCTCCACCCATTCTTTCCTTTGGTTGCTTTGAAAACAGCACATTTTTTTACCCCCTCTCAGAATGTCTTCCTGGCCTGGCTTTTGTCCCTCTCAGGATGTCCGTTTGTTGGCTTTGTAGCGTCCCTGATTTTTCCCGGGTTTTACCATTTGCCCACTGTCCACTTTTAAGCAGTGTGAAATCTAATCTGTTGCAGTGCCTTGCTTCCTTAGGTCACATATGTTATCTACTTCACATTTTTTCCCATTGGCTGTAGAATTAGTGAAAGGGCCCCAAACTGTTGTGAGTTGCACCATGCCATTTGTCAACAACAGGGAGTTTTTGGAGCCTCTCCCGACCCCTGCTTTCCTTGGCTTGCATGTGCTCCTGATAGTTAGGTGCCCTTCCTCACTTCAGCAGCCCTGAAGGATTGCTTGCTAATTTGAACGGATAAGAGAGGACTGGAGATCTTCCAGATTCTGGAAAGCAGAGGGCTCTGCAGCAGCGTGTACCATCCATGTGTTGTGCATCTCTCAGCTGTACTTGTTCCTGGTGAAGTGGCACATGGCTCTTACATGGCTATGTAGGGGAAATGGTATTGCAGCCAATACTGCTTTATAAGATCATAGGAAAGTAGGGCTGGAAGGGACCATGCAAGGGCACCTAGTCTAGCTCTCTGATCAAGGCAGGATCATCCCTCACTAAACCATCCCAGCCAAGTGTCTGTCCAACCTGCTTTTGAAAATTTCCAGAGCTAGAGATTTCATGACTTTTCCAGTTCCAGTGCTTGACCACTCTTACAGTCAGAAAGTTTCTCTTAATCTTCAACGTAGATTTCTTCTGCTGCAGCTTGGGGCCATTGTTCTCAGACTATTCTCTGTCCATACGGGGACAGGACTATCTCAGCGGTTCCCAAACTCTGACACATCATGCGCCACCAGTTTAAAATGATACAAACTTAAGTACTACCAGCACATTTTTGTCATGTAAAGTAATTATAACAAGTCTGCTAAAGTGTACCACTTACAGGTTGTCTGTGTACCACTGGTGGTAGACCAGCGGTTCCGAATCTGTGGTACGTGCATCTCAATCCCCTCTAATTGCCCTTCAGGTATTTGAAGACTGTTATCAAATTCTCCCGCAGTCTTCTCTTCAGATTAAATAGACCTAATTCTTGCAGCCTTTCCTCATAAGACTGTTGCTTGTGGCTCCTGGACCCGTGTCATTTTAATCTTACCTCAACCACAAGGAGTATTTAAGGAGTGAGGAAACAAATGTCCACTCCCCACACCAGTTGTGGGAGTTTCCATGGGGTGGACTTTCTACAGATGAAGTGAGTTTGCTTTGTTACGTGGTTCAGGCAGCTGTGTCAGGGACAGGGCAGTGTCACGAACCATGGCTGAAGTGGGACAGTCCCTGGCTACCACGAGAACTGTTTGAAATGATCACAGCTACTGCTTTAAGGGCAAAGATGACTGATTTGCTGCAATTTCCAGTTCCCTGGTAGGCAGAGGCCCTTTTGCCTGTTGGATTTCAAAAATCAGCACAGATGCATTTGGTCCAGGCCAGTGTGCTGGGTGTACACAAACCTAAGTTTCTGGCCTGTCTGATCTTCCAAAAACAGCACCTCTGGCATCTCCCCGTCTCGCTGGATTTGTCTGCTTACCGTGTGTTTCTTTCCTCCCCAGCCTTCGCCCATGCTGGGCGGTAATTTCTGCTCTTGCACTCATCTTGGTGAGAGTGTGGGTGGGGGAGACAACCTGGTGGGGAATTCAAAGGACAAGCTCTTTGAGTCTTGCCACAAAATGCATGCTCTTCTGTAGCCCTCACTGCAGTGAGATGCGTGTTTCCTGAGCCTAGATGAGGAAGTCTTTGCCTTGATATAAGTGACCTGCTGCTGCGCTGACGCAGTGCCTTTCAGGACATGCCGGGGCGAGGACTGTGGAGTAAGTGCTGAAAGGTAATGATGATCTATGGGTGTGTTACCTCTGTCCGTGAAATCTAATGACTCTGATTTGGACAGCTCCTGGTTAAACACCAGCATTTACAAACCCCAAAGGGGATGGTGTTTAAATACTCTCTTCCCTTGTCTATGGGAGGTGATTGCACAGTGGGCCTGTGTTTGGGGTATGACTCTAAAAAAACAATCCCATTGTTGTTATCCCTGATCCTTTGGAGAGCCTGTATTGCATCTGCTCTGTAGAAGATGCCATTCTAGTCCTGCTCTGCAGGGTCTGACACTGCTATGGGAGAGCAAACTAAGTCATTCTTCTATGATCACTAGAGATGTTGGTACCATTCAGACAGCAAGATGCTTATTACTTATTGGGGAGCAGGAAAAATGCAGTCTAGATACAGATCATCCTGGGCAGAGGCTGTAGCCAAGGTAGTTATTTGCTTTAGCTACTCATATTATTTGAGATGATCACATTTACTTCCAGGGCAGCGATTCTGGTATGCCTTGGGTTCGTGTCATGGATGCTGTGGGGTGCCGTGTAGTGCTAGCACTGTGAGGTGTGCAAAGAAGATCACAAACACAGAGGCTGTGCCCAGACAACCTGGGGCGTGTGATGGTAGCGCAAAAATAGCAGCACAAGTGCTGCTACTTTGTGCCACAGTGCACACCCCTGTATGTGCTCTATTGCAAGACGCATTGTCCCACGGTGGGCAAACTGCCCATGCCCAGTTCCTGGCTGGGCTCCATGTGCTGTGGGAGTGGCGGGCACTGGCTGGGACACAGGTGCTTCAGCGCGGTGCCAGCCGGCAAGCAGCCCCCATGCTGAGATACCCTGTGCCCCAGCCAGCCAGAGAGCAGCATGTGGAGATGAGCATGCAGTCCCCCATCTCGACGTGCCTCAGCATGGGGGCTCTGCAGTGGAGTCCCTGCACTGAGGCATGCAGAGACAGGGGAGCGGCCAGCTCAGGGCTACCTGCTCCCCTGTCTTGAGGCACATGGGGCCCCAGCCAGCTGCTCCACGGCTGCCTGGGGCACAGTGCGCATTAGTGTGGGGGATTTTGCAGCATGCGGCAATGGGAGCAGGCAGCCCAAGCTTGGACGCAGCCCTAAGCTGCTTGCTCCCCCACCTCCGTGTTTGTTCTGGTGCATGTTATTTGCACATGCTTTGCACTAGCGTGCACAGTTTAATGCACCATGTGTGTGGTTTGTGGCACCAGAAAAAGGTTTCCACATGTGTAGACACAGCCGGATTTTTCAAATAGGAGCTCACAGTGTCAAAGCTCTGTTGGGGTCTGAGTTCTTTGGAACAGGAGAATTGCTCTATTAAATATTTTTCTGTACTTCAAAAGATGCGAGTGTAAGTTAAAAGCTGAAATTTTCCAAGACAGGGTTGATAAAAATCAAATTAAAAAAGTTAAAAAATCCATTTGAATAATTCTTGAAAATTTAAATTTGATTCTTTTTTATGTTTTTATTTAATTTTTATTTAAGACACTTAAAATATACCATCTGAAAATGAAATTTGAATTTAATACAGCATAGATTAAGGTATTACTTCTCGGCCTCATGAAGGCTCAGATCAAGTGTAATCTATTAAAATAATTGAAATAAAATAACATGTTTTGTCGATGAGTCTGCTAAAAACTCTGGAATTAATTTGATCATTCTGTATAAAAATGAGGGGTAAACATCTAACTTTTGAGATTAAGCTGTAAAAATGTGGCACGCGATCTCGTGCATTAAGGCCTTGACCCTGCAAGGCATGCAGGGTTTATGTGAATGGTCAGCAAAGCCACCACGGGTTTTGAACCTGGCCTCTGACTCCACCAGACACTGTCATGTGTACTCCTTAATCAGGATTATCCGCCGAGCCCACCTGGATGGCATTAAATTCCAGTCTGATTCTCTCCACCTGAGCTCCGATTAGCTCAATTCTCAAACTATAAATATTTTTGATTTTGCACCCATTATTCTCCAGTTCATGGAAAAACAACCATTTCTTCATTAGTTACCAACCCTTTGCTTCTGAGTGGTTCTGGGCACTTCAGTTAAACAGCCTTTCTTGGTCCCTTTGCATATGTACAGAAATGCACCCCGCACAGGAGTAGGGGGTTACAATAGCAAAAATCATGGGTTGTTAGGGGGAAGATTTTGTTTTTTGGGGAGGGTGAAAGGTGTGGTGGGATGTCACCGGGAGAAGGAGACCTATGCAGCGCGCACACAATATAGAAGCATTCTGTGCCGCAAAGTGTTCTAGTTTGTTGCTGTAAATATTTTTTAGTTTGAATACGACCAGGTTGAATATGTATTTGCTTTGCTCTATCTTGACTATTCCTTCATCTGGAAAGAAGCAGGGCTGCCTGTGTGTCAGCTGGGAAGCCCCTTTGGGCCTTTTGTCTAGAGATACACCCTGCTGTTCAGTGTACACAAGAGCCTGGAGTTAAATCACTTAAGCAGGGGGATTAGACCCCCTGCCTAACTGGCTAAACTGGGCAGTGCTCTTTTTCAAATGAATTAATTGAGAGAGGGAGGCTGGAGGCAGGGCAAGCCCTGTTTGGAAAAGTTTGGGTGATATCACGCCAGGTATATAAAAACCTCTCCACTGGGGCTGGAGTTTCTTTCTCCTGGGACTGCTGAGAGCTTGAAAGCTGAATTGGGGGCTGGAGAAACTGCTCCCCATGCGGGGGGGTCCCCCCCTTCACTGGAGAAGTGAGCTGAAGCTATGTAAAGGGAAAGTCTCAGGTACAAGGAGAGAGTCTGCCTTGGGGTTTGAAACTACTCTTCCCTCCCACTTCTTTCCCCTTTTGTTTTTCTGGGTTTTGAAGTAAGATGATGCTGTGAGGATATTAATCCCAGAGCACGCTGCCTAGCATTGTAGCCTGGCAGGTTTTGCTGGTAGATTTGGGCTAGGATTAAAAGCCTGGCATGTGTGTGTTGCTGTGGCACCTTCTTTTGGTTCAGCTGAGCCCCAGCTGTATGTTTTCCTGGCAATTTTGACCAGGATTAAAGGCCTGGCAAATTTGGGTCAGGTTTAAAACCTGCGGCAAGATAATATCACCCTTCAAAGCACGCTGACCAGGGTTGGAGCCTGGCAGTTTTTCTGGCACGTTGGGCCAGGATTAAACGCCTGGCACGCCTGAGCCAGGAGGAGACCTGGCACGTTTTGTTGTTTGGACCAGGCCCGGTGCAGAAAGGCCAGGTTGCCTTTTTTTTGCTGAGCCCAGGCCCCGAGCCGAATGGCCCGGCCCTTCCAGTTCTTTCCCAGGTTCCGGTTTTCTGTAACGCACCTGTCCTTTGCAAGCAGTCTTAACACAAGGAGAAGGTTTTGTGTATGGGGGACACGCCAGCCAAAATCAGTGATCCCAGATTTCTGGGCGGGGGCTTGAGCCACAGTATTTGGTTCCCTGAAAAGTGAACCTGGCCCTCGTGGCCGCTGACTGGCGTCTGACAGAAGGGTCCACTTGGTTTGTTGCTAGTTCCTTGTATGGAGGAGGGAGAGGGAGCAGCGTGTGCAGCAAAGGGCCGTCGCTGGGCTCGAGACAATGCAGGACGAAGAGCGACGTTTTGTGCAATGTAAACTAGTCTTGATTTCAATACTTGAAAACTGAAGGAAAAACTTCCTTGGCTGTAGGTCACAGAAAAGATCCTAGTATTTGGGAATGTTTTCAACAAATTCCTCTGCCACTAGAAAAAGGAGGAACCTGTGCCAAAGATGTCTAAAAAAAATAATGATCTAATTTTAAAGAGAATTGGGCAAGTGGGATGACTTAAGCTCAGATGACTTTCACCTAGGCATTTTAGAAAAATTTCCCCAGGATGAAATAGTTGGTTTAAGTGACTACCCACAAGTTCATACTTCTTATACTATAACAGTTAATACTGGTGTTTAATAAATGTAGTTGTAAATGTAAATGTAGAACCACATTTAGTACCAAAAAAAAATAATCCTGTACCCAAAAGATTAAACTTAAAGTGCTGGTTTTGTGTTTAATTAAATTTGAGTTGCCATCTTAATGCAGCTTGATACAAATAGGAGCAAAAAGTGAATAATCTAGCGAATAAGAAACATATATTTAGCATTTGATAGCATAATAAAATGTAGGCTTGCTTTCATCATTGGGAGCTGCAGGGTGGGGTACTTGGCTCTGAACCCTCAGGCCACCCAGTGCTGAATAGGTATTTAGGGGCCTAGCTTTAAGCTCCTCTGTCTTTTTAAATATTGCCCAGGGTTTGTGCTCATACATTGGGTTTGGGTGGGAATATTGGCAAATTCTGGGTTGGCCCACTGAATCAAGTCTTGCTGGCATAGCTGTGTTGGTGAGGGGGGTCACATGTTTTAGCAGGTAGAGCTCTTCTGGCAGCCTTTCCCTCCCCTGCCTGGATGCCAGCAAGAGCAAGTTGAAGAGATTGTTTTGCAAAATATCTGTTAGGAACATGAAGAAACCTGGCAGAGAAGGCCCTATCTGGTGCCATGTGCTGCTTCTCCATTGGGGACTGTACTGCAATAGCTCTGCTGATAAAGCTAGACCAGCCCTAAGCACTTGTAAGGAAAGTGCTCTGTGCAGTTGTGTACCCTGTTTGCAAACGTTGAGGGAAAATATCGTAGTTACTAGGTGCATGTTAACTAGGATATACAGTCCCTTAAGAGCTCCATAATTTGGGGTTCAGTTTGCTTTTTACTCTTAATAATGATTGTCCTTGAGTTGGCTTTGTACAAAACCTGATTGTGTATGAGACAAATATCCAAAAGCTCTAAAGTATGGAAAATGCAGACCAGCAGGAAGGCAGACCTCAGCAGAACGAGGCTGAATTTCTGCATTTGGTTGGAATGTGCTCTGCGGGTCAGCTACAGCTCTTGCATGAGCAGATGCACTGCCATGGACCTGAGTGAAGCTGTACAACTTCCCCTGTCTGAGTAAGGGTTAAGCTAAGGTGATACAAGTCACTTGCTAGCTATGGAGGAAGAGAGATCCTATTTTAATATATGCACTTGCACATCCAAAGCTGTAATCCCGTGACACAGAACTATCTGGAGAGCCACAGTGAACAGCAGTTTCAAGCAAATGCCTTGGTTCCCTTTGCTAGAGCCCTTGTTGCTCTGGGTGGCCTGTGTCAGTGTTGCACAGTGATATCTGCTCAGTTTTGTCCTTGTGATTTCCTCATATGTTATACAGAAGTAACCTTGTTCACCTGCCGCAGGGTATGACCAGCTCTCGTTACAGGAGAGACAATTGGATGCAAAAAGGGAGCTGAATAGGTGAATGTGCCCTCCCAAGAGACCTGCACTACCTGGATGGTAGGCATTCGGGACTTCTACAAGTTGACTTCCTGGTGAAGTGAAGCTGAAGTGGTTTGACCTTCCGCAAGAGGCCAGGAGGAGGGAGTGGTGTTTTTTCTGCATACAAATATGACCTTTCAGTTGTGATCTTTTACGGTGGAGAGAATTTAGAACATTATTAATGCTAAAGTGAAAAAAAACAAAACCCTTTGATTGTTAACAACCAGGAAAGGAAACTGATGCAAACCAGAGGAGTCAGGACACGGTCACACCATGGACTCCAAGGCTAATTTCAGAGCACTACTTCCTCCAGCAGAAGTCTTTGTTAGGCCTATTTGATGTGCCATAGAGTCGTGGGCAAATGGGGACACTTGTGGACGCCAACCAGTGAAGACATGGAGACATGAGCGGAGGGGTGCGCTTCCTGCAGCTAAGTGGGCAGGGGACGTGCTATGTGCCCCATGTCACCTGCCCGCCTGGCAGGTTGCAATGGTGTCACTTGACCGAGTTCCTGGAGCAAAGGCAGGAGGGTGCAGAGCCTGCAGCGGGCAACCCACCTCTGTCCCATGGGGGCAAGTGCCCCCCATGCCTCCCCAGGGGGTGCGTACAGCTACAGAGAGCTGCGCTCCACCCACCTCTGGACAACCCACCCAGGACCCCATTCACCCCAGCCCCTGCCCCACTCCCTCCCTCACCCAGGGGACTCTGGTTTAAACTTTGGTTTAAGTTAAACCAGGAAGGGGTCTGGGACAGACATTGCATAAACTGGTTTGACCCAAATCAGTTAAGCCTGATACTGCATTCAATCAGGTTTATCTCAAACCAGTTCAGCCATTTTCAAATTGGTTTATGTGCACTGGACAGCTGTTCTGTTACAGGTTTAAACCAGTTTCTGATCACTTAAACTGGTTTATGCATAACAGGTGGGCTAAAGCCAAGAGGGCAGAGGCATTTACAGGAAGGCAGGTGAAAACGTAGTGACCCCAGCATGGTATCTGTGTAACCATGGAGGAGGCTGGAGATCACAATTAATGCCCCTAAGATGATTTATTACCTGAGGGCAAGATTGGTGCCAGCCTGGAACAAAAGGTAGAGGGAGAAATGAACTGAGGCTCACTTCAGGGCCACAGGGAAGCCTCCCAAATAACTAAAATATCCAGTAAGGTGTGACAACAGTTGAGACAGACAAGGGATGATACCCTGAGGAGCCAAGGTGAGGCAGCAGTAGCTCACCCACCAGGGACATCACAGCTGCCCTTGGGGGCCAGGGCTTGCTGCGGGCTCCAGACTTCAAGCCCAGAACCAGGTTACTTCCCTGGGCTCTCCTGCTGTCCGTGGATGTTCAAGTGTTTCTGGCCATTGCTATGCCATGCGGTTTGGCTTCAGCTAAAGTTTAGTTGTGTTTATACTTCTTAATGTACAGTAAAAAAACAGTTTCTGTTAAACACTGTCTTTGGTTTTTGGTTATAGTGGTCCTTTGTAAAGAAGACGATGTGTTTATATGTCATGAATAAATAAACATCGAGGTTATTTATTCTGGAAGATAGCCATCATTTACAGGTTTATTCCGAAGGTTAAAACTAAGCACTTTGCTTGTTACATCTTGCCTCCCTGGAATGCTGCTCAGCAGCAAGTCTTCATAGATTCACAGGCATTAGGGCTGAAAGGGACCTCAGAAGCTTTTCGAGCCCAGCCCCCTGCCCTGGGGGTAGGAAGTCAGCTGGGGTCATAGGATCACAGCAAGATAAATATCCAATTTCTCTTGAAGGTGTTCAGAGTAGGTGCTTGAACCATCTCTGGCGGCAGTCTATTCCAAACCTTGGGGGCTTGGACAGTAAAGAAGTTCTTCGTTATGTCCAGCCTGAAATGGTCGTGGAGGAGGTTGTGATCATTTGACCTTGTCATCCCTTGGGCCGCTCTGGTTAGCAGATGTTCCGTCAGATCCTGGTGAGTACCCCGATAAACTTACAAGCATCCCCGAGCCTGCGCTTTTCCAGGCTGAAGAGCCCCAGGGCTCTCAGCCTCTCTTCATAAGGTCTGCTTTCCTGACCTCTGATCACGCACATGGCTCTTCTCTGGACTCTCTCAGGCTTTTCCACATCCTTTTTGAATTGTGGAGCCCAAAACTGGACGCAGTACTCCAGCGGTGGCCTCACCAAGGCCGAGTACAAAGGGCGAATGACATCCTGGGATTTGCTTGAGAAGCATCTATGGATGCAAGCCAGCGTTTTGCTCACTTAACTAGCCACAGCATCACACTGCAGGCTCATGTTCATCTTGTGGTCGGTCATGACCCCCAAGGCCCTTTCAGTTGTGGTTCTAGCCAGCATAGCACTGCCCAGCCTATAAGGATGCTGCAGGTTTTTCTTCCCAAGGTGGAGAACCTTGCATTTTTCGGTGTTAAACCCCATCGGGTTCTCATCCACCCATTTCCTGAGCTTGTCCAGGTCAGCCTGGATTACCCTCTGGTCCTCAGGTGTGGATGCTTTACCCCAGAGTTTGGTGTCATCAGCAAACTTGGCCAGTCTGCTTCTGACATCAATGTCCACATCATTAATGAAGATATTGAATAGTGTAGGCCCTAGCCTACACTAGGGGGGACCCCACTGGTCACAGGACACCACAGTGATTGACTTCCATCAACCACCACTGTCTGGGTCTGACCAAAGGGCCAATTCCCCAGCCAGTGGATCGTGGTGGACCCAAGGCTGCAGTTGGCCAGTTTTGCCAAGAGGTGATCATGGGGCAGGGGTGGGTTCCCTCAAGCGCCTTGGCCTGCCGGCTTTGCAAGGGTTGCTCAGCGGGCAGCAGTGGTGGCAGTCCCCCCTTCCCCAGCGGGCTTAGTTTAAAGTCCGGTGGAGCAGGTCAGCCGGTCTGGCTCAGAAGAGCCTCCTCCCCAGCGGAGAGAGGTAGAAGTCGTCCCTTCCCAGCAGCTCACTGCCTCTCTCCCCAAAGAGTGGACTGTGGTCATGGAAGCTGAAGCTGAAGCCTTCACAGTGACACCAGTGCCACAGTCTTTGGTTTACTGCCTCAATCCTCCTCTCCCTCCTCAACCAGTAGCCCGAGACTGGAAGGGTCGAGGAAAATACCACTGGTGTTTTCTCTTCAGGCATGTGGGGTGTCGGTGATGTTACAACGCAGGATCCTAGGGGTTTCTTTCTCAATAAGCACACTGCAGCCACACACGAGGCCTGATCCCGCGTTTGTTCCACCGTATAACTCCACTGATATCAGCAGGTCTGCTCCCAGTTTACTGAGAGAGAGCAGAATTTGCCTTACTCCGCTCACATGCCAGTGCTGGTTCGTTCCCTCCGGAAGGAGAAGTCCTGGGGGAGGGTTAATGTTTCAGCAGTTTCCACCTTTCTGAATGAAGGACATATTTTGAAAAAAATTGACATGGGCCCCTTGAAGTGGGCATGGGCAGCAAGTCCTTGAAGGAGGTGAAGATTTGGAGACGCATTTGAATCAAGGATCTTGGCTGACGGCTGGCTTGTGTGGGTTATCAGACATCTCTCTAACAAGTACTTCTGTGTGCTTGTACTTAGTGATTGAGGAATAGCAGATATCACTTTTGCCTAGTGCCAGGCTGGTTGTGTCTCTGTAAGAAGGTAGATGAGGAGCCAATGCTTGGGGCAGGAGCCCAGTATCCTGGGTCTCTTGTTGATCTCTCAGAGTGACTCCTAGCCTCACCTCCCAATCTGCAAGACAGGGATGATAATGCTGACCTGCCTCTGAGGGTATGGCTGTATCAGTTTTGCAGTGTAAGATCCTTGCCAGGAGTGCTGTATAGCAGTACCAAGTGTTAGGTAGTTTAAAATCGCTCAGGGTATAAGCATTTCAAATGGATGAGCTTGGTGTATACCAGACTCCTTTGCAGAAGCTTTTTCCAGCTGCGTGACTTCATTGAGCAATGAGAGAGAAGCAGAGGCTCTGTGGGGAAACTCCACCATGCTGACTTGTGTGAGGTCCACAAACCCCCAGCTCAGTGCTGAGTGACTCGAATCTATTGAGGTGGTGGGGTAAGCTCCTGCTTCTTCAGATGCTCTAGGTGGTTTAGTTTTGCAGTGATGTGACCTTGAAAGTAGGTTGGTTTTTCACCGTCCCTGGTGGCTTTGGGTGGGACCTGTCTCTTTGATATATTCCATTGCTCAACAATGACTTTGCCAGTCTTTATGGTGCTCACGGGCTCTGGAGAACATCATGCCTGCTCTTTGAAGGCTGGAAAGAGAGGAGGCATGAGGCATGTTGACACAGGTATAAGGCATAGGAAGAATTGGACAAATAACTTGGTTTGATTATGTTCCTGTCCAAGGTTAGAGAAAACAATCTTCCTCTGGGGCATAATTTATTAGCAGAATCTGAGTGGCTTTTTGCTGGGTCATTAAATTAGCATTATTATATGTTAAGATCAAGTGGAAGCATATGATGCACTTACTTCCCTGCCATTACTAAGGCATCTTCTGTTACTTCTGAGCCTTCCCTATGTCATCTGACCACCACTGGGATGCCCACTGTGAAAAGTCAGAAGGTGATTAATGGGAATGGGAAGAGGCTTTTCATTTCTATGGGATGATTTACATAAAATAAGAGGGGCTTTTAGTCCAGTTCCCACTTGAGTTAGTCTGGGAGAATTGTAGCAGTGTAGCTTACAGTGTGAATTTAGTTTGATTTTGTTAAACTGGTACAAACTCCAGTAAGATCATTTTTAGTGGTGTAAGTATGCCTTGCTTTGGGCTTAATGCAAGTCATCTGGTGCAAGGACTGCCTTATTTCAGTTTGTATCTGCATAGAATTTTTACCACTTTGTTAAAAAAAAATATTTAAATTGATATAGTTAAATTGGTGCTAGCTCTTGTGAAAGGAAAAGTTGAATGGGTCCTGCAAGCCAGAGTATCCTCTTCCCCCTTGGTATGGGTTTTGTAAGTCAAGAGTAAGGTATGCTGGCAGGGATACATAGGGATAAACCTCACAGCTTGGCTCATTTCACCAGTACTTCACTTCATTTCATGATGGACTAAATCAGCGTTCGCCTTGGGACCGAGGAGAGAGAGAGGTAGTGAAGTGGATTTGCTTTGCCCTGATGTCTCTGCAACTGGACCTGTCCTTGCTGAATTTATTTTTGTCCCAGGAATATGTGTGGCTTTTAATTCTAGTTTGCTGTCTTGCTTTTGCAAGTGTGGGAGTGCTCTGAAGTCTCTTTGCAATAGCTAAGACAGGCATGCAGATCCAGGGTCATTTTGAAGGAATGTCCTGGCCCTGGTTGCTGACTTCCTTTCTTATTGTTCCAGGGAGGTGTCTGTCTCTGCTGGCATCCGCTGCAGTTTTGAGGAAAAGATTTTGAGGAAGCATGATTTAATTATGGAATCATGCTAGAACCAAGTAATAAACCAAGTGACTAAGCTGCTGAGAATTGGTTGGCTAACAGACACCTGCTCTGAAACAAGTAAACATGATGTATGTGGGCTGGGAGGGCCTTTTCCTTAGATTGCCTTAATTAACCAGGGGCTGATAATTAGGAAGGTAGTTTTCAAGCATCTCTACTGAGATTCTCCACTGTGGTGAAGTCAGATAAACCCTTGCAAGGGTGGCTTCTTCTGGAACAGAGGTATTTGGTACTTGACTGCTTTATGGACAGGAGGCTTTGTGAACATGCAGCTCTGGTCACAGAAGCAAGACAGCAAGGACAGATACTCAGCTTCTGGAGCCAGGGTCCTTCTCAAGTAGATGGGCGAATCAAAGAAATTGGATCTATTCCACATATGTGGAATCTGGTCTTAATACCTGCCTGTTCCATCTCATCTGCTGGGCTGCTTGGTCAGTGTTGCAGCTGTTCTTACTTCAGTAGCTGCAAAGCATGTTTGGTGCCTGTTGCAGGTTCAGTGACTTGGAATTTGGGTGGTTTGTGTCTGTCTGTCTCTTGTGTATGTGTGACATTTTATTTTTTATCAGAAAAGGTCCCTGAAAGGTAAAGGAAATTATTGCTAGACTGATCCATTACTTAAAAATAGAACAGTGAAGAGTGAAGCTGGCTCTGGATACTTATGTCTAAAAATAATATGGAGGTAACTCTTCAAAAAAGAAAGCATTTTCCTGAGCAGCTGGAACTGCGGTGTTTTGTTTTTAACTTGTAACCTGATGATCTGTGTTTAGCTATACCATTCATCAGGGATTTCATAGGAATCGATGTTGACGCAATAATCTCGATTTACAATGAACTGGAATAGCACGCAACTGTGTAAACATGAATGTGGGTAGGAAATGCATTTGCATATTAGATTTTAAATGGTATGACAGTGCCTGATACTTCATGTATAGCATGTTATGGTATATATTACTGAAATGTAGCTGCTTAATGGAAAACCAGCACCTATGTTACATACCCGAGGTCTTGTTTGTAATGCATTTGGTGGAGATGGAACAAATTTATTTTTAAGTTTTAGGTGGGGGTTTTCACCTTACTTAATGGCATGTACAATATTTAACCACCTCTTTGCATAATGATGCTATCTCCCTAGGGTGAGTGAGTAAAATTGTCAGAAGTGCCCTAGTTGTTTCCAAAGGCGGCTAGAATACTTTTGAAAAATGGGAGTATTCATAAGTGCCTGTGTAGTCTGCCTCCATGTGTTCATGCATATGTGTGTTGTTATATAATTCTTAATTGCCTGCACTGCTACCATTCTGGCCATCATATTGCAAGTGCTTATAGTTGCCTGTAAAGCTTCGTTTCCAGTGCACAGCTGCCCGGGGAGGGAAAGGACATGTACAAAGCGAGTAGCTATTTTGCTCGAGAGGTGCGACTCAAAGCATCTTCCTCTTCCCACTCTAGGTGACGAGCAGTGGCCGCGATGAAAGCAATAGCCATTGGGTGATGCCTCACCTGCTGATAAAAATGCTCAGCAAATCCCGTAAGTCCGTGTTCCTTTATGTTCTTTTCCTAAAAAGGATTTTTCAGGCTGCTAATGACACACATGCAGCATTGCAGAGGGGAGGCAGATGGGGACCCCTTGCAACATTGCATGGGAAAGAGGGTGGCTTGATCTTATTCTGTCTTTAGCCCTTGGCCTGCAAGATCAGCCAGCATGCTGAGTTCCTTCTCCTGGAGTAAGTGCAAAGAGCAGGCTGATGGATGGAGTGAGCGTCTGTCTTTTCACAGACCTAGTCTTCTAAGGCCACCTCCAGGAAAGGTGTGGGAAGGAATCATCTACACAGAGATCTCTCTTCTCTTTGGTCAGGTTCCTTTACCCCATTGTTGCCCAATTCCTCGGGGAGAATTAGGATATAGGGTTGGAGAGTAGAAGAGCAAGAGCAAAACACACTTGGTACAACGCTGGAATTAGATCCGAGCCAAGCCATAGCATCCTGATAGAGAAGGTCCTGCATATTATAGTGATGGGTAAGTAGAAGTGGGAAGAAGTTGAATCAGTGGGAGGTGATGGGGGGAAAGCTAGGAATCGTCTTATCTTGGCAGCGGCAGGTTTCTGAGGAGATTGCCTTGGGGTAGGTCCGGGCTGCTAGGCTGGGATGAGGAGGGCTATGGCTCGATTTCTGACTAAGCACACTTGAAGAAAGGGAGGGGGAGGATCACTGTCAAAGTGAAGCGAGGTAAGCTTTAATGAGAGCTAAGAGAGATTTGTCACAAGCTACTCCTTGGTGATGAGCCAGGAACTGGCGCTGGGATTGGCGAGGGGTGGAGGACTGCTTGGTGCCAGAGTTTGAGGGCAGTTCTGCAGAATAGGTTCACCAATCCCAGGTGGAAATCCTCTTGACTGAGGTCACCCAGCATCCTTCGCAGCCTTATGGCTGTGTGACCTGGGGAGGTGACATGGGTTCTGCCCTTCCAGCAAAGACCACCCTCACCCTGAGATGGCTGTGCATCTATTCCTAGTGTTACCCAGCAAAGCGTGTGCTTTCTAGGATGCCATGCTGATGTGTAATCATGCATTTTGTCTTGACTTCTTCCTCTCAGCTTCATCAGCATTAATTAGTCCAGTGAGCCTGGCTTCCTGTCTGTCCTTTTTGAGTATGACATCCCCATCACCTGCATTTCCCACATTGCTTTTGCATATACTCATGTTCTGTGGTTGGGTAGATGCCTCTTTCCACAGCACGTTCACCTTGGCGCTTGGAGCAGTGCCGTTGTTCCCTTTCGCTGCAGTCTGCACGTTCAGCCTCTCTCGCTGTCGCTGCCTCCAGCTGCACTGACCTCAGTCTCAGCTTATGTCTCTGGTGTTTATTCACAGTCGAAGTTGCTTGCACTGGAGCTGGGCTCTGTCTGGCTAATGAGATAACAGCTTCCTCTAGTGTTTTCAACAATCATTTTGTAGTTTTGCTATATACTGTGGCTACTGTCTGCTCTCAAATCTTGGAGAATATTAAATCCGCTCAATTCCAGGACAGTCCCTTCAAATTCAGATCGGTCACTGATGTCTGTGTTGCCGTGCCCTGCTCTGAAGTACAGCCCCATCAGCCTTTTGTTTTCCTTTGGTGACTGCTCTGCATTGAAGTCTGTCATGGCATAATTTTGCTTTTCAAGCATTGAGTAACCAGCCACATCATCCCAAGTGCCTTTGATTTCTAAGATTTAGAAATGACAAAACACAACTAAAAGAAAACAGCCTTTTCCTTGGAGGGAGAGCTGTATCTGTGTCACATTTGCAGCATGCTGCATCGGGTGCTTCACATAATGGCAAACACCCCAGGTGCCTCAGGTATTTAAGGGTACTGGTGGAAAGTGGGGGTGGGGGAAGAGGCACCTCTGGCTCTGGACCCTCTGCATCCCAGGGCATAGGATGTGCTTGCTTCTAGCTTGCTGCTGTGACTATGCATACAACTGAGGACAAGCGAGACTTGGAAGCATCTGCACCCCGAGTCTCCGGGCTTGGACCTGCATGTAGGATGCCTGCCAAAGGATTGAGAAGCATCTGAAATCCCAGGCTGGGGTGGAGGCTACTTGCTGGTAGCAGGGCCACATGGTTCTTGGATGATTCAAATGAATTTGGACCTGATCTGGCTAATTTGACTGAGGACACGAAAAATAGTCCTTAGAAAGTGGGGGCAGGGGCTGCTTGCTGTAGCCCCAGCTGGGCTCTGTAGCAGCTGATGCGGCAACTGCATCTCTAGCCAGGCCCCAGAGCCCAGGCTGGAGCTGCTGCTGTTTCTGTTGCTACAGGACTGGGGCTGGGACAAGGCCAGGAATCAGCTAAAAGGCTGTAAACCACATCAGTGCATCAAGCTGACTGGCAGGCCTCTTAAGGAGCGGGGTGGGATAGGCTGGCATCAGAGCTTGTTTCATTTACCGTTTCTGTTGACAGCTTTGAAAAAGGAGCAAACAACTCATAAAATTGGGAGGCATTTCAAACTCGAGCAAGAAATAGACTCTTTTGTTTCATAAGTTTCACCCCTGGTGAACCTGCTCCGGAGGAGTCAGTGGATTTACTCCTGAGTTTCACCACATAAAGGGCTTGCACCTGCAAGGTTTTGAGTCATCTGGCTAAGATCTTGCAATTTTTGTAAGCCCACACTAACCGTCAGTGCCAGGAGTCGTCCCCTTAACCTTGCTGCAGCTAACAGTGTCCTCAAGTTAAGCTGCGCTTTGTTGGATCAGGGTCTAAGAGCCCACTGACTGCGGTACCTAAGGCCTAAGCAGGAGGAGAGTCAGGCCAGTAGTTCATATACTGTGGCTAAATGGTGTCTGTTCAGTAATACTGTGGTGGGCTGACTACACAGGATAGAGGTATAGAAGTACTTTATTTGGAATAATCCAAGAGGACATGACTGTGGTAAGAGGAACAGGAAGAAGTTAGGTACTGGAAAACAGAGTAAAAACCAATAGACCTCACCGTCAGGTAATCTTTCACTTCCCCAAGGAATGCTGTAAACCCAATTGCTTGGCTCATTTAAAACTAGACAAGATGCAGCACTGGAAATGTTGCTGCAAGGAAAAAAATCTTCTGTTGTCAGGGGAAGATGGAGGAGAAGTCTTAGGTAGGCATTTTCTATCTTGTTCTGCTTTTATTCTTCTTTAGCCAATCATTGTGCTTAAGTGCTACAGTAAGGAGAGTGCCATAGGAATCATATCTCTAGATCAGTGATTTTCAACCTTTAACCTCAAGACATCCCTCTTTAGACTCCGGGCACTGCTTGGAAAATGCCAGCTCCTAGTTTCCACGCCTTTCTTGACTACAGAAAAGTAATAGAGTGGTTCTTGTGTTGCAAAGCACTCGGCAAGACTGCAGATTAAAGTGGTTTTGACCCTACTGGATTCCTACTTGAAATCTCTGATTTTAGGTTGTAAATCATGTTTGCACACCTAACTGCTAACATTTCATAGCACTCCGTGGCACAGCTGAAAGACTCTCAAAGCAGCCCAGGGTACCACGATACCCTGATTGAGAATCATTGGGCTAGATTATTGGAAGCTCAATTCCCAAACTTTTCTCCTAAGAAGGACTTTTCCCAGCATCTTTGTGAGTGTTAATATGCCCAAGTTTTTACAGACAAACTGAGCTGGATTATTGTTTATCAGTGAATTAGCCCATGGCTGAGTGTGTGCGCATGTGTGTACACACTCACATGCACATCTCGTTCTTGTGTGCTACAGTGCTAGCGCCATCATCTGGGTTTACAGCATTTTCTATGTCTCTTTCCCTCTGTAGGTTGGAAGATACTCGCACTGCTGGTGGTGTTTGCCGTGATGGTGTGGTATTATACCTCCTGGGAAGAGAGGTACATACAGCTGTGAGTGTATTTTCAAAGTTCCAGTGGAGGCAAGAGGCTGGTCTTTCCTGCCCTTTCTGATGGCTTCTGGGATGCCTCAGTCTCAAAATAGGAAATGAATGGTGCTGGATGGCAGATGAGGCAGGTTGGCAAAGTGGTGTCAGACCTCAATCGCCTTGGTGCACTTTCACCACTTGACCCCTCCTACAGCACCACAGCTGGGGAAGTCCAGTGACATTGTGCAGGAATGCTTTGGGGCTTTTTTTTTTTTTGTGGTAGTGTTTCTCTAGAGCTGGGATTTTTTAAACCCTTAGCTCATGCCCCGTGAGCCTGAAAGACTCAGCTTTATGAGGATAAAAGCTGTTTTGTTCTTTGCACCTGGGAGCCAGAGCTCAACAACACTTTTCATTCAATCTTTTCCCCCATGAACCCTCTGCCTACCTTCCTCTCCCTCCCCACCACCAGATCAATCATCAGTTGATTTTTGTGGATTTCACTATTCAAAATGCTTTGTTTCCTAGCAAAACACATGGAAACAATTTTGTTTAGAGAATTCCTTTCTGTTCATTGTAAAGAAAGTAAAACGTGTAAAGCTGGTTAAAATTGAAATGAACTTTTCTCTAGCTTTCCTACATTTTCAGTGATCTGAAAAATCCATTATTTACCCAGCTCTGGTGGTGACTAACACAAGGCAAAAGTGTAATGGAGATGAGGCTAATTTGTAACTGAAACACGTAAGCAGAATATGCTGAAACGTGTGGGAGAGCCTGGGGTTAAGTAATGAGCTTTTTTCCTAGTGAAGATGTGTCCAAGGGGTGGGAGGAGCTCAGAATATAAGTAACTTAAAAGATTTGAGGTAGTTTTCTTTGGCGTCTGTACCTACAGCGATCGGTAGGACAGCCCAGGCTAGGGCAGTTGCCATCTTTGCTGTTTGCCTTACAGCTTTTATTTCCCTGTGCAAGAAGAGAAGTCAGTGTGTCCCCAAGGAGAGGTGGAAAAGAAAACTGCATTGCTTATAGGAAAGTGAGTAATAAAATGGTGTGTTAGAGGTCTGGCCTCTGCTCTGATGGGATCAGTAGAGCCCGGGGAGGATCACCGCTGAAGGCTTTGGGACTGAGAGATGGGGCAGGAGGGCTGCGAAGTCAGCTGAAGGGTCAGGGTTTTAGTATCTGGTTAGCGAGTCCCTCTAGCTAATCGGCTTTATGTTTACTGTAGTTACACACGGGACCATCCGCTGTTCTTACAGCTAAAGGATTACTTTTGGGTGAAGACCATCTCCCCATATGAGCTGCCATATGGTACTAAAGGAAGTGGTAAGCGAATCTGCTTTCTCTGCTTTTTTTTTGGCACTGGGCTCATGGATTTCGATAATTTCAGCATGAACATGGGGAGAGTAACAATCGGAGTGATTCAGAAAAGGTAGCTGCAGAAGGAATAGTTGGTTCACCTGGCCTGCCCTCCTGTATAACCCAGGCTGGACAGTTTCACCCAGCCTTGATCTGAAGATTTTGCAAGATGAAAGATCCATGACTTCCCTGGACGTTTGTTCTACTGATTATGCCCGTTGCTCTTGGCCCTTTACTGTTGTGTGGGGGAAGAGAGGGTCATTTGAGCAAAAAGCTATCTGTTCTCTGCATTTCAAAGGACTTAAGTTATCAAACCCTGCAGTTGCTGAATCTGCTGGGCCAGTGTTCCCCCTACAGGATGAAAACTCAGCAAATTGTGGGTTTTACAAAGGGGAACAAATCCCAGTAATCTAAAAATAAATTGAAATCATTAGAGGGGGCCTATTATTAAACTCCATGTTCCTTCTTCAGCCCCTCATTTTCACTCCTCTTGTCCTACTTGCTGCTCATGTTTCAGTACTTTCTACCCAGACCGGGTGCAGTTCTGCTCTGGGGCAGCAACAGGGGCTCTTTTCCTTTCTCCTCCTTCTCTTCTTCCTGACGTTAGGCTGTTAATTTGCTCTCTAGTGGGCAGGGAAAGAGGATGGGTAGAAGCTGTTATTCAAGTTCTCAGCCCTGCCCTGAGGACCCCTCTGGGAACTGGGAACAGGGGGAAGGAAGGGCCTTTGGTGGTGCTGGCTCCAGGTGAGGCTTTGAGTCAGACGTGGCAAGTGTGTGGTGAGAGACGCTGCAGTTACTGAGTGATAAGCGGAAACCCTAAGCTTGGTGAAGTGATATGCAGGTGCTGGTTCCCTGTCTGGTGCTTGGACAAGGGTGGCATGATGTGCTGGAATGGGTCCTTGGTTTGCTGGTGCAGATATGAGCTCCTTAGGAAGCTATTCTGCCCTGGTGAGGGGTTATCAAGCCCTCTTCCCAGAAAGCACGCTTAGTGCTGGGGCACTTGGGTACCAAAGCAGAGAGGGTGGATAACTAGGACATGGATGGATGTAGGCAGGATTGACTTTTGTCCTACTTACTTAGTGTTGAACCTGGACATATGGCTATTTAGTTTCACCTTGTACCTGAGCAATCAGCACATGGCTGTTTTGCACTTTCCAGCCAGCTCTCAGGAAGCCCATCTCCAAACTCTCAAGAGTTTCCTCCCTAGTGACAGCCCAGTGCATTGCCTACATTTTGGGACTTTTGCCTGATATGGTGAAACCCACTGCTTCTGGGGAGGACCAACCTCACTAACAGCTCCTTTGCTTTACTTTGCAGAAGATGTTCTTCTCCGGTTGTTAGCAATCACAAGCTACTCAGTGCCTGAAACCATCCTAAGGTAATTCCAGAGCATCCAGCCTTTTTTGTCACTTCTTAACATCCTCGATTGCAGAGAGCATCTTTGGAGGGTGAATTATCTTCCTGGAAATGCTAGAGTGAAGTTGTAGCCACAGTGGTCCAGGAATTATGTGAGAGGCAAGGCTCTCTTGGGGTGATATCTTTTATTGGACCAGCTGCAATTGGTCCAATAAAAACTATCACCCAAAGAAAGCCTTGCCCCTCTTATCCTCGTGGAGTCATTGGACGAGGCTGCATTGGAGATCAGGTTTTCTCTTTCTCAGCTGACCGAGTCGAAGGCATAATGACAGGGCCAAGTTCCCCACCTGTGCAGTGCCTAGTACCAGTGTACCCCAGAGTATACACATGAGGGCGTTTCTTCTTTACAGCCCATTTCATCTTTGGATGGGTTACTTACTGGATGGTGTTTGGTGTCTGAAAGCCTGCCGTCTTGGACTCCACCTATTCAGGCTGCAGTAATTCAGTCGCTGCTGAGCTGTGCTGGGCTCATACTGGATGAGGAGATCAAAGATTCTGCATTTCTTGCAATGATTTGATGTCAAACCAGCAGACGGTTTTTTTCCCCAAATGTGGGAAGCTCTTTCCCTAGTTGTCAGGAGGCTGAAGACCATTTCCACTAGCTGGGGTGCCTCACAATTGCCTTTTCTATCCCTTGCCTGAATGTGGTTAAAATCCAACCTTTGGATCAATATGTGGAGACATGGAGTTTGTCTCCTGGTCAGAGAGAACAAATACCTGTTTGGTGGGTGCCTCTGGCTTCTGCAGGGGGGAGCTGATGCTGGCTGGCACTTTGATGGCAACATTGGTATAACTAGGAGACAGTCTTCCCTCAAAGCTCTGGGTGTAATGAGTAGTAACTGCTGGGCTCCACAGCACACAGAATGGGGACTTAATTATTTATGATATGTCTCTAAGGCTCCTATTGCTATGATGTCTGGAGCTGGCTTGACAGCTCACACCAGATGAGGAAAACAAATGTTTAAAAAAATTAGCAGATCTGTTAAAGCAAGGCATGTCCTGTTAGTGCTCTGCAAGGTGGCCCAGTTGCCATAGGTGCCTAATCTCACTCGCATGCTAGGCAACGTGCAAAAGGGCTGGGGAAGCAGAGTGCATTGAGCTTACAGGGAACGAACTGCTCAGGACCCCCAGCTGCAGGGTGGCATGAGAAGAAGAGTCCTCCTCTTGAGGAGATGACTTAAATGCAGAGCTTCTGAGAGCTTGTGAGATGACTCTAGGTCTCCTAGGCAGGGGTGGCTACTGTCTGGGTGTATCTGTCCTCCTTGATGCTGGATCAAGTGAGGTCAGTTGTCAGTGAGGTCAGGTTCCTGGTTCTAGAGGGGATGGTAACTGGGATTGGAGACCAATCTGGGGTTGGTTGCTCTCCTTTGCTTGGGCTACAATGCACCAAAGACTGATACTCGTAGGAAGGAAGTTGAGAATCTGGCTCTGAGGTACTGAACCCCCCCACCCCCCCGTCCCTGCAGAAGGAAGTGACCCTGCAGGTGCTGGGCTCTGATGTCTCCTTTGCATTTCAAAGAAGTTCTTCCTGGCAACTGTCCTTGAGGATGAGGAAGAGCAGGTACCAGGAGATGGGACCCCAGGCTCTTTAGAGTTTTTTTTCCCACCAGTGCTCATAAAACAGGGATGCAGGTGTAGGAGGAAGGGCCCTGAGACTAATTCTGAATTTCTACAAGGTGCCTGTATGAGAGAAACTAAGTGTTGGGGTGGGGGGCCAGTGCTGGACATAGTGGGACGTACCTCAATGCCTCTAGTTGATCTCTTGTTGATCCTTGTGTCCTGCTTGCCCCTCTTCTCTTACCTTTCTCTTGTGTGAAATGTGGAGCATCATCATGGCTCCCTCTGCCCTGCTGCAAGGTCTTTGCTGTCCTCCCTGGCATGGGCTTACATGCACATCTACTCTGCAGTTTGGGGGCCAGGCTTCAGTTTTGCAAATGCACCTGAGCTAGCTCCACTCTCACCAGGGCAGTGTAAACCACTCCACCATTATTAGTACCTGTACTAGCCAGTGTAGAGCTACCTCCTATGCCAGATGTGGTCATGCCTCTGGATTGGGCTGAACACGTTGCCTGGCCTCCCTGTTTGTTGTAAGAAGAACTTAATGGTGCTGTGCAGAGCCAAGCATATCAGAGACACACACTTGCCTGCCAGCCCACTGGTTTTCTAGCTCCAGGCCCTTGCAGAGCTCTGCTATAGCCCAGCCCAGCATTGGGATAGTGTCTCGGACCTCTTTCAGGACACGTCGTCATGGTGTTACAACCCCTGCCAGTGCTCAGGGTGTGTGTGTTGGCATTAATATGAAGTAGATCACTGCATGCCAACTTGGGACAAAATGAGCTGTTGTTTTTGACTAAGGGTAATGAGCTACAGTGTCAGTCAACCATGTCCCTGGAGTAATAGCCAGTGGGGACGTGACTTGTGTGACTGCCAAGCGCTGTGCCCGTTCTCGAGGTCTCTGCTTGCCTGAGCAAGCACAGGTGTTGAAGGACATGGATGAGAAGTATCGAACAAGCAGTCTTGTTTTCTGTGAAGACCGGTGTAGCTGGTGTAAGGAGCAGAGCCCAGATCAAACCCAGACCAGCTCCAGCCCCACCTGTCTACAGCATGGGTCCAAATGGCAGCTGGGGGAGGTCTGGAGATCTGGCAAACTAAGGGGCTGGGAAATGTAACCAGACTTGTCCTAGTGTCACACGTAGTATTGCCAACTCCACTGTGCCAAAAATCTCAAGCCAAACTCTTAAAAAATCAAGAGATTGGCATGTAAACTATGAAATACTATTTTTGAAGTCTGTGTGTGTGTGTGGAGGGTGGGGGGTGTTATTTCTGAAGGTGTGCCGGTGTGTGTTGGGGGTTTGAGCCCTGGGAGGGAGGATCCCCGCACGCCCTGGCAGGATGTGGGGTGCGGAAGTGAGGAAGCAGCAGGGCTGGGGGGGCTGTGGCTTGGGAGTGAGGGGCAGACGCCCAGCCGGTACGTGGAGGGGGAGGGATGGGGGGACAGAGAAGGGGTGGAGGGAAATTGAGGGCCCCCACAGTGAAGGAGGGAGTGGGGCAGGAGCAGGGGCTGGGGTGAATGGAGCCCCAGGGTGGGGGCTGGTTCTCCAGAGGCATGGGGGGGTGGGGTGCAGCCCCCTGGGGGAGGCATGGGGGGGGACGTGCCCCTTGCGGGGCAGAGGCGGGTTACCCACTGCGGGCTGGGGCTCTGCGCCCTGTTGCCTTTGTCCCAAGAGCTCAGCCACACGATGCCAATGTGCCTCCTGCTGCTGGGCAGGCAGGGAACACGCCGCACAGCCAGCACACCCCGTGTCCCCTACCCACCTGGCAGGCAGCAATGGTGTCGCGTTGCTGTTGGGGCAAAGACAGCAGTGCAGAGGCCCAGCCCAGTGTGCACAGCTGAGGGGGGCCACACCACTGCCCCCTCCCTCCCCACACCTCTGCATGACCCTCTGCAGCTCCAGAGCCCCTGCTCCTGCCGTACTCCCTCCTTCACTGTGGGGTCCTCTATCTTTCCGCCTCCCCTTCACCTCCACAGGCTTACTAACTGGGAAAATCTGGAGATCTTGGCAGTCTCCCAGTCGAACCATCAGGAGCTACTTTGATTTAGAAATCCGAAGTCTTGCGATGGTTTCATTACAGTTGGCCTCACCGCAGTTCCTTGGCCAGCAGATGTCTGTAGGGCCAGAACCTGCTCTCTGCATTAGGCAGAAGCAAAAAGACAAGTCTGGCATCAGGCAAGGGGATAATCCTGGGAAAGCCATCGAGTTGGGTGGTCAGGGGCTCATTCCTGATATGATGATAATGCTTAGAGTACTTCTTACCCACCTCATGGTACTTTAGCCTTTGCCTCTTGGCTAATCCAGTCCAAATCTATTTTTAAGGGATCCCTAGAAACGGTGGTTAGATGTTTGTCTCTGGGAGCTCCACAGGTATCTGAAGGCAACCATGAATGTGGATTAGTCTTTGAGTGCTTTGAAATGTGAAAACTATCAGGCTGGCTAAGTAACTCAGCTTCCATGCTGACCTGTGGATCTCACTCACTGACTGGGTCTGGATTGCAGCCAGGGTTGACATGCAGCTCCTTTCCCCCACCCTAGCCTTTGGTACAGGCAGGTTTCTCTGAGCCGCGCACTTCATTTTCTCCTGCCAACTTCTGTTATTGCCCAAAGGGTGTGGAAAGTATATGGAAGAAGGATGACACTGTGCTTCTGTACAGTTGCCTGCAGGAGTCTTAGGACTCTTTTTAGACATTGTGCCCACCTGTGTGGTAGCTCCTGGCTTGGGTAGGCCACTGGATTAGATGGCCTCTGGAGGCCCCTTCCAGCCTGAAGGGATGACTGCATTAGCAGGATCGCAGAAGATATGGCCAAGCAGAGAACAGAAGCCAAGTGGCCTGAGTCTAGTGTCTTTGCTGCTGGACCCAGCCTACGAGCAGGACTCTGTTCTTCCTCTAGTGCTGCTCCCTGTAACGGGGTAAGAGGTTACCATCTTGGCCATCTAGTGCAGAGGTGGCCAACCTGTGACACGGGTAGCCCGTGTGTGGCACACAGCTGATTGCAGAGGATAAAGACAGCACATTGGCAAATAGGGCAGGGAGCAGAAAGCAAAGCAGCAGATTGGGCAGGGAGCACAGGGCAGGGAGAATTAAGCAGAGCAGCAGACCCGGCATGGAAAGGGGATTGGAGTGACACTCAGGGGGAGTTTAGGACTAATTTGTGGCATGCCTGCAAAATGTTGGACCCCGCTGGTTTAGTGGACTTGCTACTTTAGCTCACACAGTAAAGGTACTTGCTTCTAATGTTGGCAGTTCAAGGTTCAGGTTGTAACGATGACTCGAGTAGGGGGCTCCTTATACCTGCTTCCCACATTTTGGTTACTGAAAGACGTCTGGTCTATGCTACAGATCTTTCCTGGCATACTTCTGTCAGCTAGTGGTATGAGCAGATTGTGCCCTCTGTCTGGCAGCTATGCCAGCAAAACCTCTGGTATGGGTGCTGCTGTGCTGGTAGAAGAGGGCTTTTGTTAACTCAGCATCTCTGTAAGTTAGCAAAAACCCTCCTTTTACAAATGTGCCTTCACTAGAGGGCTGTGCCGGCATAGCCCAGGTGGCAGTTCTGGCAGCGCAGAGACAGCCTGAAGTGCAGGCAGGGAGGGTCCTTTGTCCCTGGAAGGCATATGATCAAACTACTGCAAGGTGGAAGGAGGCAGAGTTTTTACTGCACACCAAATGCTGTGCGATACGTTGCTGCTAAGATCCCCCCTTCTCCCCAGTATGTGAAAGCTAACCCACGGTAACTTAGCCCCCTCATTGAAGGCAAGCTATTGTGCTTTTGTCTTCACTTACTGTGAGGTAAGACTTTGCATATGGGCAATTATCACAGCACTGGTAAAGTCCCACTGGTGACTTCCGTCATAGTCACTTGTGTGTGTACCTGCACTCTGGGTCCCCAGTTTGAATCTAGCCAATGCAGTAGTGACCGGTAGCTGTCGCCATTTGGTGGCCTGCATTCAAAGGATTAGTTTCTTCTGTTCAGTTCTAGAGGTTGGAGACAGTGTCTATCTGCCCTGGAAAAATGCCCCTAATAAATGCTCTCTCGTAGGCGTGGGAATTTTCAACTTGTATTTCCCTTTGAACCAGTTTGTAAAAATATGGTACTTAAAGATTCAGAGCTGCAGAGGCCCAGATTGTGACTATTAGCCTGCTGTCGGCATAGCCAAGCCATGGGGCTTCACCCAGAACTTGGATCTACAGCGGCAAGCAGGACAGCTCTGTATGGACCCCAAGGGGTTCGGGCTTTATTCTGTCCTAACAACTTATAAAGAACTATTCCGGTAAATATAAAGGGGAAGGATAATTGCCTTAAGATGCCAGTGGTTCAAAATGAATTTCCTTTTGTAGCATGAAGTGCCGGAGGTGTGTGGTGGTGGGGAATGGACACCGGCTCAAGAACAGCTCCATGGGAGAAGCAATTAATAAATACGATGTTGTGATCAGGTATGTGAGTATTTGTAGCCCTTCATACAATAAGCCTTCATCTTCCCTGCATCCTGTAAGTCCCAGAGATCTGCACACAGACGGAGAAAAAACTCCAGGAACCAGTGATACATTCATGGGAAGGAAGAAAATTTACCGTTGAGAGACCAGAACTGAGCTTATGGGGAACGTTGCATCTGTTCCTTTTCTTTCAAGTTTCCTGCAGACAGTAGCAGAGGCAGAAGCCATAAGCAGGACTAGTCACGATGCTGCTGCTCCAACTGCAGGACATTACAGGGGGAAATAGTGACATTCAGTGCCTTGGTCATTCATTTCCTGCGATCCCATCATTACAGCTCTACTTAGTGTCTCCCCTGCCCAGTGAAGTGATTTTTCTGTGCTTGTGGCTTTGCCTTGTGGTGAGTAACCAAGATGATGCAATTGGTTCAGTGCTCCTGGCCTTATTTTTAGAAGTGTTGCAAAATTAATGGGTTTGTTTCAGACCACAGAGGTCTGAAACCTTCCTCTAGCATAAAGTCCCACCTCAAAAATACTTGAGTAGTAGTGAGACTCCTCTGGCTCTTCACCTGGACTTGGCCAAGGACCTCTTGGATCATTGAGGCATGTTGCTGAACGGTGGACATTGCTCCATGTTTGCCAGGGACCAAGAACCTAACCAAAGCATGCTGACATCCATAAGAGCTTTCCTGTCCACTTCCCCCGGCTTTGGTCAAACCCCAAGGACTTCAGACTCCCCTATTCCAGAAATTCAAATCTGTGACTCTACACAAATGCAGCCTGGGTGGTGAAGACAAAAACTGACATTTTGGGGGGGGGGGCTTTTGGGGGTTTGGTGCTGCCAAGACCAGAGAGAAAAGCAGTGTCCAGAGCTCATAGGCAAGTGTAAATGGTCACTGTCTGGTTTTAATGGCACTGCAAAGGTTAACCTCAACTGAAGACCTGATCCCTTTTGTGTTTTATTGATCGGTGCCAGTTGCCCCCCATACTGTTCTGTCTGGATAGGTTCTTAAACCACACTTACTGTTGTAGTAGTGCATGTAACAATACCTGTTGTGTATGCAAGCTCTCCTCCCATCTCCTGAGGGGGAGAAGGGTGGACAGGGGAAGGTTTATTTTGAAATCTTTCAATATGCATATTAGACACCTGTTGTTATGTTATGTAAGGCAAATCAAAGAAGAGCATCTTGCACCCAGAGCCAGAAAGGTGGGGAAGTATGTGGTGACCCTCTGTTCATGTGGGAATTCACTCAAGGAGGATGCTGTCTCACCCCCTGAGACTGGACCAAGTCCCCTTACCAAGCAAATTCATCATGTCAAAGTACAGTGAACACATGACTAGAGTCCCCAAATCAGTCTTTCCTAGGAGTGCTTGCAGGATGCCAAGGGGACAGGTCTTCAAGCAGTGGGAGATGCCTCACGTGTCCCCTCTCTCCCCAAAAGGTTGAACAATGCACCAGTTAATGGGTACGAACAGGACGTTGGCTCCAAGACTACCATGCGCTTGTTTTACCCAGAGTCCGCACACTTCAACCCCAAAAGGGAGAACAACCCAGATACACTGCTGGTCTTGGTGCCATTTAAACCCATGGATTTCCATTGGATGGAGTCCATCCTCAATGACAAGAAGCGAGTGAGTACCATAAGCAGGGTGGGCGATGTCACAAGGCCAGGGTGGGTATCTTACCTGCTTCATTTGGCTACTGCAACTAACCCTCCCAGGCTCAGGCCCTGGGACTCCTGTGTAAAGAATGGGACTAACCATCCTGTTTCATTTTTCAGGTACGGAAGGGGTTTTGGAAACAGCCGCCTTTAATCTGGGATGCAAATCCAGAGCAAGTGCGAATTCTGAACCCTTATTTTATGGAAATAACTGCTGCTAAATTGCTTAATCTTCCAATGAAGCAACTGCGGAAAATTAAGCAGGTAAGGGAGCCAGTATAGCCGGGTGAAGGAGAATGAGGGAGACTGGCTGTGCTCAAATTTTAAACCCCAGGGTGTTCACACCCAAAACTTGCTAATAGTGTCATTGGACAGTTCTGCCTCTTTTTTCCTGGCCCTGTTGTTCCCCTTTTTGACTTGTTGGCCAAGCTGTAAGCTGTTTAAACATAGCTTCCAAAGCTGCTGTCCTTGCTGATTTAGGATGGGAAAGATCAGTAATTTGCCTCGACCTCTGTTAGTTAACATCCACACAGTGCTTTGAATATAAAAATGCTAGGGCAGGGGTGGTCAGTCTGTAGCATGAATGCCACAAGTGGCCCAGGCAGCATGTGTATATGGCATGCAAGAGATTGAGGAGAGGACGGGTAGCTCAGTGGCAGATAGGGCAGGGAGCAGAAAGCAAAGCAGAAGATCGAGGAGGAAGAAGAGCAGCAGAGCTGACAGAGAGCAGGAAGCGGAGCAGCAAATTGAGCAGGGGAAGGGAATCGGAGTGTCGGGGCTAATCTGTGACATTTGTTAAAAGGCTTGGACCCCAATGTGGTGGGTGATAGTAGTGCAGGGAATGAATCGTGCGTGAGCCTCCACAGGGGGACATGACCCGAACATTTCTGTCAGCACCATTTCATTGCTTCCATGCTTCCTGCTCTCAGCAAATAAGTGGTGCTGGAATTGAAGGCTGAGATAAGCAGCGAGCAGGGCAGATCTTTCAGTTGGTTGTTATTGGTTGACAGTCATACTAAATTCAAAGTGCATGAATGCATTTTCTCTAGTCTCTCTACCAAGGCTCATGTGTTTTAAAAACTACATTTAGCTGAGAAAAGTATCCTGAACATAGCAATTTTATAGGCAAGGGTCAAAGTAACTTCTTAAAGTTTCTAGAGCAGTTTAAGCTGTGCAGACATGAACGGTCAAGTTTATAGAGCTGTTCTTAATCTGTACTTTCTCAATGCCTTGGTCTGTGCAGAGACCTGGCACACAACCAGGGGAGATTCTCCTGTCTGAAAAACTTCTCACTGAGCTCTTTGGAAAGTTCATCTGCATCTTGGAATTTGTGGCATAGCGTTTCCCCTCTTGTGCAGTCAAAAATGTTGTATACTCCCCGGGTCTGGTGATGAAAGCTGCAAGACGACATTTAAAGCCCTGTTCTGGAAGGGTGGCAACCCCATTACTAGATGTGATGCTTTCCATTGGGGAAGCAGCCGTCCTATGTGGTGTGTATGTGATGAATTGTGTTGCTGCACCATCAAGTAGCCTGGTATCAGTGGGCCTAGGATCTTGTAACATCAGCATCCCAAGCCCAAACTATTTGGACTAACTAGTGACAGATTGAGAGTCCTTGGAGTCAGCCACTATGTTATACACCCGACCTGTTGCTGGGGGGAGGAGGAGAGAGAAAACTACACCAAACAGCACAGTATGTATATTTATCATTGAGTCATGTTGTTTGTCTCTCTCTCAGAAACCAACAACGGGATTGTTAGCTATCACCTTGGCATTGCACTTCTGTGACGTAGTACATATTGCAGGCTTTGGCTACCCTGATTCTGGCAATAAGAAACAGACCATACACTATTATGAGCAAATCACATTAAAGTCCATGGCTGTAAGTAACTACCTATATCCCCCTTTGCTTGCTGCTGCTGAACTACCTTCTACCCGTGCTGGGCTGCTCCTGTTACTTTGCAGTTGTGTAGCACCATCTCTCCGAGGATCTTTGGACTTCCCAGAGAGCACCGGGGAAAATGTTATTGCTAACAGCTTATTGGCTGTAACCCTGGATACATTTTCACCTGTGTAATAGCATGAGAGATTTTACCTCCCTATGTTTGTTGCCACTGGGAAGTCACATGATCATATTTATGACTAGCTTTGAGACATTTGTGAGCAGTGGTACACAATACAGTGATTGTCCATGAATATTGTTTCATTGCCGTAGACATAGCCTTGAGATTTTGGGAGCATTTTTCATACGACTACTGGGAATACCTAGTACATGAAGACTTTCCCCTTACCATCATTTGTATTTACAGTAATAACTATGAACAGTAGTGTGGCATCTGGGCCTCCACACATCTGGCACCGTAAGACAGGAAATACCTCCTAAGCTTCTGGAGCAGGGGCCATCTTTTCCTTCTCTATTTGCATAGCACAAGGTGGATTTGGGTATGAATGAACTCCTGCAGTGCAAGTAAGGAAGGATGGTTCCTGTCCCAGAGATGCAATGTCATCAAGGCAAACTTGCCAAATGGAGCCAGCCAGCCAGAATGCCTGTATTGTGCTGTTAATGGAGACTTGTGCTGTGTCACAGGCTTGTCTATGCTATCAAAATAAGTGATTCCAGAGCTGCTGCATATTGCGGTAACCTGCAAATTAGGAAAACAAATTTGAAAAAAGCCTGTTTGATCTTTTTCCAAGCACAGCGTAGATGCTGTGTAGGGTCCAAACTCACCTCCTGCCTTTTGGTTTTGAGTACAGCAAGGGGTTCTCATCCTATTAGCTCTGCAGGCTAGATGAATGGTGCCTTCTGCCTGTGCTGGGCTGGGTTGTCCCTCGGGCTCCTCCTTTTCAGCCCCCACCAGTGGAGCTTTTATTTTCAGAGACCTGCCTCAATTATTCCACCTAGATATGAATCCCTAACACCGAGGAGCCCACAAAACCTGCTTAATAGGCCTGTGAGAATAGGGAACTATTCAATTGAGACTCAGCCGATTCAGATACTAGAGATTTGATTCAGAGATCCGAATAATTTTTCTGATTCGATTCGGCCGAATCGCTTCAGAAAGATTTGGAGCTGATTCAGAGATTTGGCCATAGAGTCCAATGGGGAGTCAATGAAATATCTATAACTTTGTTGTCTTTTGGCTGATTTGGATGAAACTTGCAGGGATGGTAGCCCCTGCTGAGAGCAGGATACATACCAAGCTTCAAGGAGATGGGTGCAGGGGTGGGGGAAACTGCACCCCAAACTCTTGAAAGCAAAACTCGTGTGTGTGTGTGTGTGTGTGTGTGTGTGTGTGTGTGTGTAAAGCCACAGTGGGGTGAAAACTACTGGGATGGTAGCCCCTGCTGTGCCCACAAAGCCTGCCAGGTTTCAGGGAGATAGGTGCAGGGGTTTGGGGGAAACTGTACCTCAAACTGCGGACAAGTTTTCCCCCGAACCCCTGCACCTATCTCCCTGAAACTTGGCAGGCTTTGTGGCCACAGCAGGGGCTAGCATGCCTGCAGTTTTGACCCCACTGTGGCTTAACACACACGTGTGACATGTGTTATGCTTTCAGGACTTTGAGGTGGAATTTCCCAGAAACCCCTGCATCCGTCTCTCTGAAACTTGGCACATGTCATGCTCTCAGCAGACGCTACCATCCCTGCAAGTTTCATTTGAATCGGCCAAAAGCCAACAAAGTTAGAGATATTTAATTGATTCCCCATTATACCCTATAGCCAAATTTCCAAAGCTTTTCCGAAACAATTCAGCAGCTCTGAATTGATTTGGAAAGCCTAAAGCTTCCAGCGATTCAATTCAGATTCACAGATTCAGCCTCTGAATCATCTCCAATTCCAAATCGTGATCTGAAGCTTTGCACACCCTCCTGCTTAACCCTTTCATAGCAGAACTAATACCTGTCAGCAGGGTGGATTGCTCCAGGTAAACTATCATGCTTTTATCAACTCATGAACCATGGCAAAGATTTCTCCAGTCCAGAGATCAAGTTAATCAGTTCAGCTGCTGATTTAAACAACAGACTTCTCAATGGAGCGTCACTTGATTGTTTCTCTGTTGATCCAATAGCAATATCAATAATCTTCCTTTTGCATCAACTTGGTG
The DNA here is from genome assembly GCA_030014935.1 of Caiman crocodilus. Lineage (NCBI taxonomy): Eukaryota > Metazoa > Chordata > Crocodylia > Alligatoridae > Caiman > Caiman crocodilus. Next base: position 10,486,537 of record JAGPOW010001661.1, on the reverse strand, counting down.
TCCCAGAACCTTAGTCAAAGGTTTTTTCATTTATTTTACCAATGGGGTCACTGTAGTGTAGTGACTTATTCTCCAGATTCCCTGAATACTATTGCAGTTGTATGTACTTAGTAGGAAACTCTTTAAAATGTTTCAAAACATTTTTAAAAGTTTTAAAAGCTTCAATAAAACAGAGCACCATGACTGATGAGAGTAGGATTGAAATGAGTGGAAAGTCTGAAACAGGCACACAGCCCTTCATACCTGCCTAGGTTTCTATAAGGATGCTCTTCACTATGGTGCATGGAAAACCAGTCTTCTTTTTTGTATTTCACAGGCTTCGGAGCACAATGTCTCTCATGAGGCATTAGCTATAAAGAAGATGCTTGAATTGAGAGTTGTCAAGAACCTCACGTACTTCTGATGAGACCACGGACTGGAATTGCCTGCAAATTGTCTGGGCAGTTTAGAGTCTGCCATGGCTGCCTGTCACTGAGAGCCTTCCAACACCCATTGGCTTGGAGACACCACCATAGCCTTTGGCTCTTGCATATTGGCCTCAAATATGCTCTTTGCTCTTGGCAGTGTTGGCAGCTAGGGATAATGATGGCCCTGGAGAAGGTGGGCAGAGGGGGAAGGGCTGGTCCCTGGGGCTGTTGAGTCCCCCTTGCCTTGGGCAAGATAAGATACTCTTATCTACATTGTGTCAAGACTTTTGAAGTAGAGGCCTCTGAAGTCTTCATTGTCATGGGATGGATTAATCATGTTGGGGCCAGTCCAGCACTGACTTTTAGGCCTACAGCATGGCACAATGAGGCACTTCCTATGGGATAGACCATTCCCATGGCTTGCTGCTACACTGACTACTTTGGCCTCCAGCTCTTCACAGAGACCTTTAGCTGTTCTACCATGCTCTTTAATTTAACCACCTACAGCATTTCCCTTGGAGCAGGATGAGCTTGAATGAAGGACTTTAAACTTCTCACCAGATTGGTTTGCTCTTTGAGTCTCAATGAGGCAAAGGGTGCCAGTTTGCTTCCTGACCCCAGGCGGGGGGCTGGCTTTGGGAAGCCTGAAATGGCACCAGTTGTGAATATTATTTTGAGAAGGGAGGATGCCTTACAGTATTTTGCGGTGAATATTGATACCAAAACACTGAATTGGAGCAGAACTTCCTGGGTTTGGGGAATTGGAAATCCGTGTCCATGGACTGGGAGCATGTGGGTGTGTGAGTGTCCATTCCAGCATTTACTTACTGTGGGTAGTTCTGTTACCCAGGAGAAAGTCTTTGGGTAAATGTTGGGGTCCATTTTTCCTCTCTCCACTGCAGGAGAGCTAGTGAACAGTCCTCACTGAAAAAGGTTTAAACTAAAAGGTGGAGAGTGTGGTTAACCAGAGGATTGGAAAGCATCACATCATTTTCAAGTGACGGAAGTAAGCAAAAGAGTAGGAGTTTTCATCCTGTTATATAGGATAATGGCTGGTAAGAACTTAAATCAGAGAGCTTTCAGATGGATACGCAAGCACTTTGTTTGGAGGAAGAACTGTGGGCTTTTCAAGGAGCTAGCACTGGTGTAGCTCTGCTTTGAGGCCAGGATGGGTGGAGCTTTCTGCTCCACAACTTGGACATGTATGAAGTTTGGGGAAATACTGCATTTTTCTGTTTTTTAGCTCGTGATCCAGCTGTTCCGGTTTGTCTCAAGTGCTTATATTGCAGGTGAGAAGAGCCAGATTAATGGCCCTGGAGATCAGAGTTCTTGGTTGAGCTTCAGAGCCAGCTCCACATGTGCAGCAGGACTGGATGTCCCTGCACTCTTGCTCCTACCCAATGTGCCTTAGCGCTGTCCTGCAGGCTTTGAGGGGAGGCCGGTCACTGTAACTTGTGCAATCCTTGCCCTCCCTGCCAAGATTGCCAACAAAGAGGGTGATTGGGATGTGGACAGTTTACTGGAACAGTTCTCTTGGTCAACATTTGATCCTGAACTGGGGGGGTCAGTGACGCATGCTGCCGAATTCTAGGTCGCACTGTCAACTGGGGAGGAGGAGGGCAGGTCAGTTCTTCCACTGAACTAAAGGGGCTCAGACCTTATGGATCAGAGTAGAAAACTCTTTTGAGCAGGCTGCATTGTAGCTTGGTGCTCGTTAATTTAAAATTAACATTAATTTAAAATTATTTATCTTGGAAGTGTAGATATCTATTGCAGAGTGCATTATATGTTTGGTTGCAGTGAGTGAGTTCATTGTGGGTTCAATGACAAACAATTTTATTTGACAGTGTTGAAACGTTATTGTCTTTCTGCTGTGACACGCTGGGGGGAGGTTGACTTTGGGGATATTCCCTGTGAACCCCATTCCCAGTTCGAGGCATGGATCTGACTGCTCCTGCTGTCCACAGAGGCAGAGGAAAGGGATTGCAACTTGGGCAAATGTCTGTCTGTAAAGTGCTGATGTCATCACTGAGTATTCATTCCCAGAGCCACTGAAAGACTCCTGTGGACTTTGTGTGTTGGGTCCCCAAATCACTTTGTACCACTCAAAAGCTATGTCCTCCTTTCTCTCTGGTAACAGTGTCCTAACTTGGGTTCCACCTGGTGTATTGCTCAAAGGCATGCTTAGGATAACAAGAGCTTGGCCATATCCTTCCTTTCTCTCCCCGCTTCCCACCAGTACAATGCCATTGCTTACCTTGCCAGCCTATGGAGCAGGACTCTGGAGGCCATTTCTCTCTTTTGGCCAGTGAGCTGTGCCAGTCCCTGTTTCTGTGCCTGGTGATGCAGGGCACCACTGATGTAGTAATACTAGCTTTGCCAATCCCTACTTACTACTCCACTGGGTGCCGGTGTGGTAGCTCCATGAGGCTCACTCATCTGAAATGAAGCAGGCAGGAGCTTAGCTCAAGTAGCTTGAGCTTCTCATCCCTGCCTCATTTGGCTCCTGCTCTCTCACTTCGTTGCATGTGCTAGATTTGCTGTGGAGGTAACTGTGAGTGAGCAAGAGAGCTATAGGCGGCAGTGCCTAACTGTGACAGATATCTGGCAGTGCTGCAGACCCTGCTGGCTAAGCACATCTGGCTCATTTGGGGACCCACCAAGCTAATGCTGCTCCATCAGTGATTCCTGTGTCGGTCCTAGTTCACATTTCAGGGAGGATACTCTATGGGTAGGCTTGAAAAGGGGGAGGCATTTTACCTTACTCTTCCACTGTGTGTTTCTCTGTAGCTGGGCTACAGCTGGTAAGTCACCTCCAAACAACTACTTTCAGTGGCAGCTGCAGGCACCATGTGGCCCCGGAGGCTGTGGGAGCCCTAAGTCTCTCAGAAATGATCTGGAAAACTCTGGCTTTGCCTTCTCCTGGTTGATATTCTGGTTCTTAGTCGACGCACTATGAGTCATCAGTGTAAATTGTACAGCAGGTTTTTCTCAGTCAGCACTAAAACTCAGAACCAAATTCTGCTCTCATCTGTGCTAGTGTTAATGAGGAGTCCCCAGTTAACTCAGTGGAATTGCTCTGAATTCGACACTGGTGGAACTGGGAGCAGAATATGACCCTTGGTATTGAAGGTAGCTACACCTGGAGTTATTTAAAAATAACTGTTGAGGAATGGTAGTTCTTAAATAACTGCATGGGTGGACATGCTCATTCCAGAATGAGAGTGTAGCAGCTTGTCCCTGAGCTTTTATTTTCCCTGCGGCAAACTTGTCCCCACAACATCAGTAATAAAACAAACAAAGGATTAATCCAAAACCTGCGGTCCTTCCTTGGACCTGGAGAGGGCAAACCCAGCTTTATGCTGTTCCCTCAGCACCACAGTCTTCCCTCCTTAACTCCCTTCTTTAGGAGCTTTTAACTTCCTTTGTGGCCAAGCAGTCATCCCTGTCAGGTGGTCCCATGCCCCCGACCAGGCAGGCTATTCGCCCCGGCACCTGGACTCCCACCCCTGAACCATGTACCCAGCTGCACATCCTCCCTTCCAAGAGTTGAACGCAGGATACACTCTTCCCTTTCTTCAATGCCCACCCTCTCTTGGAAGAAGAAGTTTGTATTTGGGTGTGCCAACACAGGGCTGTGATGTGTCGTAAAATCAAAAGGCATTAGGGACAGGTACCACCTTGTCAACCAGGGGGCAGCCTCCTGCACAGCATTAAGCAATGTTAAAGGGGGCATGGTCAGTGACCCAACAAAACTGGGTCTCTAGGAGATAGTAGCAGAGGGCCTCGACCACCCACTTCAATGCTAGGTGCTCCTTTTCTATGCCAGTATACTTCTGCTCCCAGGGAAGCAGTTTTGTGCTGAGATGCAGAATGGAGTGCTGCCCATCCTCGTTCTCTCAGGAGAGAACCATCCCCAGGCCTTACTCTGCGGTATCTGTCTGCAATATTAATGTTTAGGTTAAGGACTGGTGTACTGCATAGCAGCTGTTTTACTGTCCCAAACACTGTCTCACATTTGGGTGATCACTGAATCCTTTTCAGTGCTCCCTTCTATGGCAGGCCAGTCACTGGGGCTGTGATAGCTGCAAATTGCAGGACAGTGGTATCCAACCTTTTTATGGTGAAAATCACTTTTTTAAAGTTAAGGGTACCCCAGGATCCACCGCTCCTGCCCTGCCTTGCCCCCCAGAGAAGCCGCTTGGGCTCTGACCCCACTCATCCAGCCCAGCCCAGGCAGCAGGGGGTGTGGATAAGCCCAGCCACATCCTGGTGCTCCCAGTTGTGGAGCCTCTGACAGACTGAAATCGATTGTCAGAGTTATCCACAATTGACCAGTCAGTCTTGGTGACCAGCGTTGTAGCATGAATCACCAGTAGTAGCTCACCAAGCCCAGAAGTGGCTTCACTTGCTTTTTGGTTGTTGGTATTAGTGCTTCCACCAAGGGCTTTACTTTGTTGACTAGGGGCCTGATTTTACCATTGCCCAGAATATATCTCAGGTAGCTAGTCCCCATGTACCCCAGGAGACATTTAGTTGGGTTAGCCATGAGACCAGCTTCTTGTATCAACCGCAACACTACTTTCACCTGTTGGAGGTGGCCCACCTATGTGTTGGTAAATATTACCATGTCATCCAGATAGACAGCCTCATATGCCTAGTGTGAGTGGAGTACTTTGGCTATTAAATATTGGAAGGTCACTGGGGCCCCGTGTAGACCAATAGATAAAGTCTTGAAGTGGTAAAGTCCCTAAGGTGTTGCAAAGGCTGTGATTTCCTGAGACACTGGATCCAAAGTAATTTGCCAATATCCTTTGGTCACGTCCAGGTGGTTTTACACTCACACACACACATTCTCTCTCTCTCTTTGTGTTACCTTTTCCCTCCACCATTTCATCTATTCTGGGCATTGGGTATATGTCACATTTTGAAACTGCATTGACTTTGTGGAAGGCAACGCAAAACTGGATGGTGGTTGGTCATTGACACCAACACAGTTGGGCTACTCCACTCACTGGTCAATTATTCTATTACCTCAAGTCCAACATCTTAACTTCTTGTTTTACCATTTCTGTCAGTCATGCTGGAATTCTTAAGTGTCCCTTCTGAGCTTCACAACTGGCTCGAGGATAATGCTGTGTTCAGTTAATGCAGTCCAGCCTGGACTTGCTGCAAACACCTCTTTAAATTCTTCCAGGAAGTTTTTGATTTCAGGCTGTTGAGTCAGGGTCAAAGTCAATAGCCTGGGCCAGTTATCAGAAATGGGATGGAATCCAGAATCCCCAGGGCAGCTTCCACCAAACACTTAGGGACCAGACAGGCCTCTTGGGCTTTCCAGGGCTTTAACAGGTTAATGTGGTATACCTATGACCCCACGGTTTCCCTACTAGTAATTTACCTGTTCTACCCTCTGCAGGACCTCAAAAGAGCCTTGCCACTTCACCAGTAACTTACTCTTGGAGGAGGGGAGCAATAGTAGGACTCGGTCCCCTAGCTGGTAGATCCAGAGCCAAGCATTTTTATTGTATTGCTGCTGCTCCTGTTGGGCTGCTTTGAGATGTTTCCTTGTGAGGGTCCCCACCAGGTCTAATCTTTCCCAAAGCTTCAAAACCTATTGAACTATATTTTGTGCATCTGTCCTCTGGGCCTGCCAGGACTCTTGCAGGAGGTCTAAAATGCCCTTCTACACAGTAACTCAAAGGACAAAAAAGCCTGTGGAAGACTGGAACTTCTCATATGGTGAACAACAAGTAGGGTAATAACTGATCCCAATTTTGCAGCTCCTCTGGGACAAATGTCCTCAACATATCCTTCAGTGTTCAGTTAAGCTTTTCAGCCAGGCCATCCGTTTGGGGAGGGTATACTTGAAGTTCTTCCTAAATGGACCTTCGGTAAGTAGTGATCTACTCAATTTGTGATTTTGCAGATTTCATGGAAATTGTGAAATGCAGCATTATCTGTGAAACTGGGCAATGTCCATGAAACCTGCCAAAAACAATCTTATTAAAAATAAAATGCTGGCTCCCTGCTGGGGAGCCAGTGGCCTGACCATGTAGCCCACTGGGGGGAGGGGGTGGTGCCACAGTGAAGGGGAGTAGCCAAGATGGTGGCCACCACAGTCCCTTGCTGATTGTCTGAGATGGCTGCCTGTCATGCAGCCCTGCCCCTCTACCAGTCAGTGACTAGGGGCAGGGCTGCACAATGGACAGCCCTATTAACCAATCAGTGATGAGGGGCAGGGCCTTTCAGCCAAATTCATTGGGTGGGGCCTGTAGTAATATTATTCTCCACCACACTGTAGTGGGTTGTCACTGAACCTTGATTTTCCTTGGGGCAAACTTGTCCCCACAGCAAACAACATCACTAATAAAAACAAAAATGCAAACAACGATGGGTTAACTCAAAACCTGCCATCCTTCCATGGACCTGGAGAGGGCACCTCTGGCTTTGTGCTGCCTCCTCAGCTCCTCTCCCTGGGAGCCTTAACTTCCTCTGTGTCCAGGCAGTCATCCCTGTCAACCGGCCGTGTGCCCCTGAGCAAGTAGGCTATTGCTCATTAACCCCCAACAACTGGACTTCTGTCCCTGAGCCATGCACCTGGTTACAGAGGGCCATTTTCCAGGTAAATCTGTATTAAAAGCAGGTTATGCAAAACCAGACCAAGGCAGTCTTATTCTAGAATAAACATGTATACAGATGTGGTTGTACAGGAGTAGCTATTGCACTTTAAATTCACTCTCCAGCTTTAATTGATCTGAATTAATTCAGTGTGTCAAGCCTCTTCAAAGTTGCTGTCCAGATGCTGATCAAACTTTGCAGCTCTCTTGTTGGCTACTATGGGATAATCAGCGTCATTACTTAAGAAACTGAGACTGAGGTCCTGATGCTGTTCCTTGCTGCTGAGTTTGCTGGAGCCAGGGCCGGCAGAGGAAGCCTTACTGCCAGCCTGCTCTCAGTTCCCTGGACCATGCTGTCTGCAGGTGGAGTTCCAGATGGCTCTGGTTGGAAGAACTAGCTGGGTTGGGGAAGCCAGATGAGATGAGAGAAGTTCCTCAGGCTGCAAAACTTAGTTACATGAGAGCCATGGGAAGAGTTAGGGTTAAATGCACTGCCATGACCAGTGAAGCCAGGTACCCAAGGCAGAGCTGGGCCTCGTGTGGATTATGGCACGATCCCTTGGGCTGCTGAAGGGGTGCAAAAATGCAGGTTCTATCTGATTTGCCCAGGGAGGATTGAGCTGGTAGAGCTTGCTCCTACCCCAACTGGCCCCAAGACATCCTGCCTCAAGAAGGGTGCCAGGACAGAGCTCTGCTTTGGGGAGTCTTAGCTCTTGGCTGGACTGCTGGAGCATCCATGTAAAGTTATGGCAACCCCTAGGCTTCCCCAGTTTCTGACGGAGGAGCTTCCGCATCAACAAGAATTGTAACCAGGTCCCTGCCTCCTCTTCCCCTGCCCTAGCCCCATGCTCCCCTGCACTTAGAACTTCACTGCAGGGGAGAATCTGCCTCAAAACGCCCACAGGACCTAGGGCCAGCACAGCCAGTGAATCAGAACAGCCCTTCATGGTGGAATCCTGGAAATGGACATCGGCAGCTGCATTTTCTTTCTGGGAGAGGGATAAGGGCCTGCACCCAGTCTCCCCCTCGCCCTCCAGCTGCCCCATCCAGCCCAGCTCCTGATTCTTGTTTTAAAAAAGAGCTGATTCACTGGCTTCTGCCAGGTGGGGGCGCTGCCTCCCACTGACCCATGCTGCATGGGGGCTCTGCCATGAAACCCCAGAAGCCTCGAGGGCGCTGCAGCAGCTGATGAGTAGGGGCATTAAAAAAAAAAAGAATGGGGAGCTGGGGCTGGACAGGGCAGCCTTGGGGGAGGGGGCTGGGAGAGCGGACAGGTGGCGGGGGCTTGTGTCAGAGCCCCCCATGAAGCATGGGGCAGTGGGGATTTCCTCCCCTCTGCCCCCGCCTGGCAGTAGCCAGTGATTGGGGGGGTTGTTTTTTTTTAAAGAGCCAAGATCTGGGGCCGGCTGGGGCAGCATGAGGGAGGCTGGGAGGGTGGGCGGGGGTTGAGGGGCACCCAGGGGAGGCTGGGAGGGGGGGCTGGGGTCCCCCCGTGGTCCCCTTCTTCAGCCCCTCCCCCCATCCTCTACTTATGAACACAATCCAGGTCCAGCTCCCTGCAGCAGTGAGCGAGAACTGCCTGAATCAATTCGGAGAGCTTTGAATTAATTCAAATGTTTTTATTGATCTCCTGATTCAATTAGGATTCAGAGATTTGGCCGCCAAATTGGGCCGAATCTCCTCTGAACCAAATCAGCACCCAAAGCTTTGCGCAGCCTTAGCAGTGACTGCTGAGTGAGTGTGGAGGAAGTGTTTAGGTCTTCCTGATTCCCCCATTTGGTGTCTGTTCCCCAACTCCCTCCTTTTCCCAGTGTCTAGAGGGTAATTTGAGACATTTTAGCAGCTTCAGGCATTGCCCCAGGCTGTCTGTTCTGTTCCTACCAACATGGCACAGCCACGTGTTCTCTGATGGCAGTGGTACAGCCTCTTTGGAGTTGCTTGTTCTGAAGAAGTCTCTTGGGCAGCACACGACCTGGGATGCCCACCTGACTAGCTGGCACTTTTAGGTGAAGGGAGGTTGTACATATCCACTCCCGCTAATTCAGAGTCAGTTGAATCTTATGGGTCCTGCTGACTGCCCTGTTAGCAGTGCTGACTCCATTATTGTATTTGTCCACTGCAGTGACACAAGTGCCAACTAATGTTCTTGACCTGCTCAGAGGCCTGGATTCAGCAGGTGTGAAGTGGATTAGAGTGCCAATGGTGTCTCTCAGATCCACTCCCTCTGGATCAGAGGCAGACTTGGAGCTGTGGCCAAAGCAAATCATTTCAAGACAGCTTGGTGCTCCTGAGTACAGTGACACTCTGAATTTATGTAGACCAGGGGTGAGCAAAATACAGCCCATGGACTGAATGTGGTCCGCAAGGCCATTGTATCTGGCTCGTGGGACACCTAAAAAATTGAGAAAATTAGTATTTATCTGCCCTTGGTTCCTGTCAAAAATTATAGGAACCAAGGGCAGTATGACCCAGGGGAAGCCTAACGGGCTCCCACAGCAGCAGGACCTGCCTGACCCCACACCCCAGCCGGAAGCCCCAGTTGAGGTTTCTAGCTTGGGAGCACGTGGCTGCTCCGTGCTGGAACCACAGGTACAGGGGAAGGGGTGGAGGAGGACCCTGGGCAGTGAAGGAGCCCAGGAAAATGCTGAGCGTGTGCGGGTGGGGGAAGTGACTCCTCGCCCACCCCATGGCTGGCACTCCATGCTGCAGCTGCTAGCAGCCTACATGGGGCTGCCTGTGCCTGCTCCAGACAACCCCACCCAGGCTGTGAGCGGCTGCAGCAGGGAGCGCCGGCCATGAGGCAGGAGAGGGGCTGCTCCTCCCCACCCCCTGCCCAGCTTTCCCCCGGGCTCCTTCCTGGCATGGAGGAAAGCGGCCCTTCCCCCATCCCATGGCTGATGCCCTGTGCTGCAGCCGCTCACAGCCAATGCAGGGCTGTCTGGAGCAGGCACAGGTAGCCCCAGGCAGGCTGTGAGTGGCTGCAGCGTGGGGTGTGGGGCGCTGGCCATGGGGGCGAGCGAGGGGCTGCTTTTCCTCCCCTGCACTCAGAACCACCTTGTAACCCAACCCCACTGCCAGCCTGGGCCCCACACCAGCTCTGGGCTCACCTGCTGGGGCTGTGTGTGGTGACAGCAGCTGCAGCCCCCCAACCGTGCTGGCCCTGGGACATTGGTCCCAAGACATTGGGACATTGGTCCCAAGATGGTGCCCAGGGGCAGGGCACCTGTCAAAGGGTGAGGCTTCCCATGCGGCCCTCAACAGCCCAGCAAGCCAGGTAAGCGGCCCTCTGCCTGAAATAATTGCCCACCCCTGATATAGACATTCCCGAATGTGCTACAGCCCTGCTGCCTGTGTGGAGCAGGCAGGGAAGATCTTGTTCATGACCTGCAGATCTATGCCCTCCCACACCAAGGAGATCACTCTCTATGAGAGTGCTTAAAAGGCATTACAAAGTTACATGTCCCAAGTTGCCCTCTTGGCTTTCCGTTTCAGGATCCTCCATTGGCTGCTGGGTCATGGGGGACCTAAGTTCATAGCACCAATGCATTGCTGTCCCCAGCTGTAGCATTTCCTACAGACTGAAGCATGTCTGGCTCTGCTGGAAGACCAAGGAGTTACCTACCAAGCAAATAATCCAATTGAAAGTAAGCAGCCTGCAAGGCCCAGGCCAAGCTTTAGATTGACTGGGGACCAGCTTGCAAGAGCAGCTCTGATAGCAACCAGCCCTCCTCGAGCTTCTCCATGGTCCCACGGCACTCCTGTCAGCAAGGGCATCCCAGAGGAAAGCAGTGGTAGCTGCAGGTGTGGTATGTGGCTGTGTCACTCTTCATCATGTTTCTGAAACTAGCTTCCAAAGCCTGGAGCACGGTGACCCCGGGGTGTATGGGGAGCAGGCAGGAAAGATGCCACATCTGTCTGGGAGCCACCAAAAAGCCCTGTTGTGGCTGGGGCACAGGAATGCTGTTTCAGTTCAGTTCAATCAGGAATGATTGTTGCTCCTAGTTCCACCGTGGGACCGTCAGCTCTCTCTCGCACCCTGCAGGACTGCGGACACTGAGCTCATTTTAAAACTACTGAGATGCCCCTGGGGGCCTGGCAGGGGAGTAGAAGGCGATGCGTGCTCTTAGATCCTCCACATTTTGCTGTTTGCAAACGTGACCCAACACCATTAGTCCTTCTGATGTCGTGTCATTTCACAACACATTCAACTCATCGATGGCGGTGCTGGATTTCCATGGTGTGGCACTGACATACATTTTGGGGGAGAGGCAGATGTGGAAGGGGATACCACAATGCGGTCCTTTGTCCCTACTTTCCCAGATGTATGCTCCCTAGTCAAAGGGATCCTGCCTGGATAAGGTGGAGCTGCTCCCAAGTACCAGCAAAGCAGGCCACTCCTCTGTGGCCATATCTGATCCCTTTGGCAGGAAACATGAGGATCTACTGCACAGCACCCGTCCACTCCAAACTCAGGCACACTTACTAACATCTGGAGCTCCAGCAGCGTGAATATCCCTGTGCCCCTTGCAGGTGACTGCAGCATATTTCTATTGTGTAGAGTTTTATAAATTGTTGGTGTTTTTTATTGTTTGGTTTTGTTTGGGGGTTTTTTTTTTTAATTAAAATAATTCTTGCTCCAAAGATTGTAAATATGTAAATGTGGAGGATGTACTAATTTTCCCATGTGATTTAGATTGTATATACTGTAAATCTAGATGGTGGATTTTAAACGGAATGAAAAATGTGCAAGGAAAAAGCTGTTTACTAAAATATAAGTGACACATGTACATGCGTGGATAAAGTTATTTTCCAAAAAGCATTTTCTGGCTTGGGACCTTTTTCATGGAAGTTTTTTGTACCTACAGATGAGAGCACTAGGCCAATGTTTCTGCCTGCACTGCTTTCGAGTCGGATGCCAGTCGTGGAGGGCGCCTCCTGCTAACTGACAGGCCTTGCATGCAGCAGGGTAAACAGCTCTGCACAAAATACATCCAGTGGGTTTTTTAATTGTACAGATGAATCGAGAAGCAAAAAAGGTGATTGTGCCATTACTTTCTAGGGCAGCATGCACGTTCTTTGCTTTCCTCTGGGAGGCAGGGGTAGGAATCGCCCCAGGAAGGAGCCAGCATTATGTGAAGGGGGCTGGAAAAATGCCAAATGTATCTTCCCAAAATGTCATGGAACAAATTTATCACACAGCTGACATTGTTTAAATCTAATGATGCCTAGAAGGGAGGTGCTGCTTCACCTGGGACTTTGTTGGAGCTGGGGCTGGGGCCACCTTTGTTCTGAGCTGTAATGCACAGACCAGACTGTGGCTCTTAGGAGGGACTACAGTGATAACATCCCAGCTGGAGGCTAAACTGACTCCCGGTGTTGTGCTCCAACACTGGGTGACTCCTCTCCGGTACCTCACTGAGCTGGACTGAAATTACCAGTGCAGGTGTTTAACTGCATGGTGGAAGGAGGTTGTGTGTTCATTGTGAAAGGTCTTGTTGCATGGCGTTTCTGAGCACGCAGCAGGTGTTAGTGGGGACATCCCAGCCTGTGCTCTATGGCAGGGTGAGATTGCTGAGAGCTGCATAGCACTGGCTTTTCTTCTGACTTCCAGCTGCAAAGAGGACACGAACATCAAGGGAAAAGTCATGCGGGCTAAGCTTCCAAATCCAGAACCAAGACCCAGCAGTTCCTGATTCCTTCGAGATGCTGCCCTCTCCAGGTAGTTGTGTGCATGTGTAGTAGGACTTCTCCCCAAGCAAGTGCCATGGTAAGGCAGTGCGCTGGTGGGGTGTCAGGGTTGGGTGCTGGAGATGGGAGGGCGGAAGGGTCTGCCCAACATGACTGCAAGTGCAGGTGTAGCAGGGTGGTGGCAATCTGTCTATGGCAATTCTCTCTATAGTGGGCAAAAAAGAGACACCTAAACTCATGGAAAAATGGGTGTAGTTTTAACCCGCTTAGCCCTGGCCTGCATGGAGGTGCACCTGTGTGAGCACTTACAGCTGCTCCAGTGTCTCAAATGGGTTCAGCATATGCAGGTCAGTACTCAAAGTCTCTTCCAAACCAACTGAAGCTGAATTTTTGAAGTGAAAACAGCTGTTATAAACTGCCTTCAGTTAACCTAATCTACTGTCCTCTAGAACCAATACCAGTGTCCGTATGCATTTGTGCCAGTTTAATAAATCAGGTTAAGATCACACCTTCAGTTGAACTGAGGCAGGCAGAGCAGGAATTCAAATGTGTTGAGGAAGGCAAATTGCACAAAAGGATGCGATTCCTTGCGTCCCTTTGAGGTCTGTATTTCCTGAGGGTCTGGGGTGGGGAGACCCAGTTTTCCTGCAAGGGGAATTCAGCTGTAGGGCTGTTTCTCCATGTGCAGGCATCTCTGACTAAGTTCTAAGGCTGCTCTCTACTTTCTGCAGCTTCTGGAGTGGAAAATATTTGTGGCTATAAATATTTTCTAGGAAATGATCTTTGATTCAGAAACAAGGCTCATTTTTTCCATAGGGCAGGCCTGGCAAGGGATTCCAGTGAGCGTCGCTGCAGAATTCTCATGTACTCTGAGAGGACTGGAGACTTAATGGGGTGCAGCACGATCGGCGCACCATTTATTAGCCAGAGAGCAAGACTACTTACCCTTTGCGCTGTAGACAGGGAAGGCTAGTTGCATATTGCACAGAAATATCATGCTTTTGGGGAGTAGAATTAGGAAGGAGGCTTTAAGCAGCCACCTCTAGGGCTGGGCTGAGAGCTTGCAAGAATCATCCCTGTCTGGGAAAGCAAAGTCTCACCCCACTGCTTGGGAACCCCCTCTACTATCTAGCCCTTCTGCATTTCTTGATTATTTTTAATTGCTCTGTGCCTATTTGAGGCAGTGTGGCTCTCCAGCTGCTCTCAGGGGCTTCCTTCTGCCAATTGAAAATATGCCTCCTCAAACCCTGGGTCAGAAGTGAGCCTGGTCCAGCCTCTCCACTGCCTCCCTGTGGTGCAGAAGACGGACAAAGCTGGCCGAGCCCAGCTGGCCATTCTACCAAGGAGACCGTGTTGGCACAGCCTGAGTCTATGCCACCCCCCTTCGCAGAGTGACTGAAGGGGACATGGCATTGGTAATACAGTGGCAGCCCCTTGGTGAGTGCATGCTACAGGTTCCTGCCTGTGCTAACCATAGAGACTGACTGCCCGAGGTACTGTTTCAGAGCAGTGTCCTTGTGAAGGCTACAGCATGCTTCTGCTTCCAGAGGTGGTTGGTTTGATTTCCAACGTATTGGATAAACCTTGCTGTAGGTACTGCAGGGCTCCCCTATCCCTAGGGCGAGGGCTGCTGGCAACTCAGCTGAGCATAGGAGCATTGACCCTGAGACACCATCTGGCTCCGAGCTGCTGTCACACAACAGAGCTGGCCTTGACCGAGGCGATGTGGTGAGGCTGGACCTGAAAAGCCAAGCCTAAGTGCCTTGCCCAAAGTCACAGTTCATAGCAGACTAGGGGAGTAAACCCTGCCTCACAAGTCCAGGGCTTGTACTTTTACTACCACCCCAGCCCTTTCTCTCCTAGCAATAAACCACCAGATTGGAGGGAAGCACAGAGGTGCTTTTTAAAAATGGAGAATACGTGAAGTAAAAACAAAAAAGGCCCTTCTCCAGGCTGCTGCTCCGTACCAGTGTGTCATTCTCTGTGGACGTCCCAGCATGGACATCTCCATTTTTGAAGCATGTGGGGCTTGGCCATTGCAGAGGGGTGCTGGGTCTACTGGGTTAGCAGGATGCCACAATTGTCGCACTGGGGAAACTCCCCGTTGTTTTGTTCATGTTCATGGTACTTCCAGCTGTGGCTTCTTTTTTTAATCAGTGCATGCTAAGTAGCACTATGGGCTGTTGGCCTTGCCTGGGGCTATATAGGCACGTCATCAGAATAGTAATACGTGTTTTGAGAGAGCTGGGGATGGGAGTTTGCAGAACCTGGATGCCTTCCTGACTCCATCCTTGCCCCAGGACCTTCCTGGGCCCTGTCCTGGTGAGGAGCTGCTCTCTCCTGGGTGCTGAGCTAAGAGAAGCTGGGGCTGGGCCTAAACCTTCAGGCACGACTCCTGGCGCCATGGTTCCTCAGGTTCCTGAAGAATATAAGGTTTAATGAAACAAACAAGCACTCAAAAGGCAGCTCCCCCAGCAAATTGGTTAATTTGCAGCCAGTTTAATTGCTTATCACTGTTGCTTGTTACATATTAATGAACAGATGGTTAGAAAAGCTCCTGCCATAGATGGTAGGCTTGAAAATACACTGGAAGGCAGCTGCGCCTCTGAACAATTCATTAACTGCTCACAAGGGGCAATCAGCTGCCAACTATTTGCATATTAATCAAACTCCATGAATTATGTGCGAGATGTGGAAACAGGCTCCCACCACCCTCAGCACTTGGTCAGTCAGGCTATGGGATGGAAAGGGCATGGGAGTTTTCCCTGCAATTTTAGTCCGAAGCCAGGAGGTGGCAGCAATGACATTTGCTTGGAAGAAGGAGCTGCATTAAATGGTGCTTGTCCTTATTTCATAAAAAAATCTCAGCTCTCCATGCTAAAGCCCTGTTAATGAGGCTGGGTTGCTGGTGGAGAAGGCCATCAGCACCTGCAAAGCTCTGCTGGGGAGGCACCCTCCTTTCATCCTAATTTTGCAAATACTAATTGGAGTTTGGGGCCAGGGACAGCTCTTCATCTCAGGGACCCTGCATTGCTAACTTCAGAGACCTCTGGTTTTTGGCTGGCACAAGCAAGAAGCACTTCTATCCCCTTGAGCAGAAATTGGGCCATTCTGCAGCCCAGACATCTTGTGTCAATACTTGTCCACCTCTGTTTGAACCCTTCTTGTGCCTGGCCGTTCACACCGGACAGGTCATGTCTAATAGGGTGGGAGACAAGGTAAGCAGGACTGTGTTTGGTGAGGAGAGTGGACATGGGGGGACACGATGGAGCCCAAGGATTGTTGAGTGATGCAGAAGGGAGGGAGAGGTTCATGGAGATGGATAAGGTGAACTGCAGGAAGGGGAAGCCTCAACTGGTTTAACTGGCCGTGTCTGTGGGGAGTCCATGGATGTTTCCCTCAGGGGACCTGTGAAGTCCCCATTGTGGAGGTTTTGGGGAAGAGAAGTTACTGGATACACCATAGACCAAGAGTGATCCTGCCCTGCCCCAGGGCTGGACTGGCTGGTCCTAGACCAGTGTCTAAGATGCACTGCTTTTCTCTCATGCTACATGCATGTGACCAAGGCCATGTCTGCCAGTCTCCAAGTAGATGACATATGGTTCAGCTTGACCTCCCAGGCAAATGGGCAGGTGGCCAGGTTTCATAGTTGGTTGGGTCAAAAGGGACTTGAGCAGATCATCAAGTCCTACCCCCTGCCATGGCAGGAAAGAGTACTGGGGTCAAACAACCCCAGCAAGGTGTTCATCCAGCCTCTTCTTAAAGACCTCCAGGGTAGGTGCCAGCACCACTTCTCTTGGAAGTGGGTTCCAGGTCCTAGCCACCCTGATGCTGAAGTAGCGCCTCCTGATGTCTAGTCTGAATCTACTCTCTGCCAGCTTGTGACCATTATTTCCTGTCACTCCTGGTAGGTTAAAGACATGGGAAGCCCAGATGTCTTTATGTCAGTTAGGAGGACACGGGAATGCTGAATTTGGGATTCAGAGTAAGATCCTCTCTCTGCAGAATGGGCCAAACTGACACACAGAGCCCAAGAGCCCCAGTCTGGCAGGATTTGCAGGCTGGATCCTGGTTTACATGACTGTTGCAGCAGATCCCTATCATTAAGTATTGATTTATATGGATGCAGAAGTCAGACTGAAACAATTTCTTGATTTGCCTGCATACAGGGCATGTGTGCATGTAGTCGCATACCTGCTCAGCTTATGCATAGCCAATGAGCAAGTGCCCATGTAAGTATACATTTACATGTATACTTACATGTCTGACCTGACAGCTAATAGAAGTGCAACCCAGGTATAAGGTCCAGAAATACCACCTCTGTGGCTCAAACTGCCATTTAGGTGCACAAGGGGCAAGAGAATTATACTCTTAATCTCTATGCCCCCAAATCCAGCTATTCTCCTGGGTCAGGAGGAACTACACCTGGTCCATATGCCTATTTGTTGCCTCTGGTCAGGTCTTCCCATACTCTAATCTGCCAAGCACACCCATTCCTGCCTGCTGTATGCCAGCTGGGAGCAGTCACAGGAGAGTGGACTGGGCACAGGCAGGGCACTCACTCCAGCTTTATGTTGTGGAAGGGCTGCCCTGAGGCTGGCGCCTGTGTATAAATCTTCTCAGGGAGAGCCCTGTGCAGACAAGTAGTGCCTCAGCTCTGCCCCAGGCTTTGTGTCATCCCATTTATAACCGGGGGTAACCTCCTCTTAGTATCCCTCTGAGGTAGCTAGAGTTGGAAGCTCCTAGAGAACTGCAAGCACAAGGCATCTGGCACGTGTTTAGCCACGAGTCAGACAGGAAAACAAAGCTTTGCCACGTTGTCCAGGGCACTGCGCACAGGCTAGTGTTTCCAAGCGGGCAGGACCCTGTTGTCCACGTGTTTGTGCGACACAGTGCATGTTCCAGTAGTTTACAGCCGTAAACAGTGAGGTCTCCCTGGCCCCAGGCTCAAGCTTGAGCTGATGCCCAAAGTCCTCTGGTTTTTCAGTTCCTTATTGGCACTCTTATCCTTTAAATATTTTGGCCTTTGTCTTTGCTCTCCATCCACGTGTTTCAGGTCTCCCCTGGAATGGGATGCAAGTGGGGGGTGGGAAGAAGCAGTGAATCTTTAAAGACGGTGTCCCCATTGCACACTTATCCACCCAACCTAACACAGCCAGTCAAAGCCTCAGTCCCACCAGCTCTGCCACCTTAGCCAAGGTGAGGGCAGAAGGAGCAAAATGGTGGGTGCAGCTTAAAGCTGGCACCCATTGCATTGTCTCAGGAAAGGACCAGAGCCCTTGTCTCTGTTGGGCCGGTTGGTGTTTGAAGCCAGATTGTTCCACCTGTGACACTCCTGGAAGTCAGGAGCGGCTTCAGGGAAGTCAAAGGCAGGCTTTACCCTGCAGGGCATGAGCGTTGTGTTTAGCCTTTCTGAAACTCCCCTGGGTTGTACTGAGGTTGCAATCTGCATTGCTGCAGGTGCTGTCAGGCTTGCTAAGAACCTGCAGCTACACTGAAGTTCTTGAGTATTTTTTTAAATTTTTCCCTAGTTCCACCGAACACAAGGTTATGGGGCGTTTAAAAATCCTCAGTTGAGCTTAGTCACTGATGTGGGACCCTGCCAATGAACAGCGGAGTGACACTGAGGGCAATGTTTGCAGAAGCTCCTATGAGTTTTGGGCTATGTATCTAAATCACTTTTCTAAAGTGGCCTTAGGCTTCTGCTGTTTATAGTCATTGAGGGTGCAGACAGATGTGCAGCTCTCTGTTGTACCCATGGGCAACTGGTGCCTTGAGTTGGGGGGGGCACTTGCCCCTCCAGTGGCCAGGCAGCAACTGGGGTTAAAGGGGGTCCCCCCATGGCTGATCATGCCGACTAGGAGGCCTAACGCACCGACCTGGAAGGGCCAGCCGTGTGCCCGGAAGGGCCAGTGACGCTTTTCCCGGTGCCCCCACTCCAGAGTCGGTGTTCTCAGGGAGGGCACCAGCACTCCTGCCTGCCCTGCTGCCTCTCACCGAAGCGGGGAATGCTGGGGCATCCATGTGCACCCCTACGCATCGCCACTGGCTGTAACTGAGAGCACTTTGCAGGAAGCGTTCAGAGTTACAATGATCCCCTGGACCAAACAGGAGTTCACTGCTGCTGGTTCCAGGGGGAAGAGGGGACTCTACCTGCTGGCTGCTGGCTTCCCCTACCAATGGCCCCTCCTCCCTGAAAGCCTGTGCTGTTTTCGGAATGGGAGAGGAGAAAGAGAGCGGAGGAAGGGAGCTCATTTTAGGGCTGGAGGGTAGGGAGGGTGAGTTGGAGCCCGCCACCTCAACTCAGGGAAGCTCCAATACACGTGACCCACCCTCCAGCTGTGACTGAGAAAACCTCAGACCAAACTGCCTCTGCTCCCTTTGCCCCCTCCCATTCGGAAACCAGCTGGAGGCTGTGGGCAGCACAGACAGAAGTTACAGAAGATGCTCTGTTTCGAATCTTCTCCATCTGACCCCTTATGCAATGAAGGTTCAGATTTTCACTCGATCAGCCCTTTTCTGAGGCTGTCTGCAGCTGTGCATTTGTGTCTGATCATGGCTATAGACTGCTTTCTGTGGCCAGATGGGGTGAAAATTGGCACTTCTGTCTGTGCCCCGAGTGTCCAAACTCCTACACAAAACAGGGGGATTAGGTGCTTTTAAAAAAAATCCAGCCTTTAAGCTCATGGCTTAATGGGAGTTTGCTGCCTAAATTAAAGATCTGAGCCCTGGAGTCAGTTTTTTTTAAAAGGTCTTTAGGTACCTGAAAGTACACATCAGCAGTGAGCAGAAGTATCTGGGTATGTCACTGCCACTGAAATGAATGCAGGTCTTGGATTTTCAGAAAGATTAGGCTTCAAAATGCCTAAATCTCTTTTGCAAATGGGACTAGGGTTCCTAAATTCCTAAAGGAGCTTTTCAGAATCTAATTAAATCTATTTAGGTGAACCGAAGTGTTGAAGTGCAAAGACCAAATGCAAGTAGGTGGTGAAAAGACTTTTCCCATAGCTTTTCTTTGCTTGCGTGCTCAGAGCTCTTGTGTTGATTGTATGACAAGAAACTCTTTCTATTTTAGATTTCAGGCTTTTTAATCATGGGGTCCCGTATAGGCATACCACCCCCATGACCAAGTGGGTCCTGCTCAATTATACAACTGTGTCACGGTCTCCTGGTATCACCTAAGGGACCCGTGGTTGTTTCTGTAGAGGTATTTGGCTCGTCAAAAGTTCCATATTGTTTCCTCCCTGTTTTATCCCATGGATGTCAATAAGTCTCAGAAATCGGGATGGGAATCCTGATCTGTGAAGGGAAGCAGTTCTAGGTTTAAATAGTCCCAGATCAAACCCTGGCTTTGAGGTCCGCCTATGAACCCTTTTATTATGTGTTTGCACATGTCCTCGAGGCCCAAATCTGTGCACTGGACAGGCGATGTCTTACATTGGGTCAGACCCAAAAGCACCCCCTGCCTGAACCAAAACTGACCTGTTGGTGCGAGGTTCTCGAGCAGCTTGCCACTTTGTCCTCTCCCCATCTACAGCTCCGGGGAACGACTGGAGGGGTGGCCCTCCAAGGCTTGCCCCAAGGGGACTCAATTTGTAAGCACAGTGAAAGCGGTGGCATTGCCCTCCCCGAATGGATGTGTTTTATTTCATAGCTTTTAAATAACTGACAGGGACCAAGTGCAGATGAGCTTGTCACACCTCTTGTATTTATCTTCCAGTTGTGCTATTGGGGTAATATACAAGCAGCAGTAAGAGATTGCTCTGTGCTGGCCCACCCCCACTTTGGGAAGGTCCTCTCTGTGATTGTCACACTTTACACGGATAAAGACAGTCCCCTGTCGATTTATGTCCATCAACAGTTCCTGGCTTGCTGCAGAGCCGCCTGCTCTGTGTGAGCTGCTGTGGAGTAGCCGTGACTTCCCCCCTCTCTTGTTTTAGTCCAAAGACTTACTGTAATATTATGGACACTGAACACCAAACAAAAGAAAGAAACCAGAAGTAGCAGAGTCAGTGCGCATATGTTACACCAACGCCTGTTTTGTTGCCGTTGAGCTGTCTCAAATGGAGCTGCACCCGCTCAGGTTTGGGAAACGCAGCTTGGGGTCAAGGGATCGCGGACAGGAATAAGCGGCAGGAGGGAGCTTGGCGGTGGGCTGGGGACGCGCTGTGGCTGGAACATCTCTCTTCGGAGATGCCGCGGGAGTTGGAGGAAGGTGGCTGGGAGAATGGCTCTGATCTGGTTTCCTCATTGGCTTCCTGGAGTGGAAGCAGCTGCTGCATGGGGGCTTGCAGGAGAGGGGGTTTGCCCAGGGGAGCCTAAGACAGGTGGCAGGTGTGGTCCTGTCCGTGGGGATAAAAAGGGAGCAAGCTACTCTGCCTCCGGGGGAGG
Organism: Caiman crocodilus; assembly: GCA_030014935.1. Classification (NCBI taxonomy): domain Eukaryota; kingdom Metazoa; phylum Chordata; order Crocodylia; family Alligatoridae; genus Caiman; species Caiman crocodilus. The sequence goes on along the minus strand of JAGPOW010001661.1, from coordinate 10,465,434 downwards.
CTGCACCCAGTGGCCTGATAGGAGCAGAAGGTTATTTCCAAAGCAAACTAAATGCTGGAAAGACTGAAGGAGGAAACCAGTAAGGGTGGCAGGGGGAGGTGAGGGGTGGGGTAGCTTCCTCTTAGCCTCACACACAGTCTTCTGGATAGTTGCCCTAAGCACCGTGGGTCCCCAGGGGAGTCCCATCAGGACCACTTGTCCTCAAGCAGGGCATGAGTTAAACACCCTGGAGAAGGTGTCCAGTACACATCAGTGACTTGGACTGTCCACCTGGATCCCAAAGCAAGGCTCATCCCTTCATTTCCCCACAGTCCAAGCCTCCAGGTCCAGCCTTCTCCGTGAAGCAAATGGGTTTGTGCTTGAATTGATTTGGTCTTGGCTTCCGCAGTCTCTGCAGTGCCTCCTGCTCCCCTCTCCAGTGGCCTGGGGGTAGGCCTTGCCAGCTGGGCCAGGGAGAAGGAGTTTAGAAGTCTTTCAGGTTGGGACAGAGTTGCCAGTGACACAGATCCACCCTCCCCCCATCCCGTCCGTACAGGGCATAGTCTATACTGGGAGCAAAAATGCTTTGGAAAACAAGATGATTAGAAACAGAATAAAACCATTGAAAGGCCCCCCCACCCCCCCACCCTCACCCAGCTCAATCAGGCCAAGTCAGCTTTGTCTGCTTCCCAGCTGCTGGAGGCACCAAAATGTCCCCAGCCTCATGCCCTGCGTCACCCTGCTGCTGCCTGTCACCAGTTGTCTCCCAGCCATTCAAACGTGTGTCTGCATTCTCCTCTGCAGCGGCCGAGTGGGGTCTGAGTTTTGGGACGAGGACTGGGAATGGTGGGATGAAGATGCCGAGGCCTTGCTGGCTTTGTCGAATTGTACGTAGCCATCCTGCTTGCCACTGCTGCTGACGCTGCTGTCGCACTGCGTGTCGAGGAAGGAGCTGCTGTCGCTCATGGAGCCGCGCTGGAACTCCCGCTCGCACAGCTCGATGGAGCTGCTGCCCATGCCCAGGACGAAGCGCTGGCTGTAGTCGTAGAGCCGGTTCTGCCCACTCAAGGTGGTGTAGATGTTGGTGAAGGACATGCCGGTGGGCACGCGCTGTTTGTTGGCAGGCCGCAGGTCTGGCTGGCAGCCCGAGAGGGAGATGGTGGGGGTGGAGTGGTGGTCCTTGAAGGTATTCACACTGTAGTAGCCATTGGTAGGGTCCTTTAGGGAGAGACAGGTGGGTGCATTACTCAGAAGGTATGAAGCACAGCCTCACCACCCAGGGCACCTTCCAAACAAGGGCCAGAAGGAGCTCGAGCCCTGTGAATCCTCTCTGATGGCAGACACCCAACATCTCTCCCTCCCCTTCTTCTTCTCACCCATTTGATTATCCTATTTCACAGGTGAAAATAAGCTCTTTCAAGGCCACTGCTGAGCTGATTTACGGGCAGTCCCAGAGGACACAGCCTGAAAGCCACAGAGCAATCCTGGGGCACAAGTGAACGAGGGGTTGATGCATCTCCTCCACCCCGCTGGCTGAGTGATATAAGGCAACACGGTGGATTTATGTTCAGGTAAGATGCAATCAGCCATGACTAAGGACACTTTAGCCATGTCCACACATCTCAGTGACTTGGGTGTACGTGTGTGCTGTGCTCATCACCATGGCATCTAAGTGCCGTCTAGTAATGCGTGAAGGAATGTACCATGTGTTTGTTCTCCCAACCTGAGCTCAAGGAGAGACGTGTAGATGGTCAGACATCTCACTTTGTTTTATTTTAAGTTTTTACACAGGGGGGGGGGGGGGGGGGGGGGGGGGGGGGGGGGGGGGGGGGGGGGCGGGGGGGAGGGGGGGGGGGGGGGGGGGGGGGG
>JAGPOW010001661.1:10444510-10463486 GCA_030014935.1 Caiman crocodilus | reverse complement strand
GGTTCTTCTCCCCACCCGACCACAAGGAGCGACGTGTAGAGGGTCAGACATCTCACTTTGTTCTATTTTACCTTTTGACACAGACCCCCCCTCCTACCCCTCCCCCCACATGTATCTTGTCAAATTATAGCCTTCTATTTTTAAGGGCAGATGGGACCACATGTAGGTTCATGACCTGGATCTCACCCATCCTTAGCACGCTGTGGGGTTACTGACAAAAGTCCCATCTACAATACAAAGTGGGCCAGGTGAAGAGGCAACTGCATTGCAAATGGGTTCCTGGGCAAGACCTGACTGGTGGCACAGACTGGCTCTCTGGCAAGCCAGTACCAATGCCAGAGGACCAGCAGTCTGCTCTGAACAGTGCTCCTGTTCATTTGCTTAGAGTGCAAGCTTTCTGGGGAAGGGACCACTTTTTTGTTTGGCGTTTGTACAGCACCGAGCACCAGGGTGTCCTGTGCTCCAGCTAGGACTTTCAAGTTCTGCCACATAATGAACATTTGTGTTTAATAATGATCAGGAAAAGCTTGATCCCCAAACAAAGGTGGCCTCTTCCCTAGCTTCTCATACTCTGGTACCTCCACCCGGAGTCATGAGATTGTGTGGGCTGCCTGATATCCTGGTCTTGCTCACGGTGAGAGCCGCAGAGCATCTTCAGTGCTAGCTGCCCTTAGTATGAACTGCTCTGAGACCTGCCGGGCACATTTCATATGGGCCAGGGACCATCTGCGGGCAGCGGTGTCTCCAAGTCCCTGCTGACCTGGGCTGGTTTGGGGCAAGGGGTCTTGAGCTGGCTCTGCTCCGTCGTGTGTTCTTGGAGTCACCCAGAAAGCCTGAGTGAGCCCAGTGCTCGCGAGGACGGGGCTGGGAGGCGATGCTTGGCAGTGCTGCTCCCTCCTTCTTCCACGGCTACGTGCGCCCCCAAGAAGTGGCACCTCACTTGGCCTTTGTAAGCCCAAACCTTCCTGCTCCAGGCACCTTCACTGCAGCCTTTCCTCCCTGCGCACAGACCCCACCGGTTCCTTTTTGCTGCCTCCATCCCGGCTGGAGCCATGTTCCCCTTCGGCAGCCAGAGAGCGAGAGCCTGGGGAATTGCGGAGGGCTGATACAGCCACACGCCAGAGATGAGGATTTCTCTGTCGCTATGGAAACGGCTCAGCTAAATATGACACCATATTTATGTATATTCCCCACCCTTGCAGAGGAAGGACAATGGTCTCTCTGACGGGGGTCTAAAGCCCATAGGGAAGGTGAAGGTGAAGGTGAGGAGCCTCCAGTTCTCTGCTGAGCCAAGAGGGGCCTGGGCTGCAGGAGGAGAGCGGAGGTGGGAAGGCTGGAGCAGGCTATCGGAGGGGTTGTGTCCCACTGCAGAGGGAGCTGGGAGCAGCCGACATCCAGCCTCTTCAGGTCCACGTGGGCACTTTTACAGCAGCCACACTAACTAATGCACTGCAACATCTTATGCATCGCCATCCCTGCACCTCAAAATGGTGGTAGGGGTGCTTCGAAAGCTTGCTCAATGAGCTAAGTGGCCCTGCCAAAATTTGGAAGCACGGGGATGCTGATACACAAGACATGATGAGAATTACCATGCTCCAGCAGACTCAATTAACTGAGTCTGCTCCAACGTGCTGTAATTAGTGCATCAGAGCAGTCTCCACACTTTGTGTACGGGCACCCTGAGAGAGCAGGCATTGCGATCAGCAGGACATGGGTCGCTGGGGCAGAGGAGACTAGGCGGCAGCTAGCTCCCAAATAAAGGGTGGGGGTTTTGACCCACTTGGCGGGTCTCAGGTCTGTTCTGGATTATGACCAATTCCATGGACATCGAAACAGTCCCCCCCATAGGTCCTAACAAGCAGTGCTTCTAAGCTGTCTCCAGCGGCTGTTCTTTCCTTGGGGCCTTAACATTTGTGCTTCCAGGCAGGGTGGAAGGGGTACGTCCGTGCCAGTGGCTCTCAACCCTTTTTAGACTCAAGGCCCCCTCTACAACACTTCAAAATTCAGTGGTATCCCATTAAAAAAAAAAGAATGGAAATCTATTATAATTTAAGTGAATTTGCATAGTTAATTATCAATTACTACTTCATCTTGTGGTGGAGGCATGACATCCCTTGCAGGCTCTCATGGCACCCTGGTTGAAAACCACTGGTCCGTGCGGCTGTCAAAGAGTCCGTGCTCTCCCTTCCACTCCTGCTCCTCACACACCAGACTCAGCAAATAGGTTGGGGAGCTGCCCCTGGGGGTGCCCCCGACACCACTTTTGGATGTGGGCATACTTGATGGGGGGAGGCACACTCAGGAAGGCCTCAGTGCCTCATTTCTGGGTTCGATAACTGTGGAGCAAGAGAAAATAGACGCGGCCTGCTCACCAATACACTTAGCAGCCCCATGGAGATGGTACGGACATACACAGTGGGTGGTCTACACAAGACGCTATGTGATGTGCTGCAGTGCCATAGCGTTTGTTGGCAAAAACTGATGCTGCTGCTGCATTGCCATAGCAATTCGCTCCCTTGTTATAAAGCATTGCTACAGCAACATAGAGGCCAAAATAACTGTGTGCTGCTGGCACGGTGCAGCACGGGCTGTTACTGCACCATCTTTTAGTACTTCCAAAAGTATTTCCTTTTGGAAGTACTAAAAGATGGCACGATAACAAAGATGCCATACACCCATGTGTATATGTGCCCAGTGAAACTCAGCCTGAGTCTTAAACCAGTGGTAGGCAACCCCTGGCAGGAGTGCCAGAGTGTGGCGTGTGAAGGGATTTTGCTTGGCGCACACGCCTTGGAGCTGATGCCAGGGACGGGGTTGGGGCTGTGCTGCCACAAGAAGGATCTGCCTCCTTGTGGCTGCCCTGCTATCTACCCCTGGCATGGCAACATCTTACAGGTCGTTTGTGGGTGTTTTAGCACTCTGCCCAAAAACACTGCTGACCCCTATCTTAAACTCTTCCTCCTAAGCATCTTGTCATGTGCCTGGGCCCCAGCAGACCTCTCCAAGTATATTTACAGCTGCCTTCTTTGAAGACCTGGGCATGGGGAAGAGGAAGAGATATCTTGGTGCCTGTGCCAACATCTGGACTTTGTGCCAACATCGAAGAGAGGAATGGGCCCTCAATGAAATTCACTGTGGCCAAGTGTGATACAGGCCACCAGTGCTTAGTACTTGCCACCCCTTTAGGTCTGGACTAAGCCATTGCTCCAGTTAAGGATGTGGCCTCTCAAAGCTGCTGGAGTCAGTCACCTGTTTGGGAGAGCAAATCCTCCGGCTTGTGAGAAGGAGCTAATAGGGTAGTTCCTCCGTGCTGCCATTGCTGTGAATCCCATATTGATTTAGATTTACATCGCAGCCTACCTTAACAAGCTCTAATTGTGGGCAGCAGAGACTGGAAATAGGCTACAGAAGGGCCAGAAGTGAGATGCTGGTGGATGTCCTGAGTATGTAGCCTTCAGCTGGGTAAATTCTGAACGTGCTGCAAGGAGACGGCAAGTAGATGGAAACCCAACCTTGGTCTTTCATGAGCAAGGGATTTTCCAGGGAGCAAACTAAGGGATTTGAAATGTGTGTGGTCAGTACATTTGAAACGTGGGTGGTCAGTGGCTCCAGTTATGGCGGTAGGTACTAGTACAGACAGACTGTTCAAGTCTCTCTCCTTTATCTATCTTGACTCTATGCTGTAAGGTTTTCAGGGCTGGGACATGCACTTTGTCTGTGCTAGCAGAGCGTCTACCAGTGGGGCCCCGATTCAGTGAGTGTCTTTTGGGGATCTGCAAGTCATAAGTAGTGGCAAGAAGCTTTGGGGCTTGAGGCTAGAGCTGTGTCCTCCTGTTGCCACTCACCTTCAGGTTCTGGAACTCCTTCTCCTCCTCCTTCAGCACCTCGAGCTGCTTGAGGACAGAGTCCTGCTGGAACTCGCCCCGGTCCATCTGCAAGACAAAGTGGCCATGAGCTGGAGGGGGTATAGGTCCGCTCATCTGTCAGCTCACTTTGAACCTGGCCTGTTCCCTGGCCACTTTCCTCTTTCACCTTGGGGAACCCCAGTCACCTGCTTTGAATGATGAGCCACTGGCAGCTTCCTGTAGCACCCCCAGCCTCTGAGCCCAGGGGAAGCAGGGGTATGCTCCTCACTGTGGCTCTGCTGCCCTGGCTGTCACATCCAGGAGGAGGAAGCCTCTGCTACACTGCTGTAGCTTTTTCTTCCAAACAGGATTGTGGGGATCCTAGCATCTCAAGCAATTCAGTGACCTAACCACCAGGCTGTGCTCCCTCCCTGCCACGACTTACAGGCACACTGCTGACACAGTCCGCGCCGCTGAGGGCCAGAGCTTGCAGTGCTGACGGTACTGGCATCTGCTAGCTGAGCTGGAACAGCAGCTCCTTGGGCTCCATCAGCTCTGGGGGTTCATTGCTCTGGTCAGGTATTCATCCAGGAGGGGGAAATCAGGCACATACCCCCCACCCCCCCATCCTATTGCACATGTTCGCACTGCCTATTAGCTCCTACCAGTGTCCCACACCAGTCATGACTGTTCTCCATGGTGCCTCATGAATCTGCCTAACTCCCTCTTGCCACTGCCACAGGCCCATAGGATTGGGGAACTCACATACATGGCCTTAAACCTCATTAAGGAGTGACTTCTGAGTAAGACACCCCAGTGTGGCTGGAGCAGCAAGGGGAAGAAGTTAGTTATCAGAGTTTGTTGCAGTCACACCCATAGAGCCAATAATTCCCCGTTGTGTGCAGCCAAGCAAAGAACAGACTGAAGAGGGAGAGGAAGAGGTGTCTAAAAGCTGGTTCCTTGCAGAGCTTATGCAGAACTGTAGCAGCTGGGGGCTGCAGACAGCTAGCTGCAAGCGAGCCCCAAGCTGGCCAGGAAAGGCAGCCCCAGAACTGGCTCAGTGTGTAGGCCCATGCTGTAAATTTGACCTCAGACCTATTTTTTCCCCTCTCTCCCCCCAGCCCTGGTCCAGTGCGTGATCAAGCTGTGTGGTCTGTCAGGCTGGCAATGCAGACCCGCTCAAAACAGAGGCTTTGACACTGGTGTTTTGAAAGGAGAAGGCAGCGTGCACCTCCCAGCAGGACCTCGCAATAACAAATCAGTATATACAGACCCGGCAATCACAAGTAAGGTTACAAGTGTGAACTAAGAGTATGGAAGGAAAACCGAGGCACAGAGAAGGAGGGCGACTTGCCACACCTGCACAGCTGAGACCAGAACCCAAATTCTCCAGCTCTGCAGTTAGTGCCCTGGGCACGACAACACATTGTTTTCCCCAAATGACAATAAATGGTTCCTTGGTTTACATGCCTTCTCCATATAGAGCCAAGAGGAAAGACTGATGGGCCATGTAATTGTGACACAACACTACTGCGCAGTCAGCTTCACAAAAACCTGTTTGTCGGCGCTACTGTGCAGTAATGCAGGCGATCACAGTTACTTAGCTCTTGTTTATCCAGGCACGAGACAAGTGCACAGCAATGACTGCACAGTCAGCGACTTGTGTAGACATGGCCCTGGAGAGTTAAATTATTTACATCTCCCTGTGGCTGACTGTGCTTTCACAAAGCGCTGAATTCAATGCACCTCCCTGATAAATAGAGGGAAATCTCTTTTTTCTCCCCTTCCCCTAATCTGAAATTGGCTGCCAACAACTTTTCAAACTCCCAGATAGATTTTGGCATTTTCTTAATGCTGTAATTAACTCAAAAGCCTGTGATTTTTCTGACTCTGGCTCCACTCAAAGGTTTGGGTCCCAGAGGTTTTAATGAACCCGTCTTTGACAGTGCAGATCTGACTTCTGAAAGCACTGCAGGGAGAAGGAAGAAAGAGGGGCTGGGGTATGATTTTTTTTTTTAAACATCCCCTTTGCATGCTTCTGCCTAGCCCTAGTATAAGGCCGTCTTGCATGCCCCTCCATGCACCGCCCCCCCAGCCCCAGCACCATGGGTACCCCTTTCTGAGAGAGACAGATTCAATGAGGGCTGCAAAGCCATTCTGACTGCCTCATTAGGTTTTCTTTGAAGGATGGCTTGGACTGGGGGCAAGGTACACATTAATTAGAATATGGCTTTAATTACCCTTCCTTCAGAAAGGTGGGTCTGTGCAGGATTTGAATAATTATCAGCCAATTTCTCAGCTGCCTTTTATCTTCGCAGATATTGATCTAGTCTCTACAGTCTTCACATTTTCTCTTTGCTACTGCAGTCCAAGCCATGTGTTGGAATTACTGCCACCGAATGCCTTATCTAATCACAATTCTAAATCTACAATAAAGTGCTGATTATTGCCTGACTCCTTTTCCCCCTACTTTTTTAAAATGGCAAGTGGTAGTGGAAATTTACCCTACAGCACTTTCTGTTGATCTTCTGAAAGCCTTTGATATGGCAATTTAATGCAATAAATTAAAGTACCTGATTTTTTTCCTGGAAAAAGTCTGTAACATCCATTGATTTACCAGAGTAAATACATGTGTCACAAAGTATTAAATTCAAGGCAGATAAAATACCAGAAGGTGGACTGCTTTCTCTCTTGGCTGCATGTCAGCTTTAGTGCTGTCTTAAATTCTTATGTTGAATTAAAGGGATGCTGTTAAGAAATTTAGCATCCACATTCAGGGTGTGCACATGTGTATGTGTGCATGCACACATTCAATTGTGGCTTTATAATACCTACTAAAAATGTTTCATGCTGTCTGTAAATTTCAGAGAAAGTAAGAGGAGTGTTTTTTTTTCAGTTTGCTGCACTTACACCATTCTTCTCCAGTGTTCACAAGCCCAGGTTGCAGCTTGGGTTAGTGCATCAGGGATAGAAAGCAAAAAGGACCAATCTATTTTCACACCCCAAGCTGCATGCAATAAAGAAGAGCAAATGAACTGCCCATGGGGTGACCTGTGAGATATCCACATATGTCTGCATAGCCATTAGAAACACCGATGTAGAGTTTCTTTTAAATAGATGAACCGTTCTAACCTGGTTCCTGCACTGTCATAACAGGCTCTGCATATCCCTTCAACCTGTGTTGACTATCCACACTGAAGCTGCTGCTGAGACTACAGTGTTACATAGACATACCTGAGCTGGCTTCACACTACCTAAAGTAGGTATCGTGCAGGCTGCAGGACTCACCCAAGTTAAAATCTGGGCCCTGCCGCTGGGCTAGACCACTACTAGTACCAAGCCAGCCATCTTCCAAGTAGCTTGGTTATGTCTTTATTATGCTGCCCCTATAGTGGCTGGGGCACAGAGAGAGGGTAATGGGTCTCCTCCTAGGGGGATACTCCTTTAGCTCATGGGGCAGGAGGATGTGATTTTGGAACTGAAGGGCACAAGCTCTGGCCCCAGCTTATGTGTGTGGGTAAGGTAGTACCTGTGCTACCTGCATTGCCCCTACCTCCCACAGGGCCCCTTCCTTCTGCGGGAGGAAATGGGCTGAGAACATGTATCAAGGTGAGGGACCAGGTGAGCTGATCTGATTTCTCTCCCATGAAGCAGCTGACAGAGCATACAGGGTAGATGCCTGCTGCTATTGGAGAGCAACCTTGGAAGTCGCTGGCCTTCGAGCACACACATGGTGCCGAAGTGCCACGTGGAGCATAAGGATGCAAGGTGGCTTCCAGCATCTTCTGCTTTCTCAGCAGCTTGGAGGCTGATCTAAAAGATGCCCTGTAGGAGTTAGCCCTGGCTTTCTCTGCTTGTGCCTGGAAGAATGTGGGTTTGGCATTGCTACATGAGCTTCCCCTGCTGGCTGAGCTGAGAGAGGTGGCGCATCTGCATGCCTCCGCTAGCTGAGTCTAGCCCGGGGCGGGCAATTATTTTGGGCAGAGGGCTGCTTACTGAGTTCTGGCGAGCCACTGAGGGCCTCATGACAGGCAGCCCAGTGCAGATAAATATTAATTTTCTAAATTTTTTAGGGGCCCGGTGGACCAGCTAGAATGGCCTGGTGGGCCACATCCGGCCCCTGGGCCGCCTTTTGCCCACCCCTGTCTAGCCCGTATGGGTGATGACAGCAGCGAGGGTGTGGGGACATGTGCCTCAGCAGTACGACCTCCCTGGGGACTCTGGCCATGGACTGCAATTGCTAGCCTATGCCATTGAGTCCTCACTGCCTGCTGGCTAGCACTGCCACATTGGTAATACCTTCATCTTGCTGTGCAGATGGGCCCTGAATTATGTCATTGGCCCTGGCTCTCCTGAACATCACCACCACCCTGATCAGGGGAGTTAGCAGCAACATCCCAGGCTGCCCAAATGCAGAAGAATACATCCCCCAGGCACCTAAAGCTGTGTGTGTGGAGTCAGCGCATATTCACAGGCCCTGTGAGCACAGTGGACCTGTCCATGGCTGGAGTAAGCAGGGGAAAAACTTGGCTTCAGGGCAATTATGCTTGTTGGTGCCACAGATTAGAGTAGACCACTGGTTTTTCCCACTTTGACTGCTCTGATAGCAGACTGAACACCTGGATGAGGTCCGGGGGGGCGGGGAGGGGTGCTAACTGGGGAAGGAAAAGAATGAGAAAGTAACTCATGTTTTCTTGAAGAACATTGGGAGCAAGAGACAATAATATATATATAAAAAAAGCCAACAGCCCTTGCCCAAATTATGCTAAGTAGGACAAGTTCAAATAACGTGGCCCTGAGGCATTCAACTCTGGCATGAATTGGGCTGACAATATTACACAGATAGGGAAACTGAGGTACAGGAGTGGGGGGGTGACTTGTCAGGGTCGATCTGAGTCTGCGGAAGAGTTGGACCTAGGTCTCAATCTCTAATGTGCAGCTCCTGGCTTCCAACCATGTCTTTTCCTGTAAGACCACTCCCTATACATTGCTGCTGGGTCACAGGGGGATCGAAGCAGCGGATGGCAGAACGGAGACAGAAAACGTTATCGGGCTCGGAGTCCAAAGCAGAAACCCTGAGGAAGCTGCAATGCATCTGCTGTGCCACGGGAGGGCACTGCCACCCCACCAGCCTGGCCCAGCTGTCCCCAGGAGGGGAGTGTGGGGTTAGCTCCAAACCCAGCGGTTCATAAAGCAAAATCGCATCAGTTAATTTCTAATTCTCGAATTAAGCCATTCATTAATGTGACCTTTATTAAAGTTTACACTGTGGTTTAGTCTAATGCAATCTCCCTTCATCAATTAGCAAGCTGGGAAATTCATTTGCTTTTCTCCTTTTTTTTTTTTCTTTTTCCACTGGACAGTAAATACACAGTTCAGCCATACCTGCCTGGGGCCGGTGCAAAGCCCCACGCCCTGGCGCAAGGCAAGAGTCTCTGCCACCAACCTGGCCCAGATTGCAGCCAGACCCACTCCCACCTGAGGCAGGGCGTTAGGTACCAAATGTACCTGCTTGGCACCTCTGGAGAGTAGAGGCCTCCCCTCTGCCAAAGGAGTCCAGGGAGCGCTGGCACCCTTGTCCTGAGGGGATGGGGATGGGTCAAGGACACTGCCCTCCGCATCCTGTCCCCGCTCCTCCCAGGCAGTCTGGGCACATGTTGGCAGAGAGGAGGGGAGCAGCGCCTGCACTGTGCCTCATGCAGTCGTGAATAGATGACGCCAGTCCCAGGGGCTGTCAATAGGGCACCATTCACTCCCAGATAAGCAGCTTTTTTGTTGTTCTTCCTGAATAGTTTCTATTTCTTTTCTGTCTGTTGCAGCACAAAAGGAGAGCGAGCTGCAGAGCCAGCGCGAGCAGCACCGGATCGCTGCATGAATATCAAACGCCAGCCTGAGCTACCGCATAGAAATAGCATGTTAATGAGGAGGCCCTTAATTTAACCAGGTGGAGACGTGTATCAGTGCGCAGAGCGGGGGACAGAAGTGACTTCCCTAGGCACGGTTAATGGGTGCACACAGATGGGAGGCAGCTGGGCTGGGGAAAGGTAAGCAGGTCTGAGCACAGGCCTGAGGGCCAGGAGCTCCAGCACTGTGGTGTTGACTCCTGGTGGGAGCGGGGGTCTGGTGGCAGCTTCTCAGCGTCAGGGCTCTTCCCTGGAAAGACTGAACATGATGTTCACCTACCTGCTGAAAGCGGGGCAGGAAGGACCATGGCTTATAAATCTCCCTGAAGGTATGAGTGCAGGGACTGGAGTATAGACTGGGTGGGATGGCAGGGTCTGTGCTAGGCTCAGTGACTGATCTGCTATGAGCCGCTGGGCAGGTGATGTACCCTCTCTTTGCTTCTGTTTCCCCCTCCATTAAAGGGAGGGGACATCCCTTCCTATCTCAGTGACAGGAAATGTTGGGACAACACCTCTGGCTAAGGGCCCTTTGCAAATACAGGGGCTTCTTCTTCCATGGTTGAAAAGCTCTAGCTGAGTGCTGAGGTGCTGCCATATTCCTAAGGGGTGAGTTGGCCGAGGGATGCGGGGGCCAGGGACAGATATGTCACTGCACTACCTGGATGTGGAAGCACTGGATTTAGCATGTACATTGAAGGAATGTAGCAAGGAGCCTGAAAGACAGTACATGGCAGGTGTTCCCGTGGGAAGCCACTCCCCGCTGGTGCACCACTCGCCAAACTCACCCCCGCTGTAGCTCCATGGCCTCCAACAGCCCATAGAGTCGGCCCCATATACTGTGATGTAAACTATACGAAGCTGATGGAGGCAGGATATCAGGAAAATGCTGGTGCGGCTCAGGCCTTGCCTATGCTGGGGGCTGCCCTGATGCTGGAGCTCAGCCAGCACTAACCCCAAGCAGGTGCAACGGCAGCTTGAGTTGGTACCGTGTGCGCTAGCTGGCGGTTACTGCCCCAGGCTTGGCTCTGCAGTGCTCTCACTGTCCCTCCATGGGCTCGCTCAGCTGAGCACTGGGTGGGCTGTGCAGACAGAGCTCTTGCAAACCAACAAGGGTACGCAGCCTGCAGGGCTGCTAAGCCGGCACCTCGTATCTGCCCAGGACTCCCACCCAGCATCATCTTGCTTGTTCAAATCCCTTCTTGCCCAGCATCATGTGGCTCCCAGCAGGACCCAAGCTGCACCCCCAGCCCTGCCTGAGATCTGCCAGTCTCAGCAAGGTGACCCAGAAGAGCTGGGACACTGTGGGATGGAGCAGCAAGGAGGAGTGTGGTTGTACAGGAATATTCTCTGTCTGGCACTCTCCTTGCCATGGGGAGGAACAACGCCCTAGCTGGGACCCACAGCTCCTGCTGTTACCACAACCTTTCACTGAGAGCTGGCGAGCAGGAGGTCAGCTCTGCTCATTAAATACACACTTTATATATATTCTAGCTCCCTGCCCATGTTTGGCCCTGTGTTCCTGGCCACCATATGGATGAAGATACCAATATGCTTTTGTACTTTGGTCATGCTGTTGTCACGCAGATGGCTGGTGATAAAACTACCCATAGACCTGTTAAAACTGAGTAGCTGCCATTAACTTATTGCCAGGACTGTTGAATTCAAGGGCACATCCAGATCCCGGGCACATTACGATGGTCCCTGATTCTGCCTGGCATCGCTGTCTGCCAGCAGCTGCTGTTTGCAGTCCTCGGCAGTGGTCGTGGCTGCTCAGGGCGCCGTCCTGACATCCATCCCTCGGCTTGGATTCCTAGAGCCAAGGGGACAGTGGCAGTTTATGGCTGGTGGTGTTTGTCCCCCTGGAGCTCCACTGCCTCTACTGTTCCTTTGATCTGTTGCACTAGAATAGTTTACAACTGCTGGCACCAGTGGGGCCTAACACAGCCTCATACATCAGGGCGAAAGAGTCTAGCTTGCAGAGTGCTGGGGGGAGCAACTGGCCAGGTGCACTGTGAGAGGGGTTTTGCTTTCAGGGCCTGGAACCAGAACGCCTGGCAAAATGGCTGGGCTACGGTGAAGGCGTGCATGCCATGCCCGTTACCAAGAGAAGCCTGTATAGGCCCCAGTTGTTTCTGGCTCTGTGCAAGGACAGGGGAAGAAGATCTAAGGGGCCAGCCTGTCCTAGTGGGTCTCTGTGCTGATGCCAGCCACAAGCATGGTGGATAGCGCAGATGGGATGGGAAGGAATGAATTTCCTCTTCAGCTCTCCAATTGGATCAGCACTGGCTGGGAGCTTATGGAAAGACTGATGCAAAGCCAGATGTTTCCAGAGTGCAACTACCAACAGTCTGGTGGGTCTACCAACCCCATACACAGCATCATGTATTTTCTCATCTAGTGGCTTCCTTTTAATTCACTTAACTACTGACATGCAAGACACACAAAAACGACATTCAAAGAACATTTTTGAGGTTGCAAAGGCAAGCACTTCAAAGCCTGGAAGCACCAGCAGCACAGCCCCGTGCATATATGTGCTCTCTAATTGCATGACCACCTGCTCTACTTTTTCATAACACCCCTGCCTCTTTTAGTGTACAGAGTGAACAGCTCTAGCTCTTGCCCTGTACATTAAGATGCAGGATCTTCCTGCTCCGCAAGGCTTGGGCCCAGCAGGAGCAGCAACTGAGATTACAGGAGAGAGTCTTGTAGCAGCAAACCAGGGCAGCAATACTGGGAAACCTTGTGTCTGAGCGTGCTCAGCATGGACAGAAGGTCCAGAGATTTAGCTCCAAGTGCTACCAAGTCTCTATGGAGCATGTGCCAACTGCGATTTTTTTTTTTAAGTGTTTGTAACCTGGCCAAATTTGCGCAGGGTTTCCTAGGGGGGCAAAGAGAGTTTGACACAAAAGCTGTCCAATTTCCAGTCCTTGCTGCCAAGCTTGGGAGCGCTAGAACTGCTCCAAGGAAAGCTCACCAGACTGGATGAACCAACATGTTCTCCATCCTTCATCACTTTCAAAGGGAGGTGGATGTCCCATTTGAGGGGGCTTCTCTAGAAGGATTCTTATGGGCCCAGCCAGTAACCCTTCAGAGGTATTGGTACTGACCTTCATCAAGTGTTTATTGACTGTGGGAAGAGCTAGGTATTATTGCTACTTCCACTGTTAGAGCTGGGAAACTGGACCATCAAGATAGTCATCAAGTGACTTTCTCAAGGTCAAGAGAGAGCCTGTGGTGGAACAAGGCACTGAATCCAGGTCTTCCAATGTCACCCTGTTACCTTTGCCACCGGATGGCTCCTGCTCTCTCTTAGTATGCCTGGCTCAGGGTAGCTGCATGAGCAGCGTACGTTCTAATCCTCAGCATGCTGAAGGACTTGCTCATTTAACTCTGCAAAATGAAGCAGCTTTCATCTGGGATGTTGAATTCAACCAACCGGATATTAAATTCTTTGGTTTCATTATCGGAGACAATATGTTTTTAAAATGGTTCTCCCTCTGGATTCCCGTGCTGGGTCCCTACCCAATAGCGAGTGATGAATTCGTCCAGATTGGCACATTCAAAGTTACAAACCTGCTGAGACCTGATATGTATTTTTTCCCTGAGTTTAATTATAATGTTTCCTGCTTGTAGTATAATTGGATGACACTTCTTGGTGCTTTTAAGCTTATGCAGGTCAAAACCTAACAGAGCTGGATGGATGTTGGTTAATAGATTCCAAAGACTGCAGAACGGTCTGTTCCCAGCAGAGACCTGGCGTTGGGAACGTGCCTGCTAGAAACAAACAAACAAACTCAAAGCCCCAGTTGAGATTTTAAAAGCTGGCTAGAGATTTATCATCCCTTGCAGGCTCTTAAAATGTCAACGCCTGGCCAATGGTGCCAGCCCTCATCACCTACTTATTACATTTTCAAACAAGCACAAAGCACATTCATGCTTTCCTTGTCCAGCCACTCCCATATGGGAACAGTTCCTTGCACATATCTGCAGAACCATCTCACCGTCCTTGACGCCCTCCGGAAAACTCCCCTTTGCCGTGATGTCTACGATAAGGGAAAGGCAACTGCTGTGCTGAGCCCACTGCCCATCAGTACTGTCTTAGGGGCTTCCTTGTGCTTCCCCATCTGTCTGTGTTTTAGACTGTAAGCTCTTTGGGCAGTGACTGCATTTTTGTTGTGCTTGTACAGCACCTAGCACAGGGGCAAGCAATTATTTCAGGCGGAGGGCCACTTACTGAGTTTTGCCAAGCCATTGAGGGCCACGTGACATGCAGCCAGGAGCAGACAAATATTAATTTTCTACTTTTTTAGGGGTTCCACAGGCTGGAGAGAATGGCCTGGCAGGCTGCATCCGGCCCACGGGCCGCATTTTGCCCACCCCTGGCCTAGCACAATAGTTTTCTGGCCCATTGACTAGATCTCTTAGAAGCAACAGCAGTAGTATTGCTCCTGCTTTAACCAAACAGCTCCCAGTGCCCTTAACGGCTAAATCATCTAGTTGGTTTTGAACATCCAAGCTTCCATGGGGTTCCTGTGTTAGCAGTTGAGACAAATGGTAGTGATTCTAGTTGCCTGCCTTTCTGTAGCCCCAGGGGTTGAGGCTTGAAAGATGACCTTGAGAGAGATATCTGGATTTAAATGTGTTCACTACTGTTACCTTTATTGTCTACACTGTAATCAGTGTGGAACATACAGGTGTATCCGAGCTGGCTTTGCTCTATCCAGTCTGACTAGCAAGAGCAGTGAAGCTGCAGTGGCATGTACTTCAGCATGGTCTAGATATTCAAGCAAACAGGTAGGTTTCCTTGCATGGATTGTGCATTGTATTGTTACCTCCGCTAGCCAGATTCAAGCTAGCTTGGGTAAGCCCATACATACCGCAGTCACATTTCTCTATTGCAGTGGAGACCCAGGTAAAAAGGATATTGCACACTGACATGTTTGGAGAAGTGCAGTCACAATGAAAAAAGTTTTAGAAAAATCGCTTAAATGAAGGGAGAATAAAAACATTGGGGCTGTCTCTATGCTGAGGAGACAAACGAGAAGGCAAAAGAATAGAAGCCTATAACATGATGAATGGTTTAGAGGAGGGAGATTGGGAACTTCACTTCTCCCTGTCTCGTAACAAGAAAACAGGGGCAAAGCCAATGGAGCTGGAAAGCGGGGGATTCAAAACTGAGAATAGCAAAGGCTTCTCTAAACAATGCATACGTAGGAGTTAATTAACACAGCATGTTGCTGAGGCCAGAATTTAGAAAGGAATTGGCCTCTGAGTGGATCACAAGAACGTAGAGAATTAATTGGCAAATAATAGGAAAAGCTTTAGGGAGGATGTATGTCCTACTTCAGGGCTTGAATAAATGTCTCCCTTTTAGGGTGTAGAGGGAGTTTCCCCCAAAGTGGGGCAGATACCCCAGTTCTGCCAACCCGGGAGTTTCTTTGCCCTTCTTCTGAAACAGCAGCTGCTGTTGGAGATAGGCTATCAGATTATGCGGATTCAGACAGACCGGCAAGGATGAACACAGAGCAGTATCCAGGTGAGACAAATCAGGTGCTGCAACAGCTCTCTTTAAGCTGAGTATTTTTCCCCATTTTGGAGCTATGGAATAAACTTCTTTGTAATCTGGATAAAGCAATAACAGCCCATTATCATTATTACTGCTAGGATTTTTGCTAGTTCAAAGACTTAAGAAAAAAACTGCCCTAGATACAGAGGTGACCGACAGTGAAGCCCAGCGCTTCTGCACCTCTTTTCAGTCACCGACCTCAAAGCCCTTTATAATAATTATTCTGATTTACAGATGGGTAAACTGAGGCATAAGGAGGCAAATAACTTTCCCGTGGTCACCCAGCAAGCCAGCAGCACAGCCACAGACCCTAGCCGTAACCCTTGTCTCCTGGTTACTGCTAGGCCACAAGGTCTCAGGATCACATGTCCAGATGTGTATGTGTTCAGCCCTCACAACTGGATTTGTCTCTTCTGTTTGAATCAGAAGGTCTTGGCTCCTGTTTAGGTACCTAAAGGAGGGTGGGATTTTCAACAGGCCTCAGACAACACTTACCAGGTCCCCCTTAGTTTGAACTCTTGGGAAATGTGGTCCATAAGGCCAACAGGCTCCTTTTAGCCAAGCAATACATGTTTATCTACTATGGTGAATGCTAGCTGAAGGCGAGGCATCAGAGAGAGAGCAGGCTTGTAAAGGATGATTGAGCCTGGACCCTGAACCCCAGACTGCACAATGTATTTTTGACAAAAAAGACGTCTGACTGCTGGCGAATGGGCCCAAGCCTTCGTGCCTATGTGCATACAAATAGATGTACAAGACGTGTGTGCATATCAAATACTTACGACGGTTACAAACAGCACTGGAGCGATGTTGTAGCCACAAAGGTCCAGGGATTATGCGAGAGGCAAGGGTGTTTGTGGGTGATATCTTTTAATGGACTAACTGCATGACTGGGATAGATTTTGACAAGGTTTTGGGTATCACATTACCTTTCCTGAGGTGTCTGAAAGCTTATCAAAGGCTTTCCCAATCGTGTAATTGGTCTTTAGGTATTACCCAGAAAAAAATCCTTGTTTATAGTACGTATACACATTTTGGGCCTGATCTGAACTTTACTCACAGTCCCGCTGGAAACACTGGCAAGGTAACGTCTCAGGAATTAAGTTATACATGTGTATACATTTCTCAAATTCAGGCTTTTAAACCAAATACACCCCTTTCTCAAGTTCAGGCTTTTGAAGTGGGTCTCTCCCTCTCCTCATCCTTTGCCTGTCACTCATCCTCTAAAAGTCTGAGCATTTGGGGGCAAGGGCTCCCTTCCTGTCTCTTAGATGGGGACTTGGACAATGTACGTGATTCTGGAAAAATAGATAATATATTAGAAAGGAGCTGAGGCAGTGTTTAGACAACGTGAACATATGCAAATCAAACAGCATGAGTGTATCCCAAGGTGTTAATGAATTTATAGATGCATGAGTAATTATTTGTGAAAAGCATAGATGATTGTGGAGGTCACAGATGGCTGGAGAATAACAAATGTGAGAGCAATTTTCAGAAAAGGGAAAAGGAGTAATTCTGCCAATTGCTGGCCAGAAAGAATTCAGCAGCAGAAAGCACAGTAAGGGAAGGCTAGAGGACAAAGGAGCCATTAGCAATACGCAGCAATGGTGCTGTAAGGAGCAGATCACGCCAGACAAACTTGATTGCTTTTCTGATGGAATCACAAAATTAGTGGCAAGCAGGGATGTGGTAGCGGAGATGCATTTGGATTTTAGCATTTGACACAATGTCTCACAAAACCTCACAGAAGTAATTCAGCCTGACTTGGATGCCAGCCCTATCCCATGGACTGCAAACTAAAGGACAGTAAAAAGGCTACTGATAAACAGCAATCGAGTGAGTGGAGGGAAGATGCCATCTAGAGGGGCACTGTTGCTGTGGCTGACGTTAGGGCTGTTTTTATTTAACATCTGCATTAATGATCTCTGTGTGATACTACACAGCGTGTCAATGAAATTCACAGCTGATATTAAATTTTGAGGTGTTGTGAACATCAGCGAGGGCAGGGTGGTAATTCAAAAGGATGGAGAGAGGTTGGGAGTATGGGCAGGATATAACACAATGGGATGGTATTTAGAAAAGGTGATCTAAAGAGAGGCAGAGAAAATAATCTGGACTATAATTGTATTCAGTGGGAGAGTGAGACCTGGGCAGCAGGAATAGTAACAGAGTGGAAAGCAGAAATATTAAGAGAGTGGGGTGAGAGTGGAAAGCAAATATGGCAGAAGTCAGCCAGGAGGGAGATCTGAAATAAGGTCATGCAATTTTGGACCAGTCTCCAGAGGCATCGGGTCACACTCGCCTCAGTGCCCAGCCTCCCACTCCTGGAGAGCACTGACACCCTGGGTGCTCACGTGGCATTTGGAAAGGACAACACAAGCTGGCTGAGCATAGGGCAGGCTGGAGGTGCTGACTGAGGAAGAGGAAGGATGAAGCAGGTCAACAAACATGTATCGCTTGGCTAGGAGACAAGAGACACCACCAGGCCCAGAGGGCTGAACTGAGATGGTCCTTGTGTAGGGGATAATATTGTCCAGGGGACAAAGACGAGTAGAGGGAGCCAGGATGCCTGCTCCTGGTTGCAGCACTGTGTGTCCTAGGATAACTGTTGTTCTCTTTGCATACTTCAGCCTTCTGAGTGGCAGCCACAGTAGTTTTGCTTCGGAGCTGTACAGTGCAAGAGCCAGGCTGCTTCGCTTAATACTTCTAATCCACAGGTGTCTCATCAGCTCTCATCGGTGGATTCTGGCCATGGTGTCTGCCTTATTAAAGATCTTCCTTAGTTATGGAAAAGGCTGCTGATGCTGCCAGATTTTACGCTTGCTATGCAGGCTGCCCGCACCCATCTCGCTCTTTAGCAAATCCCACCTGAGCTGAAAACACCAAGTGCAGGACAGCTGGATTCAGCCTCCCAGCTCGTGGGACTCATGAATATTCTGCAGTGGTGGCACTGGCATGAGGAGCAGTGAAAGCAATTGCATTGCAATGGGCTGGGGTGTTTTATTGTGCCCTTGGCAGTGCTCAACGTGAGTGAGACTGTTAGGATTCATGCCATCGGCTCTCCAGTCTGGCGGTCCCAGGAATTCCCACAGGAGCGCAGGAACAGACACACGCAGAAGTCAGTCTGCGAGGATTTCATCACTTTCCCCAAGGTTGAATAACCAGTGGCTTCACACTCTAA
Source organism: Caiman crocodilus (assembly GCA_030014935.1). Taxonomy (NCBI): domain Eukaryota; kingdom Metazoa; phylum Chordata; order Crocodylia; family Alligatoridae; genus Caiman; species Caiman crocodilus. Next base: position 10,444,991 of record JAGPOW010001661.1, on the reverse strand, counting down.
TGAAGTAGAAACCAATATGTTGTGGTGCCGTCTGCAGGTGATGTAGTAAGGAACCTCTCAGGGCTGCCGTGGGGTCCAACAGGTTGGGCACTGGGGTGGGAATCAGGCAGCAAGGGCTTGAACCCTTGCTCTGCGTGTGAAGTTTGACCAAAGTATTTTCTCCATTCGGTGCCTTTCTATTTAGTTCAGATACTGATGGGGACAGGGATTAACTATTTTGCTTTCAGGCATGAGGTGATTTTACAGCAGTAATAACATCTATTTATTTGTATTATCCTACCCAGTCACAAAGCCAGTAAATCAGTCCCGCAGTTTGGATGCACTTAATATGGTGTATAGGGGTGTTTATGCTGATATAGCACAGTGCCGGTAGGATTGTGCCCACAACAGTAGATATATTAGGATAACTGGGTTTTAGACTGACAGTGGTACAAAAATTGTGCGCAGACCAGTTATCACTCTGTGTGTGTGTGTGTGTGTG
>JAGPOW010001661.1:10416026-10444410 GCA_030014935.1 Caiman crocodilus | reverse complement strand
GTGTGCGTGTGCGTGTGCGTGCAGTACAGGGGTATCTGATCAGATTGCTCCTTCACTTAGGAGGACTTGTTAACCAATGAACTGGTTTCATAATTTTTGCAGACCCCCCGCCTGCCCCCCACGAGTCAAAGTGTAATGCAAACTCTTGTTATAATGAAGGAGAAGCGGGCAGTCATCACAGCTACCCAAGGGCCTTGCAAGGTGTAGGAACAGTGGCTGGTTTCCCTCTCTCTGTCCTAGCAGCTGCTCATGTCCCTACCAGAGGTATGTCACCACTGCTTGTTAGCAAAGATGAATTCTTTAACTTGATCTGTCATTTCACTGGCAAACCTGGAGTCTCTTATTAGGAATCTATTTAGCATCCTCAGACTGGGTATTTAATAGCTTGAGGTAGAGCTTATGCCAGCTGTTGTCAACAGCCAGGAGGGGGGAGAATTATACTGGGTGGCCCAAGGGGCTCTAAGTAACAGGAGGGAAGCGAGCAAAGAAGGTTCAGGAATGCCTGCCAACAGGGAGGGCCTTTCTTCTGGGGTATGGCCTTGACAAACCACAGTGCTGCAGTGCTGGATGTATCCAGTGCTGGACACACAGCTGTGGAAAGGCTGCAACTTGCACTGTCTAGGTGAAGGGCATTGTCTTACTCTGTATCCAAGGTGGGCAATGGGATCTAGTGTGGTCATGATCAGGGCTTGGCAATTGGGGTTTGCCTCCTGGTTATGCCTCTGACCTGGCATGCATTATTTCACTCTCCTCCCCTCCTGCCCTTTATATTGTATGGTCTATTCAGGCACAGAGAAACTCTCACTAGCCTTGGGAAGCTGACGGCCTTGGGCGAGGCAGGGGGGCTCCTCGCATCTCATGCACCAGCGCCAAAATCACCAGCTGGTTCCTGCAGAGCCCCTGTGGCTGCTGCTGACGAATGCTACCCGGTTCTCCCGGGGCGTGTTGTTCTAGTACAGTGGTTCCCACATTAGGGACTGTGACCCTAAATGAGGTGACAGCACTTACAACTGGGGTTGTCTGCCCCACAGAGTCAGAAGAATGAGCGGGCTCTCACTGCAGCTTGCCTTGCAACCCTGGAATTGGGGTTCATACCCAGAATGGCTGCTGTAGGATCTTCCATCCATAAGTCCCCAAATGTTTGGTCAGTGGCAGACTGAGGGATAGTCAGGCCAGATGTCATGATGGGATCCTCTGAGTAACACAAGCCATCCATGTTCTCAGCTGCGTTTGACTGGCATCTCCCAGAAAGTCACCCTGACTTCAGTGAATAACAGCGAGAGATGTAAAACCTACCACTTCCTAGGGGGAGTTTTCCAGCTCCCTCTTAAAAATGTGTGCCTCGTGTCTAACTTGAATCTATCTGGTTTCAGCTTCCAGCTACTGGTGTGTGCTCTGCTTGTCTTCGCTGAATTGAAAGTCCTCAACTATTTGGTAGTTTTCCATGTAAAGATGCTTATATGGCATAATCAAGACACCTCTCAATCTTCTTTTTGGTAAGCTAAACAGATTGTGCTCCAGAAGCCTCTCTCTGTGAGGCATGTTTTCCAGCTCAATTTTTTTTTATGGCTTTTTTCTGCAAATTGTCAGGATCCGCTTTAAAATATTAGACCACAATTGCCTGTTGTGTCCCAGTACCGGTCTCACCAATGCTGTGTCTACACCGCTCTGTGTTGCTCCACACCGTTCCCCTGTTCGCATATCACACTCTCCCATTGTGTCACAGCCTCACACTGGCAGCTCATATTTGGCTGTTTGTATGTTATGACCACTAAATCTTCATAAGGGCCTCTGCTTTCCAGGCTACGGTCCCCAATCTGTAGAGATGGCTGGCGGTTTTTGTTCCCAAAGGGATCAGCTTGTACTTGGCTGTGTTAAAACATATTTGGTTTAAATAGGCCCAGTTTACCAAGCAATACAGACGGCTCTCAGGATTACCCTGTCCTCAGGGTTATTTATTGCCCTGCCAATCTTTCTGTCAGCCAGAAATTTTATCTGCCATTATTCTATATTTATTTCCTGATCACTGATGAAGATGTGTTGAACAGCTTCATAGCAGAACCCCACTAAAAGCACCCCATTCAAGGATGATTGATATCTGTCAACCTGTCCTTGTGCCATTTAAAATGTGCTTTATTGATGATCGATCATTATTTCCCCTCCACATCCGGGGTGATTGAATCATACACCAGGGAAATGGCTTTTCTCACAACACAGCAGCACCAGAGCCCAGAATAACATTCGTGCTTCCTGACCCCCTGTTGTATGCCTGTGCCCCTCAACAAAGCTGCTTTGCTGACCTCAGACTCATTCTTTTGGATCACTAAGCTCCTTGGGGCCGGGTATAAGTATTTCTCTCTGCTTGCAGAGCACAGCATGGGCAGTGCTAGGCATAAGTAAATAATGAACAACTTGAGCTTAACCTGAGAAGAGCCCCACAACCTCAGTTCACCTCCCTTTATGATCTTTGAGATCTGGGACAGCTGTTTCGCAGCAGACTCTTCTGATGTAGCTCAGGTTTTCTGTGTTTGATCTTAGCTCTCCCCTCCTGTGCTTCTGAACAGGGGAAAGTGTGTTAACACCTTAGAGAATTGAGACCTAAACAAAAAAATCTCCACTCAGGTAGCAAGACACGGCACTGGGATAATAAGCAGTATCCAAGTCTGCATCCATCCTTTCTCAAACCAACTGTAAGGCTTCCTGGCTATACGTATGGACCACCTAAAATCCATCCTGCCCACCCCACTAAGCTGCCTCTGTCTCGTGTTGACATTGATCATTCACAGAGCATCTTTTGCAGCCTGAATGAACTAACAGTGACAAGTGCTGCCTGCGAATATAAACTGGTACAGAAGAAAACCCATAATCCAGCAAACATGCTGAGATCTGTCTGCTTCCCTGTGTGTTGAGGCTCTAGACTTTCTCCTTCTATGGCTGGATGGTTTTTTTATGGTTCAGCTTTCTCCCCATTTGCTTTGCTTATATTACTCATTTACCGCATGACATGAGCTAGCAACAGCAAACGCAAAGCAGCTCTTGGATGCAGAGTGCAGTGGTGCCGAGAGCAGTGGGGCTCCTGCTACCCCTGGACAGGAAGACCCCAGGATACTGACTCAAGGGAACCCCCTGGATTGCTCCACTGGGAGTGGGGGTTGCCATCCTGCAGGAGAAACGCTGCATCTGTGCCATGAACCTCCAGCACCGCCTGGGATCCAGCTCAGGGGTCCTGGGGGCCTCCTCATCTTAGCCTGCTGGTTTTCCCCCACCCCTTCCCAGGGTGGGAGGGTTCCCCATTGTGCATGCTGCCTCACGTGAATGCATAATCCACCCCCCAGCTTGGTTAGCTGAGCCCTGCTCTTGCACTTAGCATGGGGCTGGGGCTTCAGGTATGTCTCCCCAGCCTTATTGCCTCTCCCTGTGTACATCCCCATGCAGGGTGGGGAGGAGTAGATGATGCTGCACAACCCTGCCCCCCACCCCCTCTTTCTGCCAAGGAGGGAGAAGTCTGTGAATGGGAGCTTCAGCCATCCTTCAGTCCAGTCTTAGATCATCATATTGCTCTCCTGAGTGATAACTGCAAGGGAGCACAGTTCATGACCCAGTCTTGGTGAAGGCAGGCAGATTAGCAGGCTGTGCTAGTCCCTGGGACTGGGACAGCATTGTGCTGTGCCTCCCCCATCAGTATGTTCCAGGCAGGCCCCAGCCGGACTGAAGGGAGAACTGAGTCCCCAGAACCAACTCGGCGCTGGACCTGTGCCGACACCGGCGATTCTTCCTCCTCACCAGAGCTGGGCACTTCCACCCCGCCAGCTCTTGCACAAAGGCCCTTGGGAGCCTTCAGAGGGTCAGGAAGGTCAGTGCCAAGTGACTCAGATGGGTCCTACACCCATGATGTCCAAGTTCCCTTATGAGGAAAGGCTGAGGGAACTGGGCTTATTTGGTCTGGAAAAGAGAAGATTGAGGGCTGATTTAACAGCAGCCTTCATCTACCTGAAGGTTGGTTCCAAAGAGGTTGGGGCTGGACTGTTCTCAGTTCTGGCAGATGACAGAACAAGGAGCAATGGTCTCAAGTTGCAGCAAGGGAAGTTTAGGTTAGATACTAGGAACAACTTTTTCACTAGGAAGGTAGTAAAACACTGGAAGAGGCTACCTAGAGAGGTGCTGAAACCTCCATCCTTGGAGGTTTTTAAGAGGTGGCCAGACAAAGCCCTTGCTGGGGTGATATAGATGGGGCTGGGATCTCCTGAGGTCCTCTCCAACCCTCATTTTCTATTATTCTATGAAATTATTGCATTTCAATGGACATGGACTCGAGGAGAAGCCGTTGTTTTTCCCCAGTCAGCATCAGGCCGAGGTCTTTGGGAGAATGAAGCATCTTTACTAACCTGATGGACCCAGATTTACATCTCCACAGAAAGGTGTCACCTCTGGCTGCACGGGGCTATCTAGCACCCACTTGGGGTGTTGGGTCAGTGATAACTCACATTCAGGCTAATACACTGCATCAAGCATTGCCTGTAACTTTTGCTGGGGATCTCCCAACTGGAGAGAGAACCAGCCCCCCTACGAGGGCTTGGCTGTTCAAGTCTAACAAGGTAAGAATCTGACTTTATTACAGCTTCAGGTCATGGCAGGGCCAGAGGCCTGCTGGGATGGCAGGACACTAGTGAAGTTAACAACCTCTACTGCAAATGGCTCCATGCACATACATTTTTTTGCATGCATAAATCTCTGAAGCTTCCTTAGACCCGCACAGTTATTGCTCTCTAATTAGTTTATTATTACATATTGCTCAACCTACTGTGTGTCCATTTGCAATTTGCAGCAATTTCCCTACTGAGGTAGCAAACTTGCTTTACAATTAGCCCTGTGGGCTGCTCAGCCACAATAATAAAACTCTCCCAGCTCTTTTTCTTCATTAGCAAAGTTGCACTCAAGGAGCTTTTATGGCAGTGCAACTTACAACTCAGAGTGACAGGCAAGATTTTGGGAGAGCATCCCTTGCTTTCAGCGGGCGTCAGTGCATTGAACTGCATGTGCTGGCACTCATTATTGTCAAAGGTTGTACAGAGTAATGAAGTCAAGGGAAAAGGAATAAATTCTTACCATCAACTGCTTGATGGTAGGGTGTTCTTCTGTCTCTCTGCCTGAGGCAGGCTCCTTATGCACAATCTCCACACGGATATCATTCTTGGCGGATACCACACCTTTCAGATCTGAGCAAAGAGCAAGACAGTAAAAGAGAGATAGAAGAGTTGTTACTCCCAGGCTATCATGATCTCAGAGATTTGGCTCATTTACTGAGAATTAGGTCCCCATCAACGTGAAATAACCTACCATAAAGAAATCCACTTTCTCATTGAGATGTTCTTTGTTATTTGCACCCAGGGAGTCTCACAGCACTTTGCAAACATTCATTAATCAAGCTTTGCAACAATTGGCGAGGTAGATAAAGGAGCGGTAGAAACTGTTTAATACACCACCGAAATGCAGTCGCCTCCAGGGAGCTCAGCAGTAGCACCTGAACAACACAGCAGTTTATGACCAGGAGTGAAAATGAGAGTGCGTCCAGTTGAATGCAGTCCTTTAGCTCGAGTGTCAGAATCTGTGATCTAGAATAAAGACCTTGTTGATGACGCACTCAAGAAGTATGTGTGATAGTATCACTTTGCAAATGGCAGGAGCCTCATAAAGATGGCTCTCACAGGAGAAAAGTATCTGGAAGCCAGGCAGGGCAATACCTGTAGACTAGTAGGAGAGTAGTAGGAGACTATCTTTATGAGCTTCCATGTTGGCCTTAGGGATCAAACTGTGAATACTACAGTACGTGCAGGAAATGGGAGGCAAAAGATCTCTGAAACCTTCCCAGGTAACAGGCTTGATGCAGGGATTACGGGGTAACATCCTCTAGCCTGTGTTAGCCAGATCAAACAAAGTGATCTAATGGGCCCTTTCGGCTCTTAATAGTCATGAACATCCAGAGGAATTCATTCAGGAAGAAAGCAATCCCTAATGGTCACCAGCAGGCCAAGCCTTGATTTTTACTGTGTTTCTCTAGTATAGTGTTTGCATGTACCCTGTGGCCACATCTACATGAGTGTTACACAGTTGTTACTATGCAATCATTTAGTACTTGCATAGTACTGGTGTAACTGTGCAATACCATACCCACATGGTTTCTTTTCAATGCAATGAGCTGCTGCACAGTAGCATTGTGTCACAGTTAGTGCCCAGAAATGCTACTGCACAGTGGCGCCCATCTCATTCAGGCCTACAAACCAGGTAAGTGGTGCAGTGTCAGTCTTCTGGTAGAATCCAGAGCCCAGGGATTGTCCACAAGCTGGATCCAGAGTGTGGAGCTGCGTCATTTGGCCTGTAGGGTTGCAATTTGGGAGTGGCAGCATTAATCGCTGCATCTCTTGGAGTCACAGTGGCCACCGCTCTTCCCACCATCAAATTTTTGACCCTTCAGGCAGCCCCACAAGCAAGATAACTCCAGATGTGGCCTGAGGGGGTCCCCAAGGATCCTGAGATTCAGCCATGTGATGGGGGATAGCAGCACTAACTGGTGTGACTCTGGGAGCCATGGCAATTAATGCTGCCACTTGGACCCTGGAGGAGCCCCGTGGGCTGGAAGACATGCTCTGTGAGCTAGATCCAGCCCGTGGGCCAGATCTTGATCAGGCTGGTCCAATACATTCTCAGTAGTGGATATTGGAGGGACAGGAACTCTATTCACCAGTCCCCAAGGTTTTGAATAAGCATCACTGAGTTGATCCCCAGGATTGGACCTTTGGTTTGGCTAAATGCCTGATCAGTGGGATCTTCAGCTGCACCAGTGGAAAGAAAGTGTAACGTCAGGATGAGGGTTAACAAAAGAGGTTCTGGTGAGACTTTCCTACTCCCTTTTTTCAGCTGGGTTGAGACTTTCACAGGAAGAGCCTTCCCAATTGCTCTTTAAGTCTGAGAGGCAGCTAGGGATTGCAGAAGCCCTTGTGAAAAAGGGGCTTGCAAAAATTAATGAGCAAAGAATTAGCTAGTGTCTGCGATCCCAATCTGAAGCCTGCTCAATCAGCAGCAGCTGTTGCTGAACTCTAAAGAAATAGCTTGCTTTTTTGTGCAGTAGGAAAGCACTAGGAGGGGAAATGGGACTGAGAGACTGGGATGTTTCTGGAGTGAATATTTCTTGGTTTCCCAGGAGAGGTCAGCAGCTTTTTGAAGAACTCGGTTTTGAAAAATTAAACCAAAGACACCAAACACCAGGCCTTAAAGGAGAAGAAATATCTGCATGAGTCTAAGATGAAAAGCAGAAAAGGATGTGGTTCCAGGCAGCCAGCTCTAAACACAGCCCAAACTTTGCAGTTATGCTCCAAATTGAGAATTGAATCCACCTATCATGATGGGTTCTTGCCTCTTAAAGGGTTTGACCCAAGCCCTGGATTCAAATACTTCCAAATCTCTGGGCTTTTCAGATCTGCCTCCAAGTTTTGTAGCTAACATCCCTCTCCAAAAGTGATGCACTCAGCAACTCTGGTATTTTGACAGGCTTCCAAAGAGGCCAGTTTATTTAAATGGTCTATGCCAGTGGCTCCTGGACAGTTGGCTGGGGAGCTGCAGCACTTGCTGTGGGCTACAGAGAGCTGGCTGCTCACACTGGGCTGGCTTCTCTTCCTTCCAGCTGCTAAGCAAAAAAAGCCCGGAAAGCAAAAAAAAATGCATCCACTGCTTTGCCACGGGACCAGCTATGCTGACATGGGCACATTATGCAATTGGGAGGAGTGGTGTATGCATGAGCATATAATGTTTGTCATGTGGTATATGGCACTGCTACTTTTCTATAATGTGGACCACATTTCAGCCAAGTCTTGGTGCCTCACTGACCCCTCCATGGTATGGCATAAGAGTATCATGAGGTGCTCTGTAACTTTATGACCTGATCCATCACTTTACTGCAGGAACTTAGGTCCCTCAACAGTTTGCAAGTTTGTACCTGAGAGAGTAAGAAAGACCAAGATGTAAAAGAGACCTGAAAGCTCCTGTTGCTTAAAGGGTGAAGGAGCAGCAGGGAGAGCCTCAGGCAGGGAAAGCTGCTCATTATGAGCTGGGAGGAACAGGTACCCAGGGATTTACCTGCTACAAGTACTTACTGCAGAACTAGCTGCACTGCAGTAGCACAATGGGCTAGAGCCCTGCATGGAAGACAAGATATCATTACTACAGAGGTCAGCAGCAATAAGCCACCCCGGGACTGAGCTGGCAGCTAAATCAGGAAACGCAGGTGGCAGCTCAGGGAGTTACCTGACCAAAAGGGGCTAGGGCCAGGGAGATATGTATAAACACAGGCCCTGAGCCAGGAGTGGTGGTCTGGCCTTTGGGGACTATGGATGCAAGAGCTCCAGAGCATGGGGAAATGTAGGTGAGCGCCTAGTAGATGGGGCTACCTGGAGGAAGGTAAGTAGAGGGCTGCTGTTCTACGGAGGAATATTACTTAGGGTTAGGCAACCAGCCATTGTTTATGCTTGGCCCAAGAGGGGTTTAGTTTGTTTTATAGCCAAGCTTGTTCTTTGGTTACAGCTTCAACTGGTGGTGTGGGCATAGCTGAAAGGGGAGTATGTGGAGGCCATAGGGGAGTACTCAGGGGTGCATGGTGGGGTAATCTATGGCAGGAGCCAGGGAATGTCGGTGTTTAGAGCCCTGTTAGGGCCTTGGTTCAGGGCATACTGCAGGCATAGGATTGAGGGGGTGGTTGAAGCCTAGAGAGAAAGAGAAAGGCTGAAGCCTAGCTTGGGCAGGAGCTGGATAAGGGCCTAGGGACCAGGAAGGACGGAGCCAGGGGGTCCTGTGCATGAAAGGAACAGTGACAAGGGCCAGAGGGCTTAGGAGCCAAAGCAGACTCAGCAAGTGTATTGCCCAGGACTGGGCAAAGATAAAACTGGATTAGGTGGTCAAGGGCTGGAACCCAGAAGCCAGATCAGGCAGTGGGCCTAGGCCAAGGGAAGCAGCTGAGGCCATGATAAAGGTGTAAAGGCCACAGGTGGCCTGGTAGTGGGTTGGGACCAAGTGCCCACTGGAATTAAGTGGCAACACCTGTGAGGCATGGGTACAGCTGTAGGGAAGGTCAGAGGCTGTGATTAGCTTTTAAAGCTAACAGGTGCCCTGGGGAAGGGTGCCAATGGGCCATCAAGGTCCACTTAGAGGGTGCAGGGTGGAGACTAGTAGAAGCCAGGAAGATCTAGCTGGTATCTAGAGGAACTTGGGCTTGCTCTAGGACCCCTTGGGCAGCCTTCCTTCCCATCGAATAATTGCATCCGGGCATGGCAGGTGAGTAACAAGGGGAAGGCACTCTAGAGCTGGAGTGGGGTAAGGGTTGCGTGGTCAGTAATGGATATCACAGCCACCCTGGAGCCTGAACACTGTTACACAATAATAATTAAGAGTTAATTGTTAGAGCACCCTGCAGTTCTGCAGTACTGTACTTTCTTTTCATGGATTTCAGAGCTGTACACAGGCGGGACTTGAAGGGTCCTCTTCTATCACCACGTCCATTCCCCTTCTATCACTGGCAACCTCATCAGAGAAACCTTTTGATAAACTGATCAGGGTGGGGTAGGGGACAAGGTAGGGGTTTGGCACAGTCTTCCTATTAGGCAGCTTTTTCTAGAAACCTTCTAATATCCAGCCTAAATTTATTCATGGTTGGCTTCTATTTAGCTTTTGTATACTTATTGTTCATCATTGAATCATCACTGGCTTTTGTATCATCATTGACCTTTAGCATATATAACTCTTCTTCCTCCTTGGTGTTCCTATTGCTCCTATTAGACAAATACCAGTTATATTCAGATAGGAAACCAAAGGCACAGAGGAAGGAGATGACTTGGCCAAGGTACTACACCAAAGGTGGGCAACTGCAGTGTAGTAATATGCTAGTGTTGGCACTGCAACTATAACCTAGGTCTCTGGGCTACCAGCCCCTATTTGCTGAACTGTGCTGTGTTCAAAATTGGTACAGTAAACTGCATAACTATGTATTTCTGGTTAGCTAATAGTGCTGCATTTCTTACTTCAGCATCCCTATGCACACTTGCACCAGCTGAGAATCTAGGTTTTTTGTTTTTTTTGTTTTTTTAGAGGAAAAAAAAAAATCCTTCACAAACTCTGCTGGGCTTTCACCCCAATTTCTGCAGGATTTGGCAGATCATTGGGCATTCCAAGATGTACAGAGCAAGTCACTTTGTAACCTCATCCGAAGAAGACTTACTCAAGCAGAAGTAGTTTTGAAATGCCCATAAATAATGCATGGTTGCAAGTTTGCAGATGTGAAACAAGTCTGCTGAGTTCCAAGGGATGTCATGATATGCAGGAGAGAGCAGCTCTGGCTCACTCTACTTCTGTCTATGCGGGAGGGAGCCCTGGGCCTCAGGAGCCCAGTTGCAGATGGGGAAAGTACAACTGTCCCTTTCCTGTTCTGTAAAAGGAACAGCTCCTGACATCCACAGGGGCAAAATGGGAATCGCTGAGTTACGGTAGGAAGAGGATGCCCCAGAGCTATAACGACTCTTCTGCGAAGTATGTGATAATTGCATCAATGTCTAATGTCTAATGTCACAACTCCATGTCAAAGATACTTGCCCATCTTCAGCTGGCAGCTACCGCAGACTACTCCAGAATAGATGGTGGGTTCATGTGGTTGGGAATGCAGTCTCCAGCACTGGCCAGTGTTTGCGGTTCCTGAGAATAGTGCTGCTCGTACCTCCGCAAATCGGCTGACCACTGATTATATGAATGAAGAAGTCCTTCATTACCTCTGTGGTCCATCAGCGTATGTTCTGAAGCATTAGGTTTAGCAGGATGTGGCACAGGTTAATGTCTTGCCTTAGCTGAGACTTCAGGAGAAGGTAAGTAGTCAGATTTTATCATTATCTCAGACTGCTGCAGTTGCTTGTGACACTGGCACAATCGCATCCATCCTTTGTCTAGTTTGCCTTCTGTGCCCAAAGCCATGGTAGAAGTGCAAAGAAATCAAACTGGAATTGAATGATCTCCTATCATGGTGACTTCCAGAGGCTGGCAGGCTCCTGCAGGACCGGTCCCTTGACCCTAACGGTTCTAAACTTCCTACCCCTTTATATTCCCTTTCCATGGCGTAGACTGGGAGAAGGGCTCATCACTGTGCACCGTGCCCTCCATCGTTTGAGAAGACTTGGCTGTGAGTACAAAAGACTGTGTGTGGGCCGGAAGGCTCCCTTATTCTGTAGCCCTTTGCAGGTTCTCCTTCATAAATCTAAGACATTGGAGATGGACCATATATCTGTATAGTCCTTGTATTTTCCTTCTGTTCCATGTTCTGCTTCAGGACTGGTCCCATTGGACCAGACTGCTCTAGAAATGGGCAAAAATTGCCCCTCCAGGTTACTTTAGATGTAAAATTGAGTTTCGGGGCATACTTCATTTTCACAGAAAATATCTGATTTCTGCAGAGAATTTTGATTTTTTTTTTTTTTTTTTTTCCTAATAAAAACCAGAACACCCCCACTTGAACACAACAAAACAAGAAACCCCCCAAGTACCCGAAGCCATTTGGAAATGCTACTATGATGCCTCATGGGACATACAATTCAGTTTCCATGTATCCACGTCTCCCCCATGGTAAGGAGTCCAAGATGAAGCTGGACTTGTGGTAGAAGGACTCCATAAGTCCTTTCACTGTGACGGGTATCAAGGAGGAACCAGGGAAGCTCTCATTCAAGCAGGGAGCCTGGCCTACAGAGAAGACTAGAGGCATAAGGGGCATGTCCAGATGTGCATGGACATTTGGTTCCCCAGGGACAAGCTTTATTTGGAGTCGTGAGGGGTTCCCGGGGCTGCAGCTGTGGCAATTCTGCTGTGTGGAGCCTGGCCGGCAGCTGCAGTGGAGCGCCAGGCACCCCGGCTCTGCTTTTCGGGAGTGCGTGGCCAAGTGTGTGTTGTGCCTGTGTTGGTGGGGTTTTTTTCTTCCATTTTTGGTGTTTTTTGTTTGTTTGTTTGTTTGTTTTTTTTGTTTTTTTTTTTTTTTGACCCCTGGATATAATGTGTTTGCAGTGCCACATACCACACGATTGTGCTCATCTGGACATGCCCAAGGAGTCTGAGCAACAACTTTCTTTATCCATGATGCACCGTTTTTTTTTTTTAGTTTTCTTGTTGAAAAGTTAATCCTTGTCACTAAAAATTGTGGTGATTTATTTTATTTTTATTGACACTGTCCAGAGAAACACAATCCAGCCAACCCTGCCCAACGGACTTGGCATACAAGGGCATACCTCTGCTCTGCTTATTGCTACGCTATGACTGTATAACAGGAGGAGGGTTTCATCCCAGTGAAATAAAATACTACAACCCTTCCAGACAGGGAAGGCTCATTCATCACACTGGGCAGTCCCTCCATATTTATTCATTGTTAATTTTAGCAGTGGCAAAAATGCGCTGGGATGGGGATCTGACTGCACAGCAGTGCTAGTCTACCCCTCCTCCCCAAAGAACAAGTGGGTCTTGACATCTCCTTTCCTAATTAACCTTTCTGCTGCCTCACTGAGACTGTCAACCAGCTGCTAGTTATGCCACTGACTTATCCATCAACAACTGGGTTGAAAACTAGTAGTTGAATTGAATACCTAGTAGCTAGAAAAACTAAAAACTCTTGACCATTCCTGAGCCAGGTTTGATTTGAACCTATAGGTGAAAGGCTCCTTAATTAAGTATCTTCTTCTTGTATCTACTCAGTTCTCCTAATTATGTTTCCCATTTATCTTCCTATGATTAAATCATTCCTGTAAGACCAAGCTCACTGCTACCCACCATGACCATCTCATCCATGAATTCAATAGCTTGGGACTTTCCAAGCCTTAGGATGCAATGGGCATGGTTCTTTCTGATTTACTTATTTATTTTTTCCATTGCTGCTACTTGTATCTTTATCACTATCCTGGAGTAGGAATAATGTTTATGGTGCTGGAGTCTCTGAGTTTAATCACAAGGAAAAGCTAATTACTGCCTTGTAGAGTCCTCTCTCAGGGGTGTTAGTCCTTAAATAACTTGTGGGCTGTTATGTCATCAAAGATGCAATGACAGATGCGTATTAAAGCAGTTTTTAAAAAACTGCCCCCGGGATTCTCTCAGCTTACTGTCTGTAACTTGGGATGCATTTTGCTGCTGCTTCTTAAAGCAGTTACAGGAATTGCCTTTCACAATGGCTGCTCTGCAGTCCATTAACTATCATTAGCTACATCAGGCATTTTCTGATAGCTAGAAAAGAATATGGGTTCTACAAGCAACCAGATTACGAGAGCATCTCCGCTCTGAGATGGGGAAGCTCTGTTGCCAGGATGATTACTGGGTCACCTAGTGCCTTCCATGGGGAACAGTGTGCAGTATGGTTTTGTTCCCAGGCTATTGTTTTAAGTGATTCAACCAATGATCCAGTATTTCCCTTGGGAGATTAATGCACGCTCTTACGGTTAGGAAATTATTCCCACTGTTCAGCCCAAATTTGCATGTCTACTCATCTGTCATGAGCCATTCACCGTGGGATCTGTGCTGCTTGCATTCCATTACCCAAAATGATACCCCTTGGTCCACCTCTGAAACAGTTTCTTTCCCTCTCCTTCCAATTTGCTATTTCCACTTTTCAAATCCTTCCAAATGGTCACATGCAATGCATCATGCCGTATTCACAGACAGACAATCATAAGATGCAATTACCCTCAGATTTTGAGCTATCCAGTTGCAAGTACATCTTGGCTTTATATAAGCAAACACTGTTTATTGGGTTTTTTTTACAAAGCAGTTCTACCTCATGAAAAGGACATGTTACAAGGAGAGGGATGCCATGGTCAGTGTCTTTCATTGACTCCAGCTGTGTCCAGCGCTCCCCACCACCAAGACCTGACAGTCAAGCTAGTTTCTTTTTACCGTCATTACTAAAGGTCCTGTGAGCCAAACTCTGTCCCTGCTGACCCTGGTGGAAGTGGTATTGCTGTTCCTAGGTTTGCATAGATGCCACCGACTAGAACATAGCAGTCAATTCTGTTGATAACGCACAAGCAGGAAGAGATGCCAGTTCCTTCTCCTAGACCATGGATGGGGCAGCAGGCATTCAGACCAGACTGGTCCAGACTTTCAAAAGGCCTCAGAACCCAATGTGTATCCAGAGCTGCTGAAAATCTGATGGTGCATGATGGCACTGGGCTTCTGCAAATCTGGCCCTTATAGAGGCAGCTCTTTCACAGCCAATTTTGGCTTTAAATCACCTTTCAGAGTTCCCGTGAGCCTGGTCAGCTTAGCTAAGTCTTTGCCCCGCCATGCTACTCAGACCGGAGAGCTCATTTCGTGTGAGCAGAACAGAACGGTTTGAACGGGCTCCCAAAAGGAAAGCAGTGTGAGTGACAGATGGCTGTGCAGGAACAATCGCCGTGCACGGAGTTGGGGAGTTTGATCTGTTTTCCTCTTTCTACTTTATTTATTTGCTCTTTTGGAACAGGGCCTTGACAGCTTTTGCTTTCCACCCTTTAAAGCCCACATTCTTGAATAGACGTCAGGCTTCTGGGCAAGTCACAGCTGCATTTGATGTGGTATCCACCAGAGGACTCTTTCCCACACTTGCAAGGGGTCAGGCTGAGGTCTGTTCCACTTGTACTGCTCATGAGCTCAGATTCAACATCTAAGCAGCTAATCCCAGTAAACCGCATGGGTAGCCCAGCCCAGTCTTGATTCTGCTGGAAACCTGCCTAGATGTCGATATTGCTCTAAGGAAAGACTATTACATGCAGTGCAGGGCATAGTCATTTATGCCAGCGTACATGCACTGTGCATTGTGACCACTCTGGTATGGTAGCATCATACCTCTTGGATCGGTGCGATGAGAGCACAAGATAAAGCAATGGAAAATCAAGGCCACTCTACTTTCAGGTGTCCCCTGATACCTGAATTATTTGAATGCCACCAAAGATCAGTGGAGTTAGTCTCAACACCATGCTCAGAGAGAGACATGGCCGTATTTTACAGGAGGGGGAGCTGAGAGAGAGAAGAGAAGTGAAGTGATGCGTCCGTGCCGAACAGTGAGGTGGTGGCAGTGTTACTAACGAACCCCAGATCTTCTGAGTGCCACTTCAGTACACTAATCACAGCCACCTCCTGTTTCACAACTGGTTTAGAGTGGCTCAAACACCTTGGGAGTCAGGAATCGGCCCCGTCTGTCCTTCGATGACCAGGCTCTACACTCTGCCCATTAGGCAGATGGGAAGACCTGTGCCCTGGAAGGCTCCCATCATTCAGACTTCTTGCTTTCTGCTTTTCAGTCCATGTCTTTGTGTGGCACAGCCTGGGCTGCATTTCCTATGTGAATTTAAACCTGCTTCATGCTTGCTCATTTTCTGTCCCTCCTGTGGCCAGAACGTGCTCTCAGCTATGGCCTCCCCACCCACCGATGTCAGTGAGGCTGGGCATGCTTAGCCCCACTGGCCATTGAGTCGGTTATTCTGGTGTCTAGTCAGAAGCTTTAAATGCCTTCAGGCCCAGCGTCACTGCAGACTGGTGTCCTAATGCTTAGCCCGTGTGTCTCAATGCCTTAAAGAGTGGCTGCCTCTGGAGGTCAGAGCAAATACAGACCTGACATGCCAATTAATGACAAGGGGACGGTGGGGTCCAGGCCTCTCTAGTGAGTGCAGCACTGAGACCCATCCACTCGCTGCATACAGGGGACCAAACAGCCATCCACAGGTGTGGGCTTTCGGTAATTACCATCCTACAAACACTGACTGAGCTGTAATGAAAGTATTTGTGCAGCTCCAGGTCACCACTGTCAGTCCCTGGTGCTCTTTGTCCTCACAACATAACTGAGTGGGAAGAAAAGGGTTATTGTCACTATTTCACAAACAGAGAACTGATCCAAAGGCAGAAGCTCACCCAAAGTCACAGAACAAAAATTATTGCAGATTTGAGGAATTAATGGGCCTTGCATGCATCAGTCCTAGCTTGAGCTCCCTCCTTCCTCCCTGTGGGTAAATCTAAGCTCCGTCCAGATGCCTGGTTTTCAGATAGCCACACACCTGCAGCATGCACGCCCCATGCCAGCTTGCGTGGGTCAGACCCAGCAAGGCAGCAGCGGCGCTGCCCCAGGAGCATCCCCAGCAGTTGTTTTCGCACATGCCAGTGATGGGGATCCTGAGAGTTGCTGTAGAGGACGGTCCTTAAGTGGTGTCAGTGCCACATTTCTGGGCTTGGCAAGTGTGAGTGGACTGAATGTGTCTGAAATCATACACTGTAGCAGCAGCGCCAGCAATACAAACCCGTCCTAACAACACCAGACTAACCCACTGAGCCGTTCAGCAGTACCGTAACAAGTGGTGTGTGACTGCTGCATCAGGCTCAGGTGCCCACCTAGAAGGGATGCTGGTCCCCCTGTCACCGCAGCCACCCGGGGCACAGCCCCTGGCTGTTGTACCTTGGCCACACAATGCTCTGTTTGCCCTGCTGGGAACTTCTAGTGTGTAACATGGAGATCCTGGGGAATGGACAGCCATTCTCTTGTTGCAGGCAATGGGGAATCTTTAATGGATCGCTACTGTTCTGAGAGGAGGAGGAGGAGGAGAGTCTCCCCAGAGGACTGGGAGCTGGACAGCCAGCTGGAGAGCAGGTGGCCACTGAATTCCCCCCAAGGTTTAGAGAGCTGTCAGCAGCATGCCGACTACCATTCCAATGCTGCTCAGCCTGCGAGTGACCAACACTTTGAATCTCTGGCTTTGCTTTCAGCTGTAAAACTTGGCGTTTCCATTGCATATTTGATCTATCATCACCATATTAATGTTAAATTGTATGTCCTGTAAAGAACCCTGTACCATCTGGTTACATCAAATAAGAAGGATATAATGAACCACATGCTCTCTCCTCCTCTGAATGATGCAGTGCATGCATGTCTATCGAAAAACCGCGGGGAAGGCATGACTGATTATGCCTGACCATTGACATGGTAACAACAGTTTGGCCCATTTTCTATTGGGCTGCTTGAATCACACATCATTGCTGAATGATTCTAGCTAAATTGAATTGGCTTGTTCTCAGGTCTTAGCACTGCACCCATCCATCAGTAATACTTAATAAAATGCAAGATTAATGACTGCCTGAGATTTAATTTGCTAATACCTGCAAGAGCTGCTAATGGGGTTTGGGAGAGTTCAAAAAAAAAAAGAAAAAGGCATTATTATTGCCCTTAAAATTAAACACTTTTCTGCTGTGCGAGACCAGTCGCTTGGGAAGAGTTGGGGATCTTTGATTTCTTTGCAAACAATCAAAAAAGAAAACCGACTGTGTTTTTCTGGCAACTAAACATAGAGAGTACATACAGCGCTTGGCTCAGTTGTTTCTATCGCAGTGTCCCCGTAGTTTGGAAGCATTGTCAAATATTGCTTGTTCTCTGACGCAGTCTTAGAAGCTCAAAACAACCACGCTCCTTTCCCGGATGGGTTGGTTCCTTTTCATACAGCCAACAATCACACTTTAATTTCTCTGTGTTTTTTTTAATGAGGCAACATGATACTGCTCTGTTTACCTCTTCTTTCCTTTACCTGGGCCTTTGATGTGGCTTTAACTTGTGCTCCCTTGGCAGCAGATCATATCATATACCATAGGCCCTATGTAATTGCCACTGACTGTAATTCCTTATGAAAATTCATATCTTACAGTGACAAAGGAGATTTGAAAAACAAAGACTGAACAGAGTTAGAAATATGCTCTTCCCCAGTGCCTAATTTTGAGGTGCTAAATGATAGTTGTATTTTATCCTGCCTGTGTGAGGCAGCTTTGTTATAAATTGTGCATTCGGCGCACAGCACCGGGTGCTAGGACTCTGCAATTCTGCTCCCATTCTGCCATTGATTCTCTGTATGATCTTGAACATCTCCTTCAGCTTCAAGATCTTCATCTGTAACGCAAGGTGTTGTGTTGCATGAAACATTACAGTGAGATCTGACTCGGCTATGCCCAAAGGAAGCCCGGATTTCACGCGGGGGTACTGAAGATTAGAACGTGGCCCGTCTTGTTACCAAAGTGCTTTGAAATCCTCTCGTGGGAGATGCTGGGAGAGTGCGTTCTGTGGATGCATATGACAGCCAGATTGCTGCGGTGTCTTGTTGGCAAACTCGGTATCTAAATCTGCATGAACTATTATTCTCCTCCTACACGCCCCCCACACTCTCGCACAGCATGTTGTCCTTCTTGCCTCTGCCTACACTCTCCATTCCTTTGCTGATTTTGCTCGGGCCACAGACGCACGCATGGATATTGATATTTCAGGCTGCATTCCCTGCAATACAAAATGGCCTCAAGCACCGGAGACTGCATCGTCAGAGAGCTGGATGGAGCCATCGTCTGGATTGCTCTCTGAGCAGGTTGGACTGGCCATTCATTAGGATGCTAATGTAGTTCAGGACAATTTCCACACAGCCTAGCTCTTATCTCTGCATAGCATTTCACCATAGCCCCAGCCCAACAGGCAGTTTGCTCAGGGGAGAGCGGATCTTGCTGCTCCTACAAACTAGGGACTTTGCTACCATGGGTTGATTGCTTTAGCAGGCAGGAATATGGAAGGCTTGACTCCGAGTCAGGGGACATCATATGGCCCTGCCCTGTGCTGTTGCTGTTCTGTGGTCACAGAGGACCTCAGTCTCCAGGCCTCTCTGTTTGGCCCCAGCAATTGCTTTTTAAATGACAGAAAGGAAGAGCACTTACTTCTCTGCGAGCGTGCACAGCAGAACGCCACGATGGTGGCCATCAGCACCAGGAATGCCACTCCTGCCCCCACAGCCACGCCTATGATCACCGCCATCGGCACCGACTCTGCAAAGGGAACGAGAGTGCAAATGAAGTGCAGGAGTGTCTGGGCACTGCTTCCCCTGCCCTCTCTAGCTGTGCCAGCTGCCAAAACGCTCACTTGTAGGTGAGGACGATGAATCCTGGTGGAGTTTCACTGGGGCAGTCAGGTGGCTCAGCAGACTTCCTAGGCCTCGTACCCGTAGCCAGGAAGAACCTCCCCACCCAACAAAACACGGTTCATTATGAACTCTGTGTGGACGATGCATAGGGCACACAGATGGAGTTGATGGTAACTTGAGTGTCCTGGGGAGGACAGGGTGTCAGAAAGGACACGCATGAACAGGAATGGTTTGCTTTACTGGTACCTGGATAATTCAGCTATGCTAGCCTAGGGCGAGGACTGATGTGGCAGTGCTTCCTCTGAAACCTATACAGTGCTCCTGCTGGACGGGTCATTGGAGCGGGGTCCGAAACCCGCAGATCCTTGGCTCTAGCCCAACTCTGCCACTGATTCCTCTGTGCAATTGTGAGCGGACCCATTTGTGTCTCTGTGCCTCAGTTTCCCTGTCTGCCATCTGGGGGCTAATGCCTAGCTACAAAAAGTGTTGTGCAGTCTCATGAATGGACTGAGTCCAAAGGGCTTGGGATGAAAAGTGCAGTGGAAAGGCAGTGTTAATATTATTAAGAGGAGAGAAATGGAATCGGAGCTGGCTAAGGAAAAGGTTACAGAGCCAGGCTGGGTAGTATACAGGAGGATTGTACACTTGGTACTGGGCCATGCTGCCTAAGGTAATAGCTCAGCTATGAGGGAAGGTGCTGGAAAAGGTGGCTGTAAAGCATATGTAATTGCATGAACCCAGCAGCCATCCTTCACTGCTTCTGCCTGTTTTACATCCAAATAGTTTCTCTTGCCTTTTCCCACTGCTCATCAAGCCTGTCATCCTTCGCAGGAACCCTTGAGGCATACGTTATAATTCCCATAGAAGTCAGCAGGGGTCATACGGCGGGTGTGGAGGGGAGAGGTCTCCAAGGATGGACAAAATGAAGCCAGATGAGCAGCAAAGGGAGATAAGACGGGTATCTTCATACAGGACCACAATCCCTAGTATGAAGCACTTGGGGGCTGGAGTAACAAGGTGGGGGGCAGGAGAGAACAGCATGTACGTACATGGATAGAAGAGCATGGAGGTCCTGGATGGGAATGTAGGATGAAAGAACTGCCATATAGAGTCAGACCAAAGGTCCACCTAGCCCAGCGTCCTGTCTCCAACAGTGACATACAGCAGATGCTTTGAAAGAAGAGCGTGAGAAACAAGGTAGAAAGAGTCCGCCTTTGCCATACCCTCTCCATCACCAAGCAGTAGGTGACATCCCAGATGGACCCGTCCTGCATGCGTTTGTCTAATCTCTTTTGAGTCCGGTTCTCCTAATGACCTCCACAGCCTTCTCTTCCCATCTTAACTGTACTTTTGTTTGGTTTAAAGCTGATGCCTGCTCATTTCACTAGGTGCAACCTATTTCTGTATTAGGAAACACAGCAAATAACAGTTCTCTATTCACTTTTTCCACATCATTCATTGCTTTATGAACCTCTATCACATTCCCCCCTCAGCCATCTCTTTTCCCAGCTAAAGAGACTTTTCAGTTTGTCTTTGATGGAAGCCGTTTGATCTCCAAGACCATCTTTTATGCCCTTTTTATAACCTTTCTAGTTGTAGTTCCAGATGGGATGACTAAAACTGCACACCACATTCAGGTTGCGGGCACATTTTGGTGCGATAGAAAGGCATAATGTGCTTTCTTTTGTTTTCAGTTCCTTTCTTAATAATTTCTAACATTCTTTTTGGCTTTTTGACGCTGCTACAAAGTGTCCTAGACAAATGCCCAGAGGTATTATATAAAGAAAAATACCAGCAGATCGCACCCCCACCCTTTCTTCCCAGGGCTGCTGTGTTTTGTAAGAGGCTCAATGCTCCGAGGGTGTGTAGGGCGTGCTCTGAGCACGCCTACCCGACCGGGGGATATAGGTGGGGATGTGCCAAGCGTGGAATTCACCAGCAGGTCTAGGGGAGAGGCAGACCTCAACATGCTCAGTGTAGTGAAGACAGGCAATTCGGGACCTGTTCAGTACCAGGACTTGAGGCACCTAGGTACATCCTTACTGAAACACACAGCTGTCTCCAGCTTCTCCAGTAGTTGGGCAGTAGGAGGGATCCCTGCAGATTTCTCACTTGGATTTAGGCAGCTCTGTTTAGCCTAAGTCCCTTTCTTGGAACTGGTCTTAAGTGATTTTCCCACAGCCACACAAGAAGTCTGTGGCAGAGTAGAAGCCAGATCTCCCAGGACTAAACTGCCCACCAGCCGTTGGTCCCTGTCTCTGCTTAGTCTAGGGCAGTGGTGCTCAATGGCATGAGACTGGTCTGTGGGCTAGGCCAGGCCCTGCACTGACTCTCCACCATTGGGATTGGACCCTGTTCTGCTGTCCTCCCCCTGGAAGCCCTGAGTTGGCCACAGTGCCATGGTGAAGCACCTCCTACCTGCTCCACATGGCCCTCCCTCATGTGCTGGGCTTGGGACCTGTGCTGTTTTGCGTATACAATTTAGCATACAGGACTATGGCCATGCCTGAGGCAGTATAGAGCCCAGATCTGTGCAGAGTCCTATGGTTTGGATAATGTGGAGCCAGGTGCTAGATCTTGCCTGTGGGCCACGGTTGAGCACCCCTGGTCTAGGACATGGAGTGCTATGGCCGATAGTCAAGCTAGGAAATCTCCTCCTAGCTGCTGTTCCCTAAGGGTACTCACGGTGACTCTACTGCAGTTCAGGGCAGAGGCCATTACATCTGTTGGCTACATAGGAGCTGATCTGTCTACCAGAAACTGAGCCGGGCTCTATCCTGCCTCGGGCATCATCAGCAAACTTCCCAGCTCCGTGCTGAATGTGGGGTTGTTATTATTGCTGGACACTCAGAGGAACTGAAGAGCTGGCATTTAGGAAAACAAATGTCCCTTTGACTTATAACAACCCATCGGATGTGGAATCAGTACAGGAGAATGAATATATGAAACGCCACAATGTCATTGGGACGGCCCCTTCTCTGAGCCCACCTTGGCCCCTTTGGTGCCTGCTCTACAGCTACTCTCCCCACTCAAGGACCGCACATAATTATCACAGGACAAAGTGAAGATGCTGCATTGAAAATTCCTATTGTCTATGTTTGAAGCAGTTGTATCACAGAGGCTGATGCTGTGCAAGGCGGGGCGGACTGGTTTGGAGAACCCAGCCTGGGACCTGGGTCCAGAAACCATTTTCTTTTGTCATCTACACCCACAGCATTCGGTTCTCCCAGAACTGATTGAAAGTTTAACTACAAGGAAGCCTGGGCTGGGATTCAAGGCAGATGGAGCCTCCCCAAGAACAGGCGGCTGGTCAGAGAAATGCAGACTAATGTAAACCATATAGCTGAACTAGTTCAGATGAACCAGTGATTCTCAACCAGGGGTGCCTTGCGGTACTTTCAAGGGTGCTGTGCAGTGCTGCACAATGTTAGTACTGTTAAGGGCGCAAGCATGACTCGCAAGATAAAACCAGAGTTTTCAAGCAGGGATCCATAGTGTTAAAAACATCCTGGCCTTTGGGGGTTTTTTTGAGTTCTTTGCAACAGAAGAGTTGCTTTACTATTTTTCTATAGTTAAAAAATAAGTGAAAACTAAAAGCAGCCATTTTTGAGAGAGGCCTTGAATCTACTGATAGGTGCCTCGAATCTAAAAAGGGTGAAAACCACTGAGATAAACCATTGCAGTCTACCCTGTGATTTTGGCTCCCGGGCGGCTTACTTTGGTTTAACTAAAGCCTATTCCTAACAGACCTCATCTAAAGCAATAGAAGCTGCTCTGACACCCAAATTAGAATGCCTGATTTGGGTTTGCACTAAATAGAGTTAATTAACTACATCATTCATTGGTTTAAATACACACCGGACCTAACTACTGCCACCTTCTCATGTGGACAAGCACTAAACCACCTGCAAGTAGTGAAGCCCTCTGGTGCCATCACTATGGATCCTGGCAGATGGGTAAGTAAAGGCATGGAGGGATCAGATGTGCTACAATCGTGCTTCTTGCCACACCACTTGTGCATGGCAGGAGGCATGATCGTGGGACTGAGCATCAAATCCCATTGTGGACACTGTTTCCGGAGTCTGTGCATGTGTGTTCCTGGGCACTGAGATTGCGTGGCAGTAGGGGCTACAGAAATGCCCACAGAGAAAAAAAATCTGGTCCCTTGGTAAATGTGATACTCATTCTGTGCCCCAGTTTGATGAGCGACCACCCTTCACAGTAAGAGTGGCCAAAATTTGGAGTGGGCTTCCAAGGGCGGTGGTGCTCTCCCCTACCTTGGGGGTCTTTAGGAGAAGCCTGGATAGGCATCTGGCTGGGGTCATCTCACCCCAGCACACTTTCCTGCCAGGCAGGGGGTCGGACTCGATGATCTGTTGAGGTCCCTTCTGACCCAAACGTATATGAATCTATGAAAATCCTCAAAGATCTCTCATAGTGGTCATGTGAACGTATTTTGCAGGTATCCTCATCTTGATGCACATTCATACAAGTGTTCAGAGCACTGCTGACAGGTGGTTTTGCCTATGAAATCTTAGGATCATAGGAGCACAGGAAAGTAAGGCTGCAACGGACCTCACCAGGTCACTTTAGCCCATCCACCTGCTCAAGGCAGGATCATCCTTTCCTAACCCATCCTGCCCAAGTGTCTGTCCAACAAGCTCTTGAAAATGTCCAGGGTTGGAGATTGCACAACTTCTCTGGGCAGCCTGTTGCAATGCTTGATCACCCTCATATGCTGGAAGTTCTTCCAAATCTACACTCTAAATGTCCTCTGGTGCAGCTTGAGGCCATTGCACCTAATAGTGTACCCTTACAGCCACAGAGAAAAGCCCATCTCCATTCTCCTCATAACTGTGCTTCAGGTATTGAAAGACTGTTGCCAAATCTCCCCTTAGTCTTCTCTAGATGAAATAACCCTAGTTCTTTTAGCCTTTCCACATAAGGCAAGCTTCCCAGGTCTCTAATCACATTTGTCACTCTCCACTGGATTCTTTCTAACCTGTCCACATCCTTCTTAAAGTGTGGGGCTCAAAACTGGACACAGTGCTCTAAGGAAGGCCTCACCAATGGTGAACAGAGTGGAAGAATCACCTCTCTTGATCTGCAAGTAACACTCCCATTAATACAACCCTTTGAATATAAATCTCGGTCAAATGTCATTGAAAAGTGAGTAGAAAGGGGCAATAAGAAAAATCCACATATGCATATTTGCTGTCAGTATTTAAATAGATGTTTGTTAACATCTTCTGCCTACTCTAGGCCTTAGAGTTGTGTTCCAGATCATCACTAAGAGTGGGGAGTGACCAGAAATTAAGATCAGTTAGCAGCATTATCAAATATTTCTGGTAGGGTTCACTGTCTATATCTGAGTTAATGGAATATAAGCATCGCCTCGAATGAGTCGTGATTATGGTCCAAGCTTGGGCCTTTCACCACTGTCCTTGACTGTATGAGCCAAACCAATAAACCTCTGTTAGCTGCTAGCAGTTATAGGCTTGTATCTCTCCTGAAGCAGCCTTTAGAAGGTAACATGCCAGGGCGTTACATATACCTTTTCCAAGCCCACTCCTGAATTTAGTGCACACCTGTCGGTCACTAGTTTTGGAGCGGACTTGATTGCTGGTTACTCTGAAATCCTGGCCCAGAACACTGAGCCAAGTCTTGTGGACATCAAGACACGTAGCTTTGACACCGGGGACTGTAGCTCTCTACCATGAATTGTCTTAGTCAGTTCAGACCCAAGGGGCTACATCCCCAGGCGCAGAGCCACATTGCCAACTGCATTGGCGACAAGTACTTATCTCTAATTTCCCTAATGCTTGTCTAAGATGCCCAGTGTTGCAGCATCTCAGTGTCAGCAAATCTCACTGCCTGGATTTACACTGCCTCATCAGGTGCTCCAGATTGCTCCCAGCAGGGCTGTGAGTGGCACTCTGCCCCCTCAGCGCCTGCTGGTTTTTCCTGGGCCAGTAGCTGCATCCTGCTATAGTCAGGCAAATATCTTTTGTGAGCCTTCCCTCTAGAAATGCCGACTTCGCCCAGGCTCTGCTCCTTTCTTTTGTTTACAGCAAGTCCCTCATCCATCTGTGAAGGCCTCCGCCTTCTCTTCTGCCACTTCTCAAGCACGCTGGGACAGGTCCCATCTGCTCTGTGACAATGGATGCCAGGTTGACCTGCTGGCAGCTGATACAGAGCAAACCCATTAGGAACAGCCGCCTCCAGCTCCTCAAGCACACCAGGCATGCAGCCCTGAACGTTGCTCCAGCCTGGCACTCTGACAACCTGGGCCCAGCAGCAGCTTTGGAGAGTGAGCCAGACTGGGGCCTCCTTGAGAGCTCTTGGAAACTTATCTCGGTTGCAGGTTGGCATTTGCCTCTTGCACAAAGTTTGCAGCAAAGCCTGTCAAATACGACAGACGTGTGTGTTGCATTCTCCTGTGCACACTGTCCCCTTTTCTGCCCCTATGCAGGCTTTGCCGCGCGCTGTGTCCACACAATGAACTGACTGGCCCAGAAGTGGCACCCTCAAGCATTGGCAGTGATCTCAAGTTGGAAGCAATGTAGCCACACCTGTGTGGCTGCAGGGGCAGGTACTTGGTTTGAGGCAGGCATATGGGTGTTGTCACTCCACAGTGCTAATTGGCTCACCCAACTGCAGAGCAAAGGTGGCTGTGCTGCTTCCAGTTGAGGTGGCTGTGCCCTTGCAGCATGCTCGAGTGTGCAATTAATGAAGATGGCAGGTTGACTGGACAGACAGAGCCATGGGTTGAAGAGATGAGCGCCCCTGTAGGTGGATCAATATAATTGTAAGGAAGGAACCACAGTCATCCAGTGGGAATTAGAAGAAAGGTTTGGTCACCCACTTCGGTGAGCAATCTGAATGGGAATGTCTTATGCTAGGCAAAGCTCATGCAGAATGTGCAAATCACTGCACAGAGCAGCCATCATGAAGACTGCGATTGCTTGTTCCTTCAAGAGAAACAAGAAATGTGGTCAGTGGAGAGGTGGGAATGGGCATCATTGCCAATGCCTGCTAGTTCAAAGCATCAAGAGAGCAGGCAGCAAGGTCCAGAGGCAAGTAAGGGTCTGTTGATGGTGGTGTCTTTGTCCAAGATGGGTGATGTGACCAGCAGCTGGAGAAGTACGTGAGGAATGTATTGCGGACAATGACAAGGGCTCACCTGGGATGGCAGACACAGTCGCTTACAATGGGAAAGGCTGGATGAGATGGTTGGGCAGCTGGGTACAGCAATGGTTGGCCCAGCAGTCACTGAGCTGATCAAGGTCTGTGCATTGCAGTTTGACAAGTCAGCAACTCCAGTTCCCCAGGAAGCCTAGTTCAGGCTTTATAGAAGATGCTGTAGCTTGGGGAGATGAAGCATGCAGTTACCAATGCCTGATCCTAGGATGAGGCCAACTTCAGATCCATTCCTGCTTCATCTAAACCTTCTCTCCCAGTCAGGTGAAAAACAGCTAGGGCTGGGAGTGACTTTTCCCTCTGAAAATTCACTGTTCCTTCCTCTGGGGTGGTTTTCTCATGATAAGCCTAGCACTTATCAGAGCTGGTCATCTGTCCCTCCCACTGCATTTTGAAACTAAACCTGTGTCACTTCACTGCTCGGTTTTGCACATTTCATCAGTGGCCAAGTATTATTGCCCCATTTGACAGACGGGGCAACTGAGGCCCTGAGAGGCAGTAGGATTTGGCCAGGTTTGCACAGCAGGTCAGCAGCAGAATTGGGACTAGGATCTAGGGTTCCTGCCTCCCAGCTCACCCCTGTCCACTGCCCCCTGCTGCTGGTTATAGCCTTCTGCACTTTGCCCTGCCCTCCCCTGGCTCTCCTTCAGCGATGGGGAGCTAAAAGGCTGCTTCTGAGTGCTAAAAAATGGTGACAGCTGGGGGCAATTCACATATTCACCTTCAGCTCAGATTCCATACCTGCTTCCATACCAGCTCCTGATTTCATTTCCGTACCTGTTTGAAAACAAACAAGTGTCCACAGCCTTGCCGAGCCCAAGCGCACATGTCAGTATTTCTTTGCTGAGTTTAGATGCAATGGTGCAGAAAAGTCCCCTCAAGCAGGTGTCCTCTGCCACCCTACAGAGGCATCTGTTGGGGCTCCAGTACAGGGGGACAGAGAGATACAGTCCAGGACTGCACTGCAGTTTCCTGCCAGAGCATTACTTTGATGTAGTATAGAGACACCTGATAGGTTCACCTCCATTGTCTAGGAGGGACAGTCACTAGGTCTACTTTCCTATTGGCTCTGCCACTGGAAGTCGCTGCCAGTGGGCCACTGCTAGGAACTAGCTCCAATGCCATACCACCTGCGAGACCCCCAGTGCCATTGTGAGACCCAGCATGGTCACCCACAGCCACTGGGGTCCAGCCCCGCTTCTCTGCTGTGTTATGAGTTGAGGACCCCAGAGCAACAGGCCTGTAGCTCTGCCTACTGGGAATCATTTAATTGGCTCCATCAACCCATCCCCTGGGACCCAATCGCACTGCTGTGTGTTAGCTCTGACTGGCAGAAGACCCAGGAAAAAACCACTGACTGTTTGTATTGGAAGAAGCCCAAGGCTAATTTTTTTTTTACAGAGACATCTCCCTCCCGCGCTGTGATCATCCTGCAGGAAGTGCCGGATCTGCCCCAGGATGTCTTAGGTTGCTGCTTGGCTTCTTTCAGGTGCTGCCATGCCCTTTGCTGGCTGCAATGGGTTCCCTCAGTTGAGCCCTCCCAGCGTGCAGCATGCCATCCAATGGGCACTGTGCTCCAAAGACTAGCTTGGCATGCTTAGGCCGATGCCCTATTTTGTTGGGTGGCACAATAGTGCAGCATAATGAGGTATAATGGCAGTCACTCCAATGCCTCCTGGATAGGATAGCTGCTGTCAGCTTGCATTACACAGATCCAGCCAGAATCACTGACCATGTCACATCAACAGGTCCTGTTGCCTCCGATCCCATCTACTCTGGGGACCTAGTGCTAGGTGCCTAGTTCTATCATCTACTCTGGAGTTCACCACCTCCCCCAGCCTTTGGCAACACCAGTGTTTTGTGCCGTGGAGCAAGGGGTCCTGAGCAGCTCACACATCAGTTAGCTCACAGTGCCCTCCCGCCTCTGCCCCACGTGAGTGGGCTCAGCCTTGCTGGGTGCTTAGTCAACTCCCGTTGTTGTCAATGATAATAGAGGTAATTTCCAGGATTGAACCCAGTGCGAGCCACACAAGATCCCATTGATATCAGGCAGCCTTGGCTCTGTAGAGCATTTCCCATCTACCTATTCCTTTCCCAGGTGCCCTGGGCCCTCAGGGACTGAGCCCAAAGCTAGGACATTTGGCATTGAGGGATACCTCATCATCCTTCCCAAGCATCCCCATTGCCCTTCTAATTGGGAGTGTCTACACGAGACACAA
>JAGPOW010001661.1:10378232-10407321 GCA_030014935.1 Caiman crocodilus | reverse complement strand
ACACACACACACACACACACACACACACACACACACACACACACACACACACACACACACACACACACACACAGAGCTACTTGTATGCACATGGGCATGCCTATACATGTGTATGCATGCAAGAAGCCCTGCAAATGCACTAAGGCAGATGCTTCATGCATGCACACATATATACTTGCATGCATACTTATGTTGAGATCTGTGTGTACACATACAAATATCCACATTTGCACACTGGTATTGATGCAATTCATGCAAACACACTCTGACTCTTAAGTAGTCACATTTGTAGCCATCGCCCACTCAAATACATCCCCTATTTACTCTTAGACATGCTCTCTCTCCTTCCCCTAGCACACACAGGACTCCCGTTTAAACAGAACTCCTCACTCCCATTGCCTGCTTTTGCGTAAAGGTAGCTGCATATTGTAAAGCAAGGGGCGAGCTTCTTTTCTTGGCAAACATGCTTAGATTGTGAGAACACACACAGGCTGAATCTTAACACGTGAGCTTCTGGGCAGGACCCCGGTGGGCAGGACTGAGACAGATTCGGCAGAGCGTGCACACTGTGTGCCCCAGAGGCTGGTGGGGGGCATGGCGAACTCCCGCAGGCGGTGGTGGCCCTGTTGGTGGCGGGAGCATGGCGGAGGCAGTGGGAAGCTGCTGCAAGCAGCCGCAGTGCTGTTGTTGGTAGGGGGAAGGTGGCGAGCTCCAACCAGTGTTCAGTGACCACCCAGCAGCAATCGCAGACCGCCCACAGACACCACCGGTGGTGAGGGAGGAGGGGTGGTGAGTGATGACTACCCTCAGGCACCACCAATGCCTTTTCATCAGGGGTGCACCACCGCACTCAGGGTAATTGGGACAACGTTTCTATCACACAATCTCACACAGCTGCTTGAGATTTCCAGGAGCTTTTCATTTTGTAGAGAGACCCATGTTTGGGGCAGTGACCTATGATATGGGAAACCCAGGGTCAAGTCCCCTCTCTTCAAGAGGTGTTAAGCCTGCCTTTTGTATCTCACAAGCAAGAGTAGCTTCACAGTTGTGGCAATAAACTGGCATAGGGTAAATCCAGTGTCAGATCCCTGATCTCCTACTGTTTCACATTCCCAGCAAGTGTACTAACCCCAGGGCTAAAAACCAGTCTCTCTGGATGAACACAAATGTAATTAGTTGTATAAAGTGAACAGCTGCAACAGGAGAGACTGAGAGAGACTGTGCCAGAGCTGCTACAGGTTGGACATTGCCCAAAGTACTCTACAGCCCTCCTCTTGACACTTACCCATGGAGCAATCAAGAGAGGGAGATGTATGGGGCCAGAATGAAACCAGCAAGCATGAAGACTTGTGGCTCAGTGGGATGCAGGCTGCCAAGGGAAGGGGGCCCTAACTTCCAGCCTGGACCCTTGCTCATAATGAGGCGAGAACATTTCTAGGGTTATTTACCTATTTTATCCAGTGACTATTCAATGCAAAGAACAGTGGGCCAACCTCAAGAAAAAGGCTGGAGAGAGCACTGGGAAGTGTCTAGCCTGTGGCCTGGTGGTTAGAGCACATTGCTGGGAAGCAAGAAAAGCAGATTCAAACCTCTTCTAAGTTTGAGAGACCTAGAACTTTGACTTCTTATTTCCTGGGCAATTTCCCTAGTCACTAGGCTACTGAGCTAAAAGATGGGTGGGCCCTCACCTCCTCCATTTCACTTCCCACGGTGATTTTATTTAGCTATAGTGAGAAACCATTCCAAACTGTAAGGCTAGGATCAACCATTACACATAAACTGGTTTAAGTGATCAGAAACTGGTTTAAACTTGCAACAGAACAGCTGTTCAGTGCATATAAACCGGTTTAAAAGTGGCTGAAACTGGTTTCAGTTAAACCTGGTTGAATGTAGTATCAAACTTAATTGATTTGGGTCAAACTGTTTATGCAATGTCTATCCCAGGCCCTTCCTGTTTTAAACTAAATCAGAGTCCCCCAGCATCCTGGCATGCTCTCTGAGCTGGGTGGGGCTCTCTGCTCCACAGCAGGGCTGGCCCCTCCTCTCTGCTCCTTGGCTGCAGCTCCACTGAGCCTGCAGGTACAGGGTGTCTGCCTGGCTTCCTTCTGCTCCTCCCCTCCCTTCACCATTCCCTGCTAAGCAGGGATCCCCATCTCCTCTGCCTTGCACAGACACCTCTCAGCATTAGCTAGCATACCACATGCTGTCTATGGTCTGTGCTGTGCCAGACAGGACAAAGACAGATAGGCCTGTGCTGCTTAGGGCTCTTTGGAGCTAATCAACAGGTAGCTGGCAATGTCTCTCCATTCCTTCTTTGGAACAAGTTGTTTAAGAAGAGCTTGAACTAATGAGACAGCCTTTTGTTTTAATGATGGGGTGATAAATACTCCCTGCTGTGTAATTAAATACTGTATAACTCTCAGCTGGCTCCCTCACTGACCAAGGAAGTGGTGGGACTCCTCCCTAATCAGAGCATCCTGCCAGGGCCTGTCCCCCTCCTCCCACCCTGCTCCCTCAGTTCAGCACAGTAAGGGAAGGGAGGGCTGCTCTTGCACCCCCAGCTTCTAGCCTGTGCCACCGCAGGCATGTGCCAGCACTTCCTGAGTCCAGAGGGGATGTCTGCGCAGTTACAAACTGATTCAACCTAGCCAGGTCAGACTAACTCACAAAGATTGAATCAATTCAGGCTCAGGCTTTTTGAATGTCTGTCCTTAGCCCAAGTGTCCAAAACTGCAAAGAGACGGCTATGGCTGCATACCAGACATTTAGCATGTGAAGGATAACTAGGCTCTGGCCCCAAGCCACTAGGCTGTCCAATCAAAACAACTTGCTAACTGACTATTCATAAGAAATGGCTTGCAAGCAAAACCAGTTCACAGGCATTACTTGATGAATAATTTTAAATAAAGCATGTGCTGGATAAAGTCATGATGTGATATGTTTGTTTCTAATTACAAAAGAGGTGAGAGTCATGGAATATGTCATTGGCTATGAATGGATCAGGTGAGACAATGAATAGCAACATTTTGCAAAATGTTATTGACAACTTCTGCTCAGGTGCAATTGCTGAGTCTTCTCCCAGCTATTTTCTCTCCCCTGAAGACTTGGCTATGGGGTCTCATTGGTGTGTTTGCTTTGTCATGCTCATTTTCACTTGTATGTTTTCATACATATACACTTTCACCTACTACTTATAAGTCTGCATAGGACAGTCTTTTGTGTGTGCTGGACTGGGCTTCTGGAGATCTGGGCTTTATTTGCTGTGGGCTTTGAGCCTTAGGACTTTTAAACAATGACTAGTGAGTTTGGATCCCTCAGCATTTGGGTACTGGGCTTGAAGTACCTGCAAGGGGCCTGTTTTTCAGGAATATGATGGACACTCAAACTGTGATAATCACTCAGTCCCCTTGAAATTGTAGGGACTGGGCATGCAAACATCACTGGTTAGTCCTGAAAGTGCTGGCCTTAATCTCTCCAGG
The DNA here is from genome assembly GCA_030014935.1 of Caiman crocodilus. Taxonomy (NCBI): domain Eukaryota; kingdom Metazoa; phylum Chordata; order Crocodylia; family Alligatoridae; genus Caiman; species Caiman crocodilus. The sequence goes on along the minus strand of JAGPOW010001661.1, from coordinate 10,403,842 downwards.
TTTCAGGGCACTTCTACGTGTGCTCCAGGGGTGGCGGATGGGAGGGGGTGGCACTTTAATTAGAGTGGCTCTCGGAGCCACTCTAATTAAGTGCCATTGCATCTCCTATATCAGTGTCTCTACACTTAAAAATGGTGGCGGGGTGCTTCTACTAAAGCTTGTTCAAGGACCTTTAGTTCAAGTGCCCCTGCCACCATTTTTAAGCACGACATGAGACGCAGGGGGCTGCTGGAGCATGGCAATTGCTACGCTCCAGGAGACTCAATTAATTGAAGTGCTGGAATTTCAGCATGTCGGAGCAGCCTCGGCACTCCTATATAGGTGCCTTAGTTTCCCCGTTAGTCAAGTAAAGGTTATGATAGTGTCTTATCCTACAGGGGAGATCTGAGGGTAAATTTGTCACAGGGTGTGAGGTGCTCATACACTGTAGTGTTGGGAACCCTAGATGTCTTCTTAAGGCGTATGCTTGACCTGGTTGCAACAGGATGGATTGTGTTGCCTCTTTCTCAGAGTCGGTGGAATCCAAGACGGAGGCAGTGGAGGGGGAAGGAAGTTTTTCCTTCTAAATTGAACAGTTTTGTCAAAGTAGAATAGCCATCTCTAACCCTAGAAAGGGTTTGCTGATATCACTATAGCAGCAAAGCCTCCTGCTATGGATGTAGCTTATCACAGCAAAAGACCTCTGTGGCTTGTACAGCTTATATCACCTCCCCAAGGAAAATAAACCATACAGGCAGAAAGAAGGCACTCAGTCCCCAAAGGCTTGCAGAGGCCCAGGTAAAATTAGGAAATGCATAAGGAGATGCATTGATGTTATCAGAGGGTTTACTTAATCCGTGCAACATTCATTCATCTTTTATTCCCTCCACCTCTCTTTTTTCCTCTTGTGTATTCAAAATGATATTTGATTGCTTTACCGTTTAAGTATCCCAGTCAAGCCTTAGATCTTGAGCATGCTCCACTTCCATATTCTAGCAACAGCTTTAATCACTTTTTGCTCCCTGAGGAGAATTAGGAGCATAGGAAGAAATGCAGGTAGGACAAAGACTTGTGGATTCCCTACAGAAGTCTACAATCTGCTCAACTTATTTCCCTTATAAATGTATTATTAGATTGGCTGCGTGTGACTGTAGGTGATTGTAAGTGCAATTTCAGTGCTGGTGAAAGGCATGCATTTTAACATAAAACTTATTTCTAGATCTCCCACCTGATTTTCCTGCCACACGAGGTTGTTCTGTCCCTGGGCAGAGAGAGCCCTTTTGGCCAAGTGTAGGACCTCTCACAATTGCAACCCCCCCCAGGGCCTCCTGGGGTAAGGTCTCTTTACACCTGGTCCTCCATTCTGTAATTTTCTAGTCTGTGAGCATGTCTATACAAAATGCTAACTGTGCGGTAGCCTAATTCTCCTGTGCAGTAGTGTGCAGAGCAGAAACCATGCTAATACCGTACTGTCCAGTAGTATCAGGCTACTGTGCAGTCAGCGCCACTAAAAAGTCGTGCACCAGTGCTACTCCACTGTAGCACCAGTTAGTACGCATTGATGTAACACTGGTTATACAAGTACTTAATGCACAGCACATTAATGAATGTGTAGACGTGCCCTGTTTTATTCATCTTGATAACTTACCTGGGTTAGTTTTTGTATCCTGCTCTTTTAGGAGCTACATCCACCTCCCCCAGCATAACCCTTCCACTTGCTTAATGCTGAGACCCTTCCCTTACATCCCTCTAAAGGGTGGGACCTCAGCCTGTTCTCATTCTTCTCAAAGGGGCCTTCCCCTTCTTACTCATAATGGGAACTGAAGCGATGTATTAGATGTTGAAAGGCTTTTGAACTGGATGCATTTATTATTATGCTTGGTTTATACCCACTTATAGTTTCAAGGATGGGGAGCAAGATGTGAGGGTTTAAGTGTACTATCTTTGAGATGCAATGCAGGCACTTTGCCCGCAGCTTTGTATAGTCTCCTGGTAAGGTAAGGGAAATTGAGGGAAATTCTTCTAATGCCAAGAGCCTATGTACTACAGCAATCCTAGGTCTCAGTACAGCGAGGAATCTAACCCACTTAGAAAATCACTTCCCAGCCTTCCCTCCAAGGCAGCGGGGACAGCTGCGGCCTCGGCTGCCATGCGTGGAATGGTCAGTGTCCTCACCCACTAGTGCAGGGGTTTTCAACCTTTTTGGGTCAGTGTACCCCGGCAGCCAGTTGGGAAGGCACGAATCCCCCTGCAGCCAGAGGAGCAGTGGAGGAGGGGAAGAGAGATCGCCCACGGCTGATTGGTGACCGTGCTGGCAGTGCAGTGGTGGTGGAAGTGCCAGCAGTGGTGCCCGCTGCCGAGTACCGCCTGTGGGCATCCCAAGCATCCCAGGGGAACACATACCCCCATTCGAAAACTCCTGCACTAGTGCTGCAGTCACCAGTCTTGTCCATCTGGCTTCCCCTATCAGGGCTAAATTCATACACACACACTCAAAACCACTCCAAGCATATACAAAGCAAAAGAAAACCACTAACAACCACCACCACAAAATGTAAGTGGAAGGGGAACATTAGCTTCTAAGAGATGTCAGGTTGGTTTGCAGAGAGACTTATCTTCCTAGGTATTTTAGGGCTTTCTCTAGCTCTCCCTGCCCAACTATGCCAACAGACTCTGAAGTGCTCCCCCTGCACAGTCACCAACTCCAGCTGAAGTCCTGGAGAAAGAGTGCTCAACACTTCTGCAAAATCAGCTCCCAGGTGCCTTCATTTGGGATGCAAATATTGGAAGCACCCCAAGTCTGTGGCCATTTTGGGTACAGTGATGTAAACGGTGTGCCTGCTGGAGTGCAAAGAGAGGAACTGGATGAGGAGGGTCAAGATGAGGCCCCATGGTTTCCAGAATACAAGGGACAAGCGTGTGATGTCCAGCCCTGGCAAGCTTAATAAAGAGCTGTTTCTGACGACTCTGCCTACCTGCCTATCCGAAACAGCCCACGCCAACCAACACGACCCAGAACCAAAACCAGATTTTTTGGCTGGGACTTAACTACAAGACCTGGCTTCTTTTATATCAACTTCTGTACATTAGGTACAAATTGTAGGTACTGTGCAAGACTGGGCAACACGAAAGAAGGTTTTATGTAAGGAAAATAGCTTTATAATAATAAAAGCATCATTTTCCCCAAGGAAAGTGGATTTTAAATGGCACAAATACCAGTGGCTTTGGTGCTGCTATTGCTTTAGGAGTTTAGAGTCTAAGGTTTATGATCGTGATAACAGCATATGACTAAAGACTATTTTGTGAAATGAACATGCTCAGAAATAACAGTATGAAGTTGCAGTCTTTTTGCATTCAGGGCTGGAGTTTGAGTCTCCAACCGGAGGTGGCAGCTCATGAAGGCTGCCAATCTCCCAACTTGGCATTCAGCATTAAGTGTTAGACAGCCCACAGGCAGTAAAAGGCTTTAAACAGTGTTGCTATGGATATAAATGGCGGCGCTATCGGTTGTGGTTATTTTTAGCACCGCAGTGCCAATTTATTTGTGCAGCCCCGGAGGCTCACACAAAAGAGAAGCAGATTGCTGACTTTGGAGCCTTTGAGGAATCAAAGGAAGGTCCGAACTTCCCCGGGGCATCTGAGTCGATATCAGCCTTTCCTTTGAGGTCTTTGAAGCATTATAAACTTTGTGGCGGGGGCAGGATACGGTTTCATTTAACTCCTTGTTTTCGACATAAAACAAGTCTAGATAATGGGCAAATAAATAGGAGTTCCCGTTCTAAAGGGCGGAACGGGTCCTTGATATGCAAAACAAGGAACTCATGAAACACCAGATTTATTTCAGACAAGGTTCTTTGGGTAAACTTGACATATTTTATTATGTCAACTAATAGTTGGTTTAATAAAAGATATCGGATTTACCCAAAGGACCTCATCTGCCTATGTCCTTAGACCAACACGGCTACAACCTGCAACCCCGAAACAGGCTTATTTCAATGTCATAAGACAGGTGCAGGTCCTGAGTAGACAAACATTTTAGTACTTCTTTTCTATTTTTTCCTTTGGCATCCTTTCACCTATGGGATACGGCAGATATTGCAGCCTGTGACGTAGATGGTTTGCAATGTCTCATGTGACTGACTGGTCCAAAACGAGACATGCACGTTCTGCGGCAGTGGTTACAAATGTATAAGTCATGGTTGGGTGTTTTGGGAGCTGCTTGCTTCCTACAGGCTCTTTTCAAGCTGTTGGAGCCAATTTCTGTTGTGGGCAAGTACATCTACAGGCCCTGTTGCCTTAGTACCTGAGTACTTCACAAGCTGCAATTTAGCCTCACAACACCCCAGTGTGATAGGAAGTGCTGTTGCCCCTACTAGACACCCAGGGATCTGAAGCATAGGGAAAATAAAGGGCTGATTCTACAATCATTGAAGTTGAAGACAAAACTCTTTTGGCTTGCTTAATTCATGAACATGGTATAAGTGAGGATGGCAAGGTAATGCAAAAAACGGAGAAAGAAACAGAAGCCAAGTCTTTCTAATCGGTTAGCCACTGAGCCATCCTACAGCTGCTCCTCGGTGGAACAACACCATCGATAGTTATGTATCTCAGGTAGCAGAAGTCACCAATTTGGGTGCTACCCCCAAGGAACGTCAGTGGAAACTGGGGCAGAGCAGCAAAGTAATTTGTTTAAAGCCACCCAGCGAGTGATCCTGGGAATGCCTGCCTCTCACCCCTAATGCTGGGTTTCCCACACTGTCACAATGGTCTTGTCCAAAAAGGGCCTTGAACCCAGGACCCTGAGGTTAAAAAAGCACAGGTGCGTTGCAAAACCACATGATCCTCTAGCAAGATTTTCGACTGACTTTCCATTGTCAATCACTGTCTGCGAGGCTAACAGTGTCTCTTCTGTCTCTGCGAGTCTCTAAGGCCTGGAAAATGATGATAATACCTAGCTCTTATCTGGCGCTTTTCATCAGTACATCACAAATAACTTTAGCAAAGAGGGCAGCATCATTATTCTCATTCAACAAATGAGGAAGCAACGGGACAGAATGGGGATGTGATTTGGCCCAGGTGACCCAGCAGGCCAGCAGCAGAGCCAGGGGAGGAGACCTCAGAACCATGGGTACTATGATCTCTTGATCCCACGCTGTGCCCAGGATATTACAGCCCCCAGTGCTGCCACTGCCTGTTGTGGAGAAGGCAGTCGTGTTTTCCAGGAGCTCAGCCCACTACAGCCTGCTGGTAAACCACGAGGTGATATTCTGATTCTAGCTTTCTGAAGGAGAAGGAGCACTACAGGCTCCCGCTCACTTCTCAGGGCAATCACAGAACCACTCAGTAGTGTAATTGTCTGGGGAATGGAAAGAAGAAGAAAACCAGGATCCTATGATGAAGGGATGCTTGACAAGATCACCACCTGCTCACTCCAGCTGCAGAGAGGCTCTCACCATAGCTCCCCTTCTAGCTAATCAGTCATTTTTCCTTATTATTACAAGGGCCTGCTCCCTGATAAAACGGCCCTGCAGGTTGCTTCACAGGACAGGAGAGTTGCTCTGCTAGGGGCTGGCAGCAGGCAGAGCAGATCGGGAGAGGATTTACAGCATGCACTTTATCCTTGCACAGACGGGCTTGGTCAGTCTGAACCCGTCTGTGCTTTGGTTTCCCCAGATATGTCTGCCTGCAACTTCACATGCTGAGAAATAATAGTTTGCATTTCCCAAATAGCCTTTAGTCATATGCTACGAGTTTAAAGCTAGCTCAGGAATCTCTAGATGAGATGACAGTAGCTTCTGCATGTTAGCCCATAGGTTTATACAAGAATATGGCTGGAAGGGACCTCATGAGGTTATCTAGTCTAGCCCCTTAGATCATGCCTAGTTCAACCATCCCAGGCAAGCATTCATTTAACCTGCTCTTGAGAATATCCAGGGGTGGGATTCTAAGTATGCTGCAAAACTGGGGGAAGCTAAAACAAAGATATTATGTAAAGAAAAATGACTCAATAAAAGGAGCATGTTCCCCAAGGAGCATGAATGTTAAATGGTGCAAGCACCAGTGGTCTTGGATATCATTATTGCTTTAGGAGTTCAGAGTCCAAAGCTGCAGTGTAGATGCATCCTCTGGGTTTTAACTCAAGTTAGCAGCTGCAGTTCATCCAAGCTCTATCGGCTTGAACTGCTAACATGATTAAATATAACACTTGCCATGTCACTGATACTGTAAGCCAAGTTAGCTAATTCAAGCTAAAGTTAGAAACTTACCTTTTTATGGTGTGGACACCTTTCCTGGATAGAGCTATGCCCCTCATTCCTGGCTTTTATTATTCTCTGCCCTAACGCTTCCAAGTGTACAATATTATTATTACGTATTTTTAGTGCTACTGTGATGCCTTGCTGCTCCATTCACAGACCAGATCCCTGCTGTGTTTGGTGCTGTAGAAACGCAGAACAAAATGATGGCCCCTGCTCAAGGGAACGAAAGTTTTCCCTTTGTTTCAGGGTTTACCTTGACTAGGATTAAAAGTGACACATCAGCCCTTGGTCACCAACCCATTCTAGCTCTGTAGGGTAGGAAAGACAGTGTAACTCCAGCACAAGCACACTGACATAACTGAAGGTAAGTGGAGCTATGAGGGGATTTTGACATGTTTAAAATTAAGCACGTGATCGAGGTATTTCGTGAACAGCAGTGTAGGAGTCATCAGGTTTCAGAAAAGACAATTAAGCCTCCTAACCTCCTGCCTGGTAGGCGGGCTATCTGCATTTTAGATGGGGCAACCAAAGCACAGACAGGTTCAGTGACTTACCACAGGTCACCCAGGAAGCCAGAATTGGACCCCATCCATAACAAGATCATTTCATGTCACCCCTCTGTTTTCCTAGTTTCTTTTTATACGTGAGGGCCAGGGACCATTGGTAACCTACTCCATATCTGCGCGAGCAAGCAAAAAACCCCCCAAAATCCTAGGAAGGAAAACCAGAAAAGTGCCTCGTGATGGTGGCATGTCCACGATGGCATTTTGCTGTGGCTGTTATTGGCCAACCCTGAGAAACACCAAGACTAGTGGAAAGCTGAAAGAGCTTCACGCGGGACGCTCAGGAGGCCTTTGCCCACGTAGACCAGACTCTGGCTGCTGCTGATCTATAACACCGCCACACGTTCCTAGAATCCTTCGCGCTTCCAAGCACCCAACCCTGCCAAAAGCCACTAATCTGCCTAATCCTCCCTCTACTCGCAGAAGCTTTGAATCCTATCTGCCGAACTTCAGACTTTTGGCCTGAGATTCTGGCTTCCAAACCTGACAGGCTGCTCACCACACTGTGGTCAGAGGCACAGGCGACTAACAGGGGGTGCACAGGAATGCATGTGTCCCCCCCGAAGGGGCTGGTGTCCCCCCGACGGCCAATATTAATGCTGTCGGCAGGGCTGGGACACCCCTGACAGGGCCACCGCCATTGGTGGCTTCTGCGGGTGCCCCCCCAGACTCGGGAGGCACCAGTCACTCATGGTCAGAGGACTAGCGAGAAGGAGAAGGGAGAGCTGGGTACTACAGAGGGACAAAGTCCATAACTGCCAGCAGTCACCGGAAGTCAGACAAGACAATTTCAATGAAATGAACCAGACAACAGAAAAATGGCAGATGTGGGTGAACAAGACAATAACGTGAAAATTGCCTCCCCTTCCTTAATTAAAAAGAGATGTCAACTTCTCTCCTAAAATAAGAGCTCCAGAGAGCTCAGCAGATAGACAGACAGATAAGATCTGGTCACAGACCTAAGATCCAGATTATCGGTAAGTCCAGTGCTCATGGGTTGTGGGGCTGAGGATTCTTTTTGGGATTTGGGTCTTTCCATCATGATGCTCACTGTGGCATTGGGACACTATATAAAGGCTGCAGGCACTTGCAGCCTTCAGAGTCAGGTTCTGTGGACCACCTTTTGGGGCATTTAGATGAGACATTTTCTTTCAGCCCTTCCTTTCCCTATGCTATATAACAGCCATATAGCTCAAATAGCATCTGCTGCTTATTCTGTCAAGCCCATTCATTACTGAAGACCCGATCACAAAGAGGTTATACAGAGCGGACTTGCCATGAATTGTGTATATTTGTGCCACAGCACATGTTAGGGAACTGAGTCCCTGGAGGTCTGCTGGAGATGAATTGTTCTTAAATGGCACAAACTTTATTTGCTCCCTTGTCAGATCCGCAGTGTAAATCAAAGCTGACCAAAGATCCAAGAGACTTTGGGGAAGCATTTCCCAACTCACTATCAGCAAACGCTGCTTTGGCACAGTATGCACTTGTCTGAATTCAGTGGTGGAGGCTGCCGGGTGGGAGGACTGGAGCAGACTCCTTGGTTTTTTCCCCCCTCTAAATTTATTGCTTTGTTTTCTGCAAACCATTAATTATAATTCAAATCCAGCAGCTGGTAGGGAAGAAGCATGCAAGAGTCCTGTGCTGAGCTGAAGTCAAAGGAGTGGTTGGTTTTCAGTGGCCCTGCTTTGTTGCCCTTGGCTTCCCTTTTTAGCATTATTGGCATTTAAAATGAAATTGTACTGCTGCCTGGGCTGCTTTCCCACTTTCCCACTTGCTTTCATCTCCTCATGATAGTGAATTGAGCCGGAAGCATGCCATTTTGTCACAGGTGAGAAACGATACAAAATGCATGTTCTATTTTATACTGTTCCCAGCTTGGCACTCGGCTTCCATACAGTATGGTCTGGCATACGACACTAGACCGGGAGTCAGGAGACCTGGATTGTTACCAAACTGCACTATGACTGTGATCAAAGCATCTCTCCTCTATGTGTCCCTGTTTCCTCATCTACATAAAAAGATGCTGTTTCCTTTGGAAGCTGGCTCCCCGCAGACAGTGAAGAGTGGGAGATGTGTGGGACTAGGGAAAAGCAAGTAAGCTTGAGGCTGTGTGGCTTGCTGAGATCACTGCTGCTCTGAAAAGGGACGGGTCCTGGATACTAGCCTGGATCTTTGCTTCCTAATGGAGTGGAAGTTTCCTTATTCTTCTTTAGCCAACAGATATTAAATGCAAAGTGCAGAGGCTCAGGTCTAAGAGGAGGGCTAGTGAGGAGCCTGGCTAATGCCTAATTTGTGGCTTGTTGGTTGTCCTACTGTGCTGGGATGTTATAGAGAAGTGGGTTCAAACTGTGCAGCTGGGTTACTGCTACTTGGGCATGTGAAGTGAAATGGGATCCTGCCCTAAGCTTGTGGCTTAGACAAGGCTTTGGTTTTTCACCTGTACAATGGGGATAATAGCACTGCTCTCCCTCATCATGGAGTTTTGAATATCAGCACATTAAAGAATAATCATCTACATACCATCATGATGGAGACCACATGCATGGCCCAGATAGGATAAAAATGACCCTCTACCTAAAATCTCTCCCGTGATCAATTAACCATGGTATTTTTGCAGTTATGTAGAGACTTTTACTCCAGGATCTTTTAATTTTACAAATTACTTCAGTCCATGACGTGATCATCAGTATTGATGACACGGGATGTGGGGCCTTCTGCTTCCAGGTAACTGGCTGAAACCAAGTCTTCGTTGGTAGTGACAGAAAACTATTAACAATGCATGGCTGGCTGGTGGCCTTTGTGAAAGGACTGCCAACTTCTCAGCCTAGATTCTCCAGGCCAGCTGGCCCTGTCACCCAGTTAGCACCACTGCTGGCAGGCTTAGGCAGGCCCTGGGGTCTGAGTCCTGTTCATTTGTTGGTGGGAAGGTGCACTGGCAGGAGAAGGGCAATGAAGCACTGCCTGAATTTTGGTTCCCCAGGCGCTTTCTATTCAAAGGGTAAATAGAGGCTGGGATGTTCAAAGGTGTCCAAATCCCACTGGATTTCAGGTCACCAAATGGCAAGTTGGCACCTTATTCAACACTGAATTCCCAAAAAAGTGCTTGCCACATTCATAATGTTTGACTGAGCTCAATTGCTCTGGGCTAGCAAACAGATTGGAAACAGAACCACAATGGGCATGGGATGCAGCAGAGGCAGGCAATTATTCTGGGCAGAGAGCCGCTTAACGAGGTTTGCTGAGGTTTCAAGGGCCGTATGGGTAGCCCTGCCCTTTGACGGTTTCCCCACCTCCTGGTTGACATCTCGGGACTGGAAGTCCTGCCTCTAACCCCCTGACATTTGCCACCAGAAGTGCCCCCCATTGCCCCCCCAGAAATACTCCTTTTAGGAGTGGGGTTTGCCATCATAGAACCAGAAAAAAACCCCAAATCATACACTAAAAGCTAAAAACCTACAACATACTTACATTTATTAGGAAAAATATTTTTTCTGTGTTTTGTTTTTGCATACAATGTATAGATATGATTGCATAATAAGTCATAAATAAATTCTTAGTCTTGTATATTGGGGGTGGTGCTTGGGGGTTGCATGGCATGGGAGAGGAGCCCCATGCACTGGAGCCGGCTGCCTTCAGCATGTGGGGCTTCCCTCCCGTGCTGCACAAGTGTGCGGGCTGCCCGTACACGGTGGGGAGCACTGGTGATAGAGAAGGCCCCATGGCAGCTGTGCTTGCCGCCATGTGCAGTGCTGGCTGGAGCCGTGCCCCACTGGGCACCAGCGCCTGCGCCAGGCACAAGTACCCTGAGCACCCCTTCCTACTGCTGCTGCTGCCTGCCAGCGTTATGTGCCAGGGGGGTAGTGTGAGGGGGTCACCCCCCACTTTCCCTCTGCCTGGAAGCTGTGTGCTGGCCAGGACGGGTCCTACCACCCACAAGGCAAGACACAATAGGGTGTGTTGGAGGGAATACATATGTGGGTGCCTTGCTCCCACCGTCGTGGGCAGAAGGGCTGGGTGGGGTACAGTTGGTGGGCAGCGTGGGCTGGATGAAAGTGCCCGACAGGCTGGATTCGGCCTATGGGCTGTATGTTGCCTGCCTTGGGAGACAATCTCTGCACTTAAAATGCCCCTGTTTAATTCTGGCAGCCATTAATATATCGGGCAGCTAGGGCTGGCCATCTGAAATTCCCATACACACCAACGACAAAGTTATCGTTTATATCGTGCTAAGGATGCTGGCACTTTCGGCAGACTCAGCCAGTCTAATCTCATTATGGAGCAACACATTAAATAGCGGTTTGAGTAGTCACCGTAATTGGTCCTTAACAAGGTGTGAACAACTGATTGATTGAGTCTGTCAGGGCATTTACCACTGAGTTTAACTACTGAGAAGTGCTGGCATGGAGAAATACAGCCCAAATCAGGAGCAAGCTGCTTAAATAAAGATGATTAAGCTATGTACATGTTTGAGATGGGCTACATGGTTTTATCACCTGCTACTTAAAGTGGGCAGGTTGCATTAACCCAGCCTGCCTGTTATATGTAGTGAAGACTGAATTCATTATTCTGTTGTACTGGCTGATGTGAGCTGCAGTTCTGGGGGCAGCTACCAACCCGAGAAGCACAAGGAAGGTGACGGTTCCATGAAGGACATGAATCAAAGTAGTTCAAACATCAGTAAAAAAGTTCATTTGGATCTCAGAGTGGGTCCATGGTGGGTTTTATTTCACTTGGGATGTGTTGACCCATCTATAATCAGGAACTTGATAATGTTGTGAATCTATTTGTCCCTTAGAGGAACAACAACCAGTGCAGTGTCCAAAGGAGGTGAGGTGGCTGCAAAAGATCTAGATAGGAACCACTTAAGTCCATCTGAGGATAGGAATTGCCTCCAGAATAATTATCTGCTGGTAAATAGATAAACCAGCACTTCTCCATCATAAGCAATCTGTACAACAGAGCCAAAGCAATGAAACTATTTCACCATACCCGGACAGAAAAACTAAAGAGAAATATGAGGTACCGTTGACAGTCAGAGTCACCTCCCGTTCTCCTGCGCCCACCCGTGGAACCACTGCTCGGCAGACATACTTCCCAGCATCCTCCTGACGGACAGACTTCAGTGTCAACGTGTTCTCATTGCTCAGGACCTGGAAGAGAGGATAGGTGTGCTTTAGAAAGGGCAACAGAAGGTGATCCAGCATGTGCGTGCGTTTTGAAAAGCCAGAAGGACACTTCTAACTCAGTGCTCAGGACTCACTGGGAGGCTGAAAGCCTTGAGATAAAGTCAAGTCCACAAGAAAACAGCTTACATTCTTCTAGTGACTAGACCTTGTATAGAGGTCCTTGAATCTCTCTTACTGGCTCCCAGCACAGCTGGGCAGTTGTCGTTTGCTCATTCATTCATTCATTCATTCATAGAATGACTCTAATGAACATGCTGTTTTTTAAAATTATGCAAGCTCAACATCTTCTCTGCCTCACAGAAATGATAAATGAGGTCTCTTACCTAAAAAGGAAACACAAAGAGAGAGAGAGATTTTTGGGGAACATATATTTTCATTGTTCATGTTTTGCAAATATTTCCTTTTGATCACATTTTGCAAATATTGTGTTGGCAATTCCTGCCGCTTAGTTTAAAATGGAATCTTTCAAAATCTTAACAAAATGTGAAACATTTCAACCAGTTCTAGCAACTAGCAAACCTAGAAACATCTTCAAAGACCAACAAAGCCCAGTGCCCAATCCAGCTGACACTGAAAGGCTTTGTGAGTAGTCAGCCACTCACAGTACACGATCCCTACAAAATACGAATTCACGAAGGAATGGAAAGGTTTGTAGTGTTGCTCAGAAAAGTGTTACCCATACGTTTCGGTGAGCGTGAAGCTGGCCGGTCCTTAGATGTGAATGGCCATCCTCCCGTTCCACGGAGAATAGCTCTGGACAACATTTTTTCAGATGCATATTTTATTTGCTGGAATTTTGGACCAACTGGCACTGTTCATGAATTTAGTGAGTCAATTTAGGTGAAAAAAATGGGAGAAAACGTTGAAAAAAAGTCCAAGTCAAAACATGTTTTTTTAGGCCATTTCAGAATAAAAATAAAGCAAATGAATAAAAAGCTTATTTCATTTAGAAATTCCACTTGAGAAAAAGAAGATAACATAACCAAGTTCCAAACATTTTGTTCAGCTAGAAATGATCTTTTTGCTATCCTTTTTAATTTTGCTAATAACAGACCAAATGAATTTGCTTGCTTTTATTTTAAAATGTCCAGACTGGCCACCAAATGGGAAAAAACAGAAGCAGTGAGTAAACACTTGTCCCTATAGGGTGCTTGTACATGTGACAGGGGTTTACCCCGCTGGGTTTTATTCTATTCTATGGCTTTTCATTGAAACCCACCATTTCAACATAGAGGCTTCTGTTATTGTTACGGTGATGGACCTGAGCCTTTTTTTTTCCGGTGGAGCCTGCCTGCAGCTGTGGGGTGAGTTGCCGGCAGGCCAAGTGGCCCCTGAACTGCAGCGGGCCCTAGTCCTTCCTTCCGCAGAGGCAGTGCACCCTGGGGCCACCCAGCTGGACTGCTCCAGCTCAGAAGTAGCACCCGGTGGACCCAACTGTGGTTGCCAGGCACCTGCTAAATGGAGAAGTGGCAAGGGTCTCAATGCTTTTTTTTGGCAAAGCCTGCCCACCTCTCCCATGGCTGGAGGGTAGGGGGACGGGAACATGAGCTGGCAGATGAAAGGCTGCAACCTTACAAGTAGCAACATTGCAAATGAAACTACGTGGGACTGTGGTTTAGTTCGCAACATTGCAAACTTATTTGAAGTCCCCAAACCGTGCACACGTGTAATGTGTGATGCTGTTAATCCAGACAAAGGAAACTTTTGTCACGTGTACGTGGTGACAATCATCATATGTACAAATGCCCTTAGCTTTCAAGTGTTAGGAGAGAATTGAGAGCAGCAGATGGTCTTGCTGATACCTTATCTAAAGAGCATTCAAAGAGTGGGATAAATGTAATTAATGCTAGTACCATGTGCCTCTGCATAGCTCTTACATGTGTGTCAATACACTTTGTGTGCGACACTGGGCACATAGCTCAGAAGTAGGTTCGCACCTCACCCCATACGGAAGGTTATTTCCTGGGTTCAGGGCTTCACTGAGTTGTCTCTTCCACAAATTTGTGGGCCCAGCTGAGTGCAAGAGGGCAGTGTTTGTCTTGGCATACCCAGTCCCACTCTGGGGGGCAGTGTTGACCTATGCTGAATAAATAGATCACGTTAGCCATTGCCTCCTCATGGAGTCAGAAATTTTCTCTTGGATACCAGGCTAGTTTTTCAGCTTCAGCTTCTGTATTCAAGATCCCTTGGCTTTGGAGTCATTTCTGATAAATGACCCTGGCAAGTATGCCATTGACAAAACTTTAAGATACCTGTGGGTACAGATGGAGGTTTCCGTATCCACAAATATCTTAAAGTTTTGCCAATGGCAGTGCCCGACCAACAGGCTGATGTATAGCCCCAGAGAGCTCCAACAAGCCCAAGACCATTCTTGTGCTGGTTGATGGCAATAGAGCGCTACCATGAGACACCAGGGATTGCTGGTAGCTTAGCTGGGGTAGCCTTGCATCAGGAATGTCAGTCTGAGTTCACAGCTTGCACCATAAGCTTGCCTCAAAATGTGCACAAGGCATGTACTGCCCCATCTCTGCGCCCACTCAAGCTAGGGACAAATAAGAATTAGATGCGAATAAAGGAGGTTTCGACTGCTCAGAGACTCTGTCACCTTGTTACACAATTGCAAATGTTTATTGCTTCAGGTCAAAATGTTACTGTGTGAACTGCACCCTTGGGAAGCTTCGCCCCCACACATTTAAAGGGAGGGGGGTCTATTCCCTCCCTTTGTAGCCAAAGGGGTAGATGTAATTATGCTTTTTATTTTCTATATCATCCTATTAGTGCTAATGCAAGTGAATCTGGTGGGCTGAGAAGAAAGCCAACCTCAGTGTGAGTTGTTCATGCTTTGCTGGTCACGCTAATGACCTCAGAACATGCCCCCTTGTCTCATAGCACAGGGGATCTTTAATATTCCTATAGCGCAGAGCTGGACAGCAGAGAAACCAAGCAAGTTCCTTACTGCATTTGCTGAGTTGCAGTCCCAGACCTTTTGCCCAGCGATCTCAAAGCTGGTGACAAACCATGAAGTTAGCCTGATGGCATCCTGCCAGGGATGGATTATTATCTCATCTTTGCAAATCAGGGGACTGTGATGCAGACAGACAACAGCATTAGTAGCACAGCTGGGACTAGAAGCCATGAGTCTTGATTCTCAGAGCTTGACTTCCCTAACAGCTTGAGTTGTGCCTCTGACTAAACAGGGTGGCTGAGGACTGGATCAGGGCTAGGCACATACCATACCAGATGGTAGGTGGGTACCAACAAGGCAGCTATTTTGAACCCTGGGGCAGTGGCCCAGTAAAATTACGTGCCATCTGTCTGGTGAGAGCTAGTATTTTGATGCTTTTTTCCCTGGCAACCCGGGCTCTCCATCAGCTGAGGTTTACTGCTGCTCTCTGCATCTTTGAATCTATCTCATAAACTTGCTGAAATGCGGACTGCTAGACGTGCTGCCCTACTGGCCCGTCGGTACAATTAGCAGGTTTATTAAAACTCAAAAAGTGCTGAAGCAAAGAAGTCTGATCGAGGCAGTCAGCAAAATCCCAGCACCTATGGTATTTAGAATGTGATGAGTCTAAAGCAAATATCGGCTTTTGGAGTATTTTTAATTACCTGTGAAAGAAGCTCATGCCGATGGCTAATTTCCCACTTATACAACTATATGTCAGAGTCGACATGTTGCTAACTTGGATTTGCATCAACTTTCTATGGTGGCTTTTGCATGCTGGGCTGGACCGTGCCTTCCCTTCCCTCCCTGAAACAAAGTGATGGGGGGAGGCTGTTGTTCTAATGACAATCAGTGTCCCTTTGGGTTTGTTTCCTTTTGCCATTTTGGCATGTTTGCTTTGTAAACATATCCCGTACATTAGTTATCGCCATTGCTGCATGTCTGATCTTACAGCCAATTCCTTCAGTCATTCTGGGATTTAAGCTGATGCTTAGCAAAACACTAAATGCCCTTAGCAGTAGTTATGCACACAGTAAAGGCATCTTATTTTCAACGGGTGCATTTTGGGGAAGTGCTGAGATCAGACTACTCACGTTTAAAATTCTGGTCTGGATTTGAGCTTTCTAAAAGGTATAGCAGCACATTCAAACCCATTGCAATGCTGCTATCCTGAATGGCATGTATGCTGGCTGTATATACCTGTATCTATCTAACTGCTTGGGTGGGGCAGGATTAATCTGGGGCTTGAGTCTTCTTGGGTGGAAAGCATTTCCTATGATCAGTGGGAAATTGCGATCCCAAAGAATACAGGAATTGCATGGATTCAAAGCAGGCAGATCCTGCCTGACTAACCTTGTTCCTTTTTATGACCAAGTCACAAAATGCTTAGATGTAGGAGCTGAGGTAGATGTCATTTACTTGGATTTTAAAAAAGGCCTTTGATACAGTGTCTCATCCCATTCTTATAAATAAACTAAGTGGTTGTGATGTAGGTGATTACATGGTTAGGTGGGTGGCAAATTGGCTTATGGGACATACTCAGAGGGTGGTGGTGGACGGGATGGTATCAACCTGGAAAGATGTTGGCAGTGGAGTCCCCCAAAGTTCAGTCCTTGGCCCTGCGCCATTCAATATCTTCATCAGTGACTTGGATGAGGGCACGGAAAGCACTCTGTCCAAATTTGCGGACAACACCAAATTATGGGGCAAAGTAAACACACAGGTGGGCAGGGAATGGATTCAGGCAGATTTAGACAGGTTGGAAAAGTGGGCAGACCAGAACAGGATGCAGTTTAACAATGGTAAATGCAAAGTGCTGCGCCTAGGAAGAAAGAATCACCAACACATCTACAGACTGGGAGATGACCTAAGTGTGACAGTGGCAGAAAGGGATTTTGGAGTCAGAGTAGACTCCAAGATGAACATGAGTCATCAATGTGATGAAGTGATAAGTGAAGCTAAATGCACTCTATCCTGCATTAGCAGGTGCATCACAAACAGGTCTCCTCTGTGCAGCATTGGTCAGGCCGCAGTTGGAGTATACTGCATCCAGGTTTGGGCACCACGCTTCAAGAACAATGTGGATAACCTTGAGAGTGTCCAGAGGAGCGTTCATATGGTTAAGGGCTTGCAGGCCAAGCCCTATGAGGAGAGACTGAAGGACCTGGATCTCTTCAGCTTCCGCAAGAGAAGGCTGAGAGGTGATCTTGTAGCCGCCTACAAATTAATCAGGGGAGGGCAGCAGGGAATAGGAGATGCTCTGTTTACTAGGGCACCCCCTGGAGTAACTAGGAACAATGGCCACAAATTGATGGCGAGCCGATTTAGGTTGGACATTAGAAAGAACTTCTTTACGGTGAGGGTTGCCAGAACCTGGAAAGGGCTTCCAAGGGCGGTGGTGCTCTCCCCTACCATGGAGGTCTTTAAGAGGCAACTGGACAAGCACCTGGCTGGGGTCATCTGACCCCACTGCTCTTTCCTGCCTAAGGTGGGGGGTCAGACTCGATCTGTTGAGGTCCCTTGCAACCCTAAAAATCTATGAAACCCCCGTGTTTAGTCCACCAGCGTGACTGCTCATTGCCAAACCCATCACTTCCCCCATGGGTTCCTTCTGTTTTACTCTTTCCAGTTTCCCCCTTTTCTCTTTCCTATATGTTGATCTCGGCCTCTCCTTAAGTTCCCACCCTTTCCCTGAAGCACCCCTAGTCCTTGAGCTTTGGGTGGCGTGGGGGTTTCTCACAAGGTGATGAGTGCCAGAGGATATATCCCACCCTCTCCCTTGCCCTCAACCTTGCTGTGGAATGAAGCTATTTTCATGCTGCTTCTCTTATGGTTCAGATGCTTAAAAGACACATCTCGTTCAATGGGCTGTATGGTTCCACCAAGGGAATGGGATACAGGGAGGCAATGATGGGTGCTGCTGCCTTCCCTTCCCCATCCTGCACTAGAGCGCAGAGAGTTTGAGGTCAAGGAGGAGACACTGTCTCCCCTGCCTGCAGGTTGATGGGGAGAAATGCCACCCCATCCTAGCTCATGAGTCAGGGTTGTGGAAAAGTGCTCGACGGACACCCTTGGTATCCTGGAGTCCTCTCTCACAGAACAGGCAAGGCAGCTCCAGTGAAAACATCCTTGTCCTACTCCACCAACCCCATCAGTAAGTCTCAGGCCTGAGTGACCTAACTCCTCACCTAATTTCCTACATATTTACCCCCACATGCCATTGCTATGATCCATCACAGGTAGCCCCAGCCTGATGGATCCAGTTTATTCGTGTCCTTAGTGATGGCAAAACCTCTGCTCCTTGGACAGCTCGGCCTGCTGGCTTCCACCCATCCTGACTGGGATTGATTTGTTCCTGTTCAGCTTGTAGCACACGTGGGTGGCTCAGTGGGGAATGGAAGACTGCAGGGAAGCAGAATTGGCTTCATGAAGGGGGCAAGATGTCTGTTGAAGACCAAACTTAGTTTATTGGAATGAATCCCCACGTGGCTAAATCCATTTACTTTTATCTTGAAAGATCCATTGAAGGCTGGAGGTGTGGGTGAAAGTCTTAGGGAAGGCAAAGCCGGGGGAATACATCGGTGTGATGGGGGTTGACTGGGAACAGGGGACATGGAATATAGCAAGCTGCAGTGCCTGCTTCCATAATTCACTGCCTGTGCTGGGAGCTGGTCAGCTTTATGCAGAAGCATTAACTGTCAGCTTCCCTTGAAGTAAATGGAAGCCATTGCGATGAACAACGCTAATGTCTTTATTAGTTTAAACCATCTTGAGATTTAGTCTTGAGCAATGCAGGCCTCTGAGTGCTCCAAAGGGAGTCTGCCAGAGGGAGCCAAAGAAAAGGCGAGACTACATGTCTGCATTTGTAGGCCAAGTCATTTTTAACTCCTGACTCCTAATGCACTGAACAGATTTACTGCTACATTTCTCAGCCTTAAACCTAAGTGTTGTAAACTGATAGGAAAAGGATTGAATCTCCACAATTACTGCAAATCTCAGCGCAACCTCAGGTGTGGCATCATGACCAAGATCTCCATAAGACTGACAAATATCAGTACTGAGCGCTGAAAATGTGCTTTGGGCTGTACGACGTGGAACAGACAGTGCCTGCCCAAAGAGGATTATCAGAGTGCACCTGCACCCAGGGCCATAATATAAAAAGAAATCAGCATGTTGGACTCTGAGCAGATGTGAAAATCTGCCCATCAGTCCCGGACCTAGATTTGAACAGAGTTCCTTCCAAAATCAAGTCCTAGTGGTACGTGCTGAACGCTTCATAATCTGGTCCTGAAAAAACCTTTCATTTTATTTATAGCAGAGATGACAGTCACTGCTGTAATTAAGGCTCCATAATAGTTTTAATGTTAACCTCTTTTGCATTGCTTAGCACTTCCCAAAATTATCACCTCACTGGATTCTGTTTCCCCTGTTTGGTGGCTGTCTGTCTGTCCAGCTAGCTGGCTAGATGCTTCTTCCATACAACTGGCTTTCTAAATGCCTTGCATGCTCCAGTGGAAAGCAGCATTACATGTAAAACAACAAACAATTCCAGAATGCCAGACTGTTTTATAAAATGATGATGATGATGATGACGATAATAATAATAACTGCAAATTCACATTCAGCTGTGATTCAGGTCATCAGTTCCTCTGAGGCTGTCTTTACTTCCTAGGTAAAGGCCTTTGTCAAAGTCATTGTGGCTTGACTAAATAAGGTGCAAATCTACCCCACTTTCTGCTTGACTTCAGACTAACAGGGCTAACTATACAGCTCTTGACTAAATACTCGAAGATATACTAAGCGCAGCCCTTAACCTGGTGGCAAACGCCCTGCAGAGACAGCTCGCTGAATCCATGCTGTTCTTTCTCACACTCTGGCAGCCTGGGAATGGGAGGGAGGCAAAGTGTGTGACTCAGCCTCTCTAACAATGTGCCTTTATCGGGGCCGTTGAATTTACCCAGCAATCTTTACACACAGAGCCACAATTTTAGCTGGTGTAAACCAGTGCACGTCACTGGCTTCAGCTGAATAGAGCCCACATTACACCAGCTCAGTAACTTGTGTATGGATTTTGTGCGCTCTCAGAATTGTTTGCTGAGCAGATGGCATTTCTTCTTTGCAGAAAGGGAACAGAGGAGCACAGGCATTACCAGACAGGATTGTACTCAAGGCCCCTCAGCTGAGTATTCAGTCTCTGATAGTGGCCAGGAACAGGTGCCTCAGAGGAAAGTGTAAAAATCCTGCAGTACTGGCAGGGGGATAACCAACTCCCTTCTCCACAGCCCTTACCTCTCCTCATCTCAGCTCGGTCTCTAATAGCAATTGGTTTAATCGTGTTCAGAATTTGTCCTCATTATCTGCTTGACTTCAGACTAATGAGGACAACTCTGGGTATTCTTGAAATCCATATAGAGGAATCAGGCCTCTGGTTTGCATGGCCAGCAGTGCTATTGACTGATCTGCTTTGCTCAAGTTTGTGCAGCTGTATTTTCAAAATAGAGCTCCGGCTTTGGGTGCGTCACCTGGCAGATGGCAAGATCAACCCTTTTTGGACTTCAGTTTCAAAGAGGCGAGCAATCACAAATCCAGTTAGAGCCACCAGGATCTGTGCGTGCTTTGAGACTTGGTGCCAATGTGCCTTGACCTAAGTAGCCAAAGTTATATAATGATGATGATGATGATGATGTGCTTCTATCCATGCCTAGAAGTGTGGTTTAAACTTCTTGGGACTTCTTTAGAAGTTAGCATAACATCACTCAGTTTTCTTATCAGCAAGGCGGGAATAACAATATCTACTGCCTCCCAGGGCTGGATCAGCCTTGATTAATGTTTGCAAAGCAAATTAAGCTTTTTTTTCAGTTGAATTTGAAATGTAAATTCTACGACTCTTGGGCCAGATCTGGACTTCCACATCCTAGCAAAACTCCAGCCCCTTTAGGGAAGATGAGAAATTTGGTATACAGCCCTTCATTTTCAATCTCCCTCTTCCCATCATAGAATCACAGGAAAAAAAAAGGCTGAAGCCTTAGGAGTTCATCTAGGGAGGAACGTCCCTGTCTAAGTCATTCCAGACAAACATTTGTCTGACCTGCCTTTCCTGCACCTAAAGAGTCCAATGACTTCCACAGCCTCTCTAGACAATGGGTGTGTCTACACGAGACACTTTACTCCACGTTAGACTAATCTAATCTGCAGTAAAGCGTCACTGTCTACATGTGCACCATTTGCTAGTACCAATGCATACAGGTACAAGAGAAGCAGCATATTGACTAATGCGCCAAAGCATGTGTAGACCCTAACCAGAAGCAAACTGCTCCCAATCAGTCCAGGTAGAAGAGGGCAACAGTTGTTGCCTGACTAAACCCTGATCTCTGCAGGGCAGGGGAGCTGTCCCGGGTCCCCCCTGTAGCTGGGACAGCTACACCCTGGCACCTGGCAGTCTGGGGCTGGCACCCAGGAGAATCTGGAGCTCCTTCTGGCTGCTTAAGGGGGGCAGAGTAGGGCAGGAGTAGCCCAAATTTGTTCCCAACAGGCGCATGTTCAGATGTGTGCCCGGGTACAGTTTAATGTGCCTGAATTTTCTGCGCAAAAAATTCAGATGTATTAGTTGCATGTGTAGATGTACCTATTCAGTTCAAGTACTCAACTATCCTTGTACTTAGAAAGGCTTTTCTTATATTCAACCTAGAATCCCTTTGTTGCAATTTAAGCCCATTATTTCTTGTCCTTGCCCCTATGGACACAGAGAATAGTTAATCACCGTCCTCTTTATAGCAATCACGTTTGTATCTGAAGACTTTTATTAACTCACCCCTCGGTCTTTTCTACTCCAGATAAAATAATCCCAGTTCATCAAATCTTTTCTCACATGGCATGGTTTCTAGACCTCTAATCATTTCTGTTGCTCTCCTCAGGACTCTTGCCAATTTTTCCTTATGTTTCTTGAAGTGCGGTGCCAGAAACTGCACATAGGCAAGGCCTTACCAGGGCCGAACACATTAGAAAAGGAGTTCATCTAGGTAGGAACATCCTTATCCCAGCCATCCCCGTCACTTTTGCATCAAATATTTTCCTAGGAATCTTTGCACTAGCAATGTGAAATAACTCTTAAATAGGTGTGTAGGTTGTAGGCATTGGCCTAAGGACATAGGCAGACAAGATTCTTTGGATGAATCTGATACCTTTTATTAGACCAATCTAAACTTCCAACGTTTTAAGTTGGTCTAATAAAAGATAGGATTCACCAAAGAACCTTGGTCTGCCTCTTAAATAGGTGAACACCTTTCTCCTTTTAAAGACTAGGTTTGAAGACTCTGCTGCCATTGACTTCAACAGGCTTTAGCTCTCACTTTTGAAGGGCAAAGTTTGCTAAGAGGCTCTGGGATGGTATGCTGGGGTCAGGAGTGGGCGTCTATATGTTGATGGGACAACAGAATGCTTAGTCAGCTTTTCTAGCTATCTTCTGTGAATGCTCAGATTGACCATACTGGAAACTGTTCAAGATGCTCTGCAATCCATCAGCTGTCTCTCGGATACAGCACTGTCTATATGCCCTTGGCAATGTTGGGTAAATAGCAGGTACTGAGGTTTTAATGATGTGTCAGTGGAGCAGCAGGAGACACAGAGCTTACACTACATTGGGAGGGTGAGTGGTTGTTCTGGAAGCTAAATCATGATTGTCTGGAATATTGTTAATTTGCAGGCTGAGCTGCCAACAGGGGGGATGGGAGGGTGTCAGCAAATATGCAGCCTGCCTAGATGTCTCTTCCATTTGGAGGTTCTCAGCATCTCTCCGGCCAAGTTGGCACTTCTCTGCTTACTGTTTGGTTTGTGGGAGTTCCCCCTCCAATATGGTTAATGGCTCAGGGAGTTGGGTGGAAGCATTTTTAGTGGAGTCATTGTCCTAAACTGGCATGACCTTGGAGTCTTTGCAGCCACCTCTTATTTACCTGTTATTAGGCAAGATGAATGCTGAAAGATTCAGAAGGCTCACTGAATTAGAGGCCAGGAGGGTTCACTATGGCCTTTCAGCCTAACTCCTGCATAGCAGGCAATAAAATTTTAGTTAAGGGTTTCTACGCTCACTCTATTTAGCTGACCAAACCAGAACAGCCAACTGAAAGAGCAGTCCTCAAATGCTGTCCCACTAGCTTGTGAATCTGTGATGACATTCTCAGAAGCATGATACCTAGGAGCAGACAAGGTCTTTTGTGCAGGGCTGGATTAACCTTTTAGTGGGCCCTGGGCAAACAAACTCATGGGCCCCGGGCTGGTTGAGACCATTTCCAGACCCGGGTGCTGCTGCCCACAGGGAGCGGGGCTTGGAGCTGCTGTTAGGAAGCAACCACGGTGGTGAGGCTGGCAGAGGGGAGGGAAAGGGAAGGGAAGGGAGGTGGATGAGACCATTTGTGCTGATGCTGTGAAGGGAGGGACTGGGGCCCCCTACAGCTCAGGGCCCTCGGCATGTGCCTAGTTTGCCTATATCCAGCCTTGCTTTTCTGAACACAATGAAGTGCATTAAACTGCAGTGGAGTGGCTGGAAACTGCAGTGGAGTTTGGGACTTGCAGGCAAGGTTAGATGAGGGAGTTCCCAGTCACTGGACAAGAGAGGGAGAAAGGGAAAAGGTGTTTCTAATTCATAGGTAACAGCTGCATGGATGTTTCTTCTGAAGCCCATTATTATTTTACCTCAGGGTGCGGGTAGCCAGAGGGCAGGATAACAACCCATTGGTGGGAACAAAGGAATTTTAGATGTGCTCACTACAATGCAACCAGGCTCTTTTCACAGATCTCAGGAACTACCTCACCTTTGGGCTCCACAATCTCCTCCATTATCCAGTCTCCATCTACTGCTTTGTTTGGGGTCTCAGGCACAGGAACTCCTTTGCAGCCTGGCAGTGTCAACCCTAGAAGTTTAACGATGGCTTTCCATGTTTTGGTAGGAGCAATCACATTGTTTAACGTATGGACAATTTATAAGGTACTACCTGCCAGCAAGAGATTTAATAAAGCTTCAGACTTCACTAAATCAATTCAGCTTTTGTTAGGTCTACTTTATGAAGATCTCCTGTGGGCAAGAGAACATCAAAGTGCTGTGCGCTATAGAAACCAGTGTTGCAACTTCTGGTCATGCTCACTCAGATTTGCTTGAATCAGTTGTATAAACCAGATGTATAAACTTGTGGTTTCGCTTTCTTCTGTCCTTCCTAGTATATTGACCTCCCTTGTGCCTCCTTTGGAACTGGAATAGAACAGGTAGATATCAGGCACAAAAGCCAGTATAGCAGGTAGGTCCCGAGGCAGGAGTGATCCGGACTTTCACACTTTATAGTCACGGAAAACTGTTCCCGCAACCCATCACTCTAGACTGTAATGACAGATGTTCCTTGTATTCTTGTGAAACCTGTCTAGAGAACTTCCTATCCTACAGTACAGTTTGACCAGCTGAGCTACGGGAGGGTTGAGCATGCTATGGGCATATCTACATCTTCATTAATGTACTGTAATTATGGCGCATTAAGTTTATTACCTGTATGATGGGATGTTTGTACACATGACAGTCATCCAGATGTAGGCATGAAGAAAGGGCAATTTGTGTGGTTTAATGGCATCACACATACGTGCCCCAGTTTTGGGAGTTTTAAATGACTTTGCATCAAGATATAGTTTAGTTTGCAATGTTGCAAATTGCAACGATGCATTTGTCAGCTTGCCTCCCGCTGGCCACAGGAGATGGGGGCAGGATACATAGAAAAAGGGACTGGACCCATTACTGCCTTCAGTAGGCACCTGGTTGAAGGTAGAAGTGGTGAGGGGCCTGATTCTTTTTTTTTTTTTTCAGCGGATTCTGTCCACCTCTCTCATGGCTGGGGGGGTCAAGCTGCCAGTGGGCTGAGCAGCACAGCAGCAGTGTCCCTGGGGCAGCCTGGGGAGGCTGCTAGTGGGACAGGACTGCCCCAGCTTGGAGTTAGCACCCAGCAGATCCAACTCTTTCCCGAGCCCGCCGAGGTTTCCAGCACTCTGTGCACTGTCTCTGCCACTGTTGGGACCACCCAGAAACAGGTTGGCTTGCCCCTTGGGCAGTGCAGAGAGGTGGCAGAAAGGTGGCTAGGTGTGCTGCCAGGCAGAGGAGGCGATGGGGACAGTGCACGAGGCCCTGGAAGCCCGGGGGGGTTGGGGAAGCTTGGGCTCTGCAGAAAAAAAGGATTGGTCCCCTTGCCACTTCTGAAGGCATAAGCAGCAAGGGTCCAAATCCCCTTTTTTTCTTTGAATGTAAGCTTGCTGAGCCCAAGCTTCCCTGAGTCTGCCTGGGCTCCCAGTGCCCTGTGCACTGTCCCTGCTGCCTTCACTAGCCACCAGAACATCTAGCTACACTCCTGCCACCTTTCTGCACTGCCCCAGGGGCAAGCCAGCCAATTCGCAGGTGGTCCCAGGTGGCAAAAAGGTGATGGGGACTGAGCAGGGTGCTGCTCCCCAAGTAGGCTCGGGGAAGAGCTGGATCTGGTGGGTGCTGCTTCTAAACTGGGGCAGCACCCAGCCCACTAGCAGTTCACCTGGGTGTCCCTGGAGGGACACTGCTACCGCAGAAGAAAGGACCAGGGCCCTCTGTAGCTCAGGGGCAGATCGGCCTGCTGGCAGCTGGAAGAGAGGAGGGCAGGCTCTGCTGGAAAAAAAAAAA